>JASKOS020000032.1:600000-992500 GCA_030770465.2 Perdita meconis | reverse complement strand
CGCGTCCAATCTAACGATTTCGAAATTTTTCATCGAGTTCCCTTCGCGCAATCAATGAATAATGTGCTGGGCATCCATCATGTTGATACCACATGGTTTGTCGTGTAAGTAAAGGTAACTCTTCTAGCAAAAGACCCAATGTATCTTAATAAAATTAGCATAGATGTTGCCATTCAAATTTCCATTAATAAAATAAGGACCAATAATTTTATCACCTATGATACCGCACCATACATTCACAGACCACTGTTTTTGATGTTCAACCTGTCGCAGCCAATATGAATTTTCCGCTGCCCATAAATGCATGTTATGCAAATTAACATTCCCGTGATTTGTGAATGTTGCTTCATCAGTAAATAAGACGGTATTAAGAATAAATTCATTGTTTTGAATCTGACGTTTAGCCCGTCGACGAAACTCAACGCGATTCATGAAGAACGTATGTTTCATTTACTACCAAAACCGTAAGTATTATCACCTTTCTCTACTTTCTATGACCTTCAATGACCTTATGCAATAGATCGTTGAACTTGTTTTAAGATCCTTTATCATGATACGGAAGCAAAAACATACCGATCCATTTAAAAAAATGGAGGTGACCTTCAAATGTCCGAAGTACCTCCACCTGCAAAAAAACTATTATCGCCACCGGATGGCCCCCTTCGTACTGTGCAATTTTATTTCAGCAAATATTTCTGTGAAACTTATAGTTTCCGAGATATCTGAGGTGCTAATAATTATTGCCCCACCCTGTATAATCATTGGAACAACTTAGACCGGCAACTTTTAGCCCCGGTCTCCCCTACTATGTATACATATTTCACATGTCGCTGGCCGATGAAAGTAGGTTACAGAGAGAGAAACGATATAATGTAATGAACCGTAAAGGTTTGTATAGATAATTTCGCTTCAATGCATATGTACAATGGCTTCGTTAACTGATCATGAAACTAGTTCATGTGTGATCAACTGGAGAACTTCTATAAGTAATAATTGCCAAAGAATTTTGGTCAGTGTGATCGTTACAGTAGAATCTTCAACTATAGATATGGTAATTTTAGTGACCTAGTATTGATTCCGTGACAGATAAATTATGACGGAGACGGTTTAAGAAGACCGATTTGCATCTCCCGCATGAAACTAGAAGAAAACGCATCGACTTGGAAAGATTGAAACTTCATTTGACAGAGAAACGTTGACCTCTGATCTCTAGTACTGATGAGTGACACTTATGTTTGAGCTTTGCCAACGTCTTCTGCTCTTGGCGAATGTTAATTACAGTAAAAAAGCATTAGAAAGATGGTTAAGTAGCCTTTATAATACTCAAGAGATTAAGGCTCATCTAACAGCGTAACACAATGAAAACAGAAGGGAACAATGGTCGTAGAGCTTGTTATCCAGACTTAAGAAAGCGAAAAGAGAGATAGAGAGACAAACGTAAAACTATTTCGTAAAATGATGAAACGAGTGGGTTCCAGTGGCAACGCGTTCTTCGGTGAAGAGCCACTTTGCTCGCAGTTCTCATTAAGCTTCATATACGAAGCAGTCTTGTCGTTAAGAGCAGAAAAAAGATACAAAAATACGGTTCTATAATGAGCCGTCAGTCTTTTAATAGATTTTTGGAAACAAAAAAAAAAAGACATGGAAAAGTATAATGATGATTAATCATAGTTCGCGATTAGGGATTGCATTACCGGTTTACCGACTTACTGGTAAATCGTGAAAAATACCCTAAAATTATTACCGATAATTTGGCAAATTATATGTTGCAACATAGTGTAAAGGACCTATTTATTGCCATGTACTCAATTACTGTCACTTGATGCTGTTTTACTTAATATAACAATTGAATATTATGAAGTTAATGTTTTCTGATGCAGTGTTAGCGTTACAACCGACAAAAGTTGCTGTTGAAAAATTTTGTTGTGGAAACGTTAATTTGTATAATTATTAATGTTAGGCTAAAATTCATACTTGACGAATTAAAAAATCAAATATACGCTGTTGAATAATGAGCTTAAGAATACTTTAATACATCGCATAAAGAAGAGACGAACTTTTTAGCCTAGGGTCACACGAGCATCAAAATGACGCCCGTCGCTACGTCTGTCTCATTGTACTTTAAACAGTAAAATCTGCTTTAGCCTAGCCATTTTTCTTTCCACACGGCTAGCCCAATGTCTCCAACCATTATTTTTGGTCGACTTGAACTGTGGGAACTTTTTCGGCCGCGAGCTCGACTTCCGGAACAATGGGCTATAAAAGACAAGGATAGCACTAGCCATTTAAAAATGCTCGTGACTGATTTTCACCTTTTTCCATCGAATTTTCACGAGAGTGGTGCCAATCGATTCCTTATACTCGACCAATTAAAAAAATACAAATAGAATACGATTTTTTAAAGACCATCGGTCCAACGAGTGTGGAATCTGAAAAAGCTTTTTCAGCGGTTGGATTATTTTGTATAAAAATTAGGTCGAATTTAAGAGACCAAAGATTAGATAAATTATGTTTCTTGCGTACTTATTTCTTAAAAAATGTTGATAAATAAAAAGTATTTGATTATCCATATAAGTCAAGATTCTGTACATTGTTTTCATTTTGAAAATCTATATTTAAACTTTATGTTACGTCATTTTATATTTTACATTTTATGACTTTTGTTAACTTTTATATTTTCTATACCTTAAAAAAGTACCGATAAATTACTTGTAAACTAGTTTTGATTGACAAGTTCACTGAATTACCGGTAATTGAAGCAATCAGTAACTTTACAATCCTTACTCGCAATAGATTTCTTTGCAAATCTATACACATCACTAATGATAAATCATTTTATATTATTTCGCATACAGTGCCCCATACCAAGCAATTATCTCTAAAACTGTTCGTTATTCAAAAAATGTTTCAAGTATATTTTGTTTGTTATCAAGGGAGAATTAATTTAGTATAGTTAGTTTTAGATCTATTTGAGAGATTTTTTAAACATTTGTTGAATAACAAACAGTCCTGGAGATAATTGCATTTATAGAACGTTACAAAATTAATTAAATCTTCTGTTCACGTATATTGCATTTGTATACTTTCACAGCTTTATCCATTCTGTTGATTCCTCTGCGCAATGGTGCAACTGTTAAACAATTTGAATTCTAGTTCGGAGAGGATAACATAATTCATGGCGATCGAACTCTTAAAACTACGACGTGTACTTTCTAAAATCTAGAACAGAATCACTTCCCTGCAGCAAAGGATGCGACAGAAATGCGTTCCAAATAGAGACGATAAAATGCAACTTCCCTGGTTGGCGATAAAATTTTATGACTCGCAGACACCGATACTGTATAAGATTTTATCGCGGCTGAGTATAGGGACCTCGAAAATGGAATTGCGAACGTTAAATGTTGCTCCTAAGCCTATGTATATAAACTGTATTTGCCAAAAAGTATTTAGGAACAAGAATCTTTTATTTTTAATCGCAATTTCCTCAAATTGATACCTATTTAGTATTATTTCATTCGAGCAGTAACTAAACAGAGTGTCCTAAATTCGACGCGGGAGCCGGAAATGGGAGATTCCTGGGGTGATTCTAAACAACTTTTTCCTTTGCAAAAATGTCCTTCGAAGCTTTATTAATGAGTTATTAACAAAAAACACCGACCAATAGAAGCACGAATACAGTGGATGAATTTCGGCGCGCGCCTCAACTTTGAGTAGTATTGGCCCGCCACCGTCCGCGCCATCATTAATCCGCTGTACTCGCTCTCTGATTGGTCGATGTTTTTCGTTAATAACTCGTTAACAAAGTTTCGGATAATATTCTTGCAAAGGAAAAAGTTGTTTAGAATCATCCCAGGAATCTTCTATTTCTGGCTCCCGCGTTGACACCCTGCACATTTGGGACACCCTGTATACAGCAAGTTGGAGCTGTGGAGTACTCGGAAAAAGCGAGCCGAGCCTGGCCCGACTCGAAGAACCGAACCGAGTCGAGTATTCGACAGAAGCGAGCGGCTTGAACGAAGCGAGCGGCTCGAAAGAATCGAGTAGCTCGAATCATTTTGAGCCGGTCGAAAGAACCAAGCAGTTCGAACGTACGCCGAGCGGCTGGAATAATCCAAGTATGTCATACATGTTTCATGTAGATCTCTATTATCATTATATCCAAAATGATAAATGATCCAGATATTTCATCGTTATGTTTTTGTAATAAAATGGTTATTAATGAAATTTCAGAATTTTCAAAACCTATGTATATCGAAAAAAGTTATGCAATAAGAATTATTTTTTTGGTTACGATATAATAAAAATACTGATATGCATTAAGAACACTGTTTTTCTAATTTTGTACGAATAAATGTAATCATATACTCCACATAATTGTACCTTCTTCGAGCAGATCGCTCGATTCTTAATTTAAAATTAATTGGCGAAATAGCCCAGAATTTTATTTGACGCTTGAAAATCCGAATGGTCTGTATTTAAGCACTGGCGAAAAAACTGTTCTGTTTTGCGGGGAAAGGCGTTTGAGGAGATCGTCTTCGTTAAAACTCCTCAAAAGGGCCTGTCATAATTTAGGACGTTTACGTCGCCAACGTTCTGGGGTCCGACACTGGACTCGACGTAGAATACAGGGGGTGAATAATTAATAAATAATAGTTAATAAATAAATAAATAAACACATAAATAAATAAATAAATAAATAAATAATTAAAATGTAGATGGAAATATTCTGTAACTATCGAGAAGAAGAAATTCAGATCTCTTTTAGGTAACTATCTTAGATATCTATGACCGCATTCATATACTTTTCTTTTATTTTATCTTTTTTTTGTTCCATTTTCCCTGTTAAAAAATGAATAAAAGTATAAATCAATAAACGCATAATTGTGAATTGTGAAATACTTATAAATGTTTGAATATCTAACCCTTACATACTTTACTATTTCACTTTAATTTTTTTTTATTTAATTAAGATCACAATACTAATCTTTTTCTAGAAAGAATGTGTTAGCGCCTGTATCCTTTTTACTGATGTTTGGAAAGAACGGCTTTGGCTTGTCCCAGTTTCAAGGGTTTTATGACCAGGATTTAGGCTATGAGGGGCCATAAATGGGTCTGCAAGAGACTAATCAGTCTTGCTGGCAATCGACGGCTGATGACCGCGTTGGGTCTCCCGGCTGTTGAGTGTCGATGCATTGATTGTTTATGTTTGGAGAGAGAGAGAGATAGTTTGGGAATGGCAAGCGGCCTGACGCCGTATTGTCATAAATTAAAGATATTGTTCCGAAGGATCTGGCCACGGAGTGGGGAAGGCTTTGCCTTTTGGTAAGAGGACTGTGATGACCCCACGGCACTTACTCCAGAACCTTCGCGAGTAACATTTGGAGTAATTCTCTAACAAATGCATAAAATTACAAGAAATCAGTAGTTTGTTTAAATTCTTACTACATACTATGAGAGTCGGGTGAAACGTTCATTTTTAAGACATAATTCTTTATCTTAAAATTATTGTTTAATTAATGGACTATTATTAATTTATAAATTTCATTTGTCTGTGATGTTCACCATCTATCTGTTGTAAAAGCAAATCTCGCCAAGGAACAGGAACGCTTCAGTTCGCTGACACTTGAGTTGAGACCCACGAACGCGCGTCGTTTAATTACTTTTGGAGATCAGCAGATACAATAAAACCTCATCGACTAAAGATATACACGGTGAAAAGTCTCAAGTTTCAACACCCCTAATAAAATCACGTTTGTGTTTGAGTAGCTAAGCTATGCGGATTCTAATTCACGGTGCTCGAGGGGAGCGCGGGCCCGCGATAGACGCGAGGGTGAAGCGGGGCGGGGGGTGCGGACCCATCGCGCAATTCCACGCGGTGGGCGCGGGGGTGAAGCGGGGTGGGGGGTGCGGACCCTTCGCGAAGATTCCGCGACACTAGGGGTGGGATGAGACATTGCGCAATTGCGCTCATTAGTTTCGCGGGCGGCGGCGCGGCGCGGCGAGGGAGGACTCATTGCGGCGTCCTTTTTCGCTCGCTCGCCCGCATATCGCGCCATCCTTTTCTAACGCAGCGCGACGACCACGTGCGCGCACTCTTGCGCCGAATTGCACAACGCGGCGCCGTACTCCTGCCCTGGTCGGGGATTCGAGAAATTTCCGCGAAGCGCGTCTTTTCAGCGAAGTGCACGCGCCCGTGAAATCCTGATCCGCGCGATATAGTGGGGTACCGCGCGCAGAGTTCTTCTTCCTGTTTTGCTATCCATCTATAAAATATATATACAGTGTGTCCCTCGAAATTCTGGACAGTTGATTATTTCCTAACCTATTATAGATACGAAAAAAATCTTTATATGAAATTGAATGGATAAAGGGGGCCGATTTATTGGCTGTGAAAATTTTTTCTTATCATTATTGTTTACGGAGATATGAAGGTCAAGTTCGGTTTTTTAAATGGGATTATATATTTTTTGTCTGACGAATTGATAGTGTGTTTCAAGACGAATTCAGTAATCATTAATATATACACCTTATTTCAAATAGTTTTCGAGATATTACGCGTAAAGTTTGCTGATTTTCAGCAGAAGAAAACCTGCTGGAATGGGAAGCACTGCAGGTAATCCTAAGTTTTGGGTCTACGGGCCTACCGCTCCTACCACAGATCCTTTGTATCTGTTTATGACCCGTTTCAAACTTCAAATACCAGCCGAGGCCCCCTGCAGCTCATCCTAGTCTAACAGTTTTTCCACCGAAAATGAGTAAACTGTAATATCTCGAAAACCATCTGAAAAAAGGTATACACATTAACAGTTGTTGAATTCGTCTTGAAACGCACTATCAATTGATCAGATAAAAAATATATAATCCCATTTAAAAAACCGAACTTGACCTTCATATATCTGTAAACAGTAATAATAAAAAAAAATTGTTACAGCCAATAAATCTGCACCCTTTAGCCATTCAATTTCATATAAAGATTTTTTTCGTATCTATAATAGAATCGAAGGGGCAGCGATAATCTTATGCAATGTGTTGCAAGGATGACGCGAAATTGCAAGTGCGTCTTTTCTAACGCAGCGCGACGGCCACGTGCACGCACCCTTGCACAACGCGAAGAAAGGGCGTGACCTTGTCGGGAGATATTTATATAACTAACGTGTAAGGATAGAATAAAAATAATTATTTAGATACTTTTTTGTTCTTTATTTTTCATTATCAACAGATACATAGTTAGAAAAAGTTATATTTTAATGCTTTTTATCTTTTTGCGTTTTTTAAAAAATTATACATCAGTAAGTTTCCTGCACTGGAAGGCTAGCAAGTCGAGGCACAGGATGTTCAACGTTGTCGTCGTTGTTCGAGGTTTCGTTGTCAATTATTGGCACGTCGTCGCCGCTGTCGTTGTAGCTGGTGACACGGCTTTCGTAGCCACCACCGTTGTCGTCGACTACGTGGATGACTACGTCGTCATCGTAGTTGTCTATATCACCGAAGCTTTCGTTGTTGCCGTCGTTATTGTTATTGTCGTTGTTGTTGTCGAAGTTCTCGTCGTAGATAGTGTCGTTGAAGTGGTAATTATAGTTTTCGTAGTAATCGCCGTAGCTGGAATCGCTGCAACTTTTACTGTCGTCATCGTCAACGTTATAGTTGACACCGCGGCTTTCACCGCTGTCGCCGCTGCTGCACGTCGTTGACTATGACTACGTCGTTGCCGTCGTAGCGTGCACCGTGGCTTTCGTCGTAGTCGTCGTGGCTATCACCAGCACCAGTACCGCGTGCGAGTTGGGCGTCAATGTCTATAGCGGTCACGTTCGCGAGATCATGCAACCACCGCTTCTTTTCGAGACCCTTCACCAGGATCAGCTCGGTGTTCGCGAGTGCCGATTGCAGCAATGGTCGCAGCTGGTAGTAGGGCACGTCGCCGTCCGACCAACGAAAACCGTGATGGTGTTTAGTGAGCCAGGCCGCTTGACGCTTTTCGGTTGGTGTTAAATAGTGCCAGGGGTACGGCAGCGCGAAAGTCCAATGCGCGAGCTCTATACCGTTCTCGAGCACTGCCACTTCTTTCGCCACGAATACGTTCGCGTCCGTTTTGAATCCTTGCAGGTCCACGATTGCTACGCGACGTTGTTCCGACTGCACGTTAATGATTATGCGTCGACGTCTCGCGAGAAACTGATCGACGATTCGGCAGGACGGACGCTTCTTATGTGAGCCTGCGGACGATGTTAGTCAACGGGCTGTATTCGACGACGCGATCGTGCAGGATCAAGCAGTAAGCGGTGGTGTTCGCCGGCAGGTTGTCTCTGCATTCGAAATCGAGTCTAACGTCGACCGTGGCGCTCTTCAGGGACTCGTTTTGGCGGGAACAATCGATTATGGCGATCGCCGTGCAGAAACTGTGCCGCGTTCAACAGCGGTTCGCCGTAACCGTAGTACGATTTTCGGAATTTCGCGTACATGTCCTACAGTACCGCGTATCGGTTCCTGTTAAAATCCAGGTTGAGGTCGTCGTACGGATACGTCTCGGAATTGAGATAGAGTCGAACGTTCGCGAGCGTGCACGCGTCGAAGACGCTCGCGCTCGTTTCGAGATTGTTCTTGCGATTGGTTTGCATGGCGAATATGACGCAGCGCGGCTTCTCCATTTGCGACGCGGCTTTCACGGTCTACGTGTGTTTCGTCGTCGTTTGTAGCAGCGGGTACTCGTACAAATCCCACGATCGAAAACTCATGGTGATCAGTCTGCCGCTTTCGAGAATACGTAGCATGTGCAATTTGTTCATCTCTTCCAGCGTGACGTGCGGCATTCGCCATTGCACTTTGTACAATTCGAGCGTCGGTTTCGCAGCCCCGGTGCATCCACGCATTGCATTCAAATCGAGTCGCGCGCGAATCAAAATCAGCTCGTTACGCGCGTCCAAGACGATTCGTCGGTAGTCTTCGCAAAATCCGGGCAACGCGTTCAGAGGCACGCAAAAGTTGAACGCTACGGTATGGAACGGGTCTATCGCGTAGTCGATGTTATAGTCCCATCTCGCGTTAGCCAACGTCTTGCTCTTCTCGGCGGACAGAGACGCGTAATTCTTTAGCGCGGTAGTTACGCCGGGATTTCGACAACGATCGATTTCCACGCCGTCGATCTCGTAGCGAATCTCGTCGAACATGAGCGCGACGTAATTGTTGTCTAGAACGGCGGCGGTGGTGTCGGTCGAGGTAGATTTTTCGATTTTCGTTTCCGCGGGATGCAAGACGCGACTTTCGATGTGTAGAAAACTATCGCACGGAAGCGTGTACAGATCCTGATGTTGTATGGGTATGCGTGCAACTCGATCTTCGAGATACGGTCGTCGAAGACCGGCGCGGCCGTCACGTCCAAAATATTTATCATCGCAGCAGCAGCGTTATCGTCGGCGGTGGCGGTGCGAAGGCGACGCGATTAATCCCAACGATCGAAGAAAGTGGACGTTGCGCGCACTCAGCTGTTTTCTCGCGTGTTTCGGCTTCCTTTTGGATTCGTTCACGGTGGATGCAGCGGCGGCGGGAAAAAAGGAGGTAACGGTAAAGAGTCGTCGTCGTACGTGGTGGTGGTGGTGTCGCGCGTCGGAGCGACTATCAACATAACACGTTCGAACTAATAGGTATGCAGCGATCGTCGATGGCGACGCTGCACGTGCAGTCGAACGGTTACCTCTTCTCCGCGAAAATCTACCAGGCGATCCTGTTGATCCACTATTCTTATCGTCAAGTCGTGTATTGTTCGCGCGACGAGCGGCAAGTAAATGACGTGCTGCGGCGTCTCCGAGATTTTATATCCTGGCGGTACTTGAATCGAGAATTCGTGTATCGTGTGTACCGGCTTGTGGTTGCTGTACGCGCCCACGGTCACGTTACACTCCACCCGGAGCATGTTGACGTTTGAAATGTTTACGGGTGCGTCGAACTCGTGCCACGCACGCGGCGATAAGATCCGCGTCGGGGAGAAGCCCAGCAACGGTCCTATGCTGTTCGGTAGCGCAAAGTTTACGCGAAACGCGCAGTACAATTCACTCTTCATGGTGTTGTTTTTCGCGCGCAATACCAGAGGATAATTGCGATCGTCGAGGACGACGTCGTCGTCGCCGCTGGTACGGTGTTCGCGAGGTCGGCGCTTCGCTAGTTCGCGTCTCAAGTACTTGTCGATAGCGTCCAGCTCGTAAGAACCTTCGGGAATCGTAATCGTTTCGTCCGCGTCGTCGAAGTAGAAGGTGTTGTTGCTCGAGTCGACGTTCGGAATCGTGTGAAACGTCTCTACATCTGTTAGTCCGAGTTCGTACTCGCCGTCGCTCAAATCTATCGGCGGAAAGTAATTGACCGTGATCACGCTGCCGCGGCCCGTTAACGTAAGCGTCAACGACATGTCGGCGAGTGACGCGATCTGAACAGGGACGTGTACATTTATCGGTAGTGCGCGTTCCGTCGAAGAAATTGCACGCACCAGTGTCCGCAATTCGACTCGTCCAAACGTTGAAAGCGGTCGTGATTGTACTTGATCGTCGCGTTCACGCCGAAATAGCGACGCAACTCTAGCGGCGGACGCAAGTTTCCGAAACTGTCAAAATACGTTATGCGACGTCCGTGTTTCACGTATGCGACTCAATGCTTGCCGGCTCCTCGAATCTCGTCCAAATTGACGATCCCGCTCTCGTCGGTCCATGCGGCGCGCGAAGGCAGCGTGTCGCGCATAAACACCCCGCGAAAGAACGGCACATTTCGATACAGGCGTTCGAGTTGCAGGTTGGTCAATGGTTTCGTTATCGTTTTCGGTGTCGTTTCACGACCTTGCCTCCGCCGCCGCTGCGTTTGTACGGTGCGATATACAATCCCTGCCCCCGCATGCCGCTGCCGCTGCGTCGTCGTTGACTCGTTCGTTTTTCCACGGCGCGGTGATGACGCAATGTTTCGTCCAGCTGTTTTCGAGCGGCTTTCGCGTCGCTGACCGCCTTGGCTATGCCTGCCGCTCCGCCGGCCAACGCACCCACGGCCGACAAAGCGGGCAGCACGAGCGCCGGCAGGAAACCGCCGCGTTTCGCGACCGCAAGCACGCGTTGTTTTCCTCCTTTTCGTGTCTTTCGCTTTTGTACTTTTCTTCCCTTCGATTTGGCAACCTGTGTTTTTCTTCTTCCCTTCAATCCCATACCGAGCTTCGTCTTGGCTCGCATCGCTCCCCATACGGCCGCGGCCGCGGCTTTCTCGCCCAGACTCGTGTCTCTCGCGAACACGCGTTCCTTCGCTTTGTCGCCCAGCACGCGATCCGCCGCGTGTCTGCTCTCCAAATCCTTGCGCCGCGAGTATGCGATATCGTGCTCTCGACAGGCGGCATCCAAAGGATTCACACCCTGATCACCGCGGGCCAAACGTTTCTGCAATCGCGTTCCCGGTCCGCAAAACTGATAGCCCGGTACGTGTAATTCGAACGGCAATCGATTTATCAGATCGTTCACTAGACCCGCTCCGCTTCGTTCATTCGTTCTCGCGTACATTCGTCGCAGTCCTTTGGCATAGGCGGTGGTCCGCCCACGTTGTTGTTGCAGTCGTGCAAGTACTGTCGCTCCGCGAGAAGAACATTTCGCGAATGAGCGCTGCGTCGCAAGTCGAGGGTATAAATAGTAGCGACAAAACGCGTGAATCGCCTATTGATGTCGCGTACGAGAGAGAGACGAGCAGCGCGCGATGCGATTCCCGTGACTCCGAGGAAACGGAATTCGCGTCGCTGCGAACAGAATGTTCAATCCGCCGCCGACGACAACCGACGTTCGCGAAAGCACGGACCGTTGTTGCCCGAGACCGTGCGGTGCGTGATATGCGGCCCGTCCGGATGCGGCAAGACCAACGCGCTGCTAAGCTTGCTGGAGAGTCCGAACGGTCTGTGATTCGCGAACGTCTATGTGTACTCCAAGTCGTTGCAGCAGCCAAAGTATCGTTATTTAGAGAAATTGTTGTCGTCGGTGGACGAGATCGGCTACTTTCCCTTCTCGGACAACGACGAGGTCGTTTCACCGGCGTCGGCTCTACCGAATTCGATTTTCGTGTTCGACGACGTGGCGTGCGAGAAGCAACAAGCGATTCGCGAGTACTTCTCCATGGGTCGTCACGCCGATGTGGACTGTTTCTATCTGTGTCAATCGTACGCCAGGATACCGAAACACTTGATTCGCGACAACGTAAACTTTCTCGTACTGTTCAAGCAGGGTCGCAAGAATCTGCGCCACGTGTATGACGATCACGTGAACCCGGACATGACGTTCGACGAGTTTAACGAATTGTGCGCCAACTGTTGGCAACGCCGATGCGGTTTCGCGGTCGTCGACAAGGACAGTCCGATGTACGAGGGTCGCTATCGACGAGGATTTAACGAGTTCGTAGTACGTTAGCGCGGTCATTCGATCGCGAGACGTTTCGCTGAACGCATCGAGATGCAGGAACAAGAGGAGAGTGCAGCCGCAGTGCCCGCAGCCGTTCCCGGCGTCAGCGCCGTCGACGCCGAGAGTAGCAGCAGCAAGCGCGCGAAGCAGAAACGAGACGTCGAGACGAAGCGACAAATCGCCGCAACCAGCGAGGCTATACGTAAAAAATACGCGGCCTTGAAGGTGGGCAAGATGACCGAGGAAGCGGCGTTGGAGAAACGAACGCGACCGATCGTCGAGCCGCTGAAACGATTGGTCGAGAGCAGCGGCAGCGCGTTTACAACGAAACCGTCGCCGTCGCCGTCGCCGCCGCCGCCGACGCCGCCTCCGCCGCTCGAACCGACGCCGAAGAAGAGACGACGACAACAAACGCCCATCGTCCTGCTCTGGAAACGAAAACGCGCGACGACGACGTTGCCCGGCCAAGGTGAAGCTGCCGCTAACGATGGCGCGAACGACGTGTGGCGCGCGCTGTGCACGTACTATCCGCGAAGGAATTTCGGTCCATTGGCGCGAGACTATTTGCTACTGTTCTTCACCGATACCCAAAGACAAACGGACAACGTGTACGGCGTGTACATGGTACCCGATACCTCCAGCGGCGGCGGCCAACTCATGCTCGGCGATTCGACGTTCGGCGTGAACGACAAGGACGACGTCATCGTGGATGACGTAACGTACAAGGGTACACCGGGTCTGTACGAGTTGCTGTTCAAGCGAATACCCGACGACGAAATATACACGAGCGACGATTTGCAAACGTATAGGACGATTTTGTTGAGAACGAACGCTCACAGACGTGACCACACCGCGAGCGGAGCCGTGTTAGGGAACAAAGGATACAAGTACAAGAACGTCATCATGCCGCTGATAACGACGACGACGAGAAGGTCGCGCGAAGGCGGTGGTCTGCCTCGCGTAGTCGATGACGATAACAAATACAACGAAATGACCGTCACCGACAACACCGTCGATTACGTCTACTGGGACGATCCGAACGAACTGGTCGACAGGTTGCACTTACTCGTGGCGTCGCAAGCCGTGAGTCACACGGGCCACGACAACGAGATCGTGTCCATCGTGGAGGAACTCCGCGAAGCCGGACTCGTCGTAAATTGAACGGTTTCGCGCCGTTGGTCTCAGTTGTCGTCGATATGTCGATCAATAAATTTGGCGCGTCCTTGCGAATGCACGCTCCTTCCGCGCCCCGCGAGGATCCGCATTCGAAGATAAACCTGCACGTCGCGAGATACGTTCGCGCCAACGCGCTGTTTCGCGAGGGGAACGCTTTCGACGCGGGAGAACGCAAAATACGACACGTGGCGTATCCGACGGCGGATACAGACGCGGCGACCGCGGCCTTCGTAAACGATCGGAGTCGCGAGTGCGAGCAACACGTTAAGTTGATTTTCGACGAAGCGATGCGCAACGTGTCGGAGCTGGAGGATCGTTTGATGAGTAGAATCGACGCGGTCACGACGACTCTGCGCTACGACGATGAACACGAGCGAGTCGAGCTGGAGGAGAGAATGAAACGCGCGATGCAAACTGCTATGGACCTGCACAAGGCCGCGCTGGAAGGCAGGATAAATCCGTTCGTCGAGAAGATGTGACATTTGACGGAGAACCTCCAGAAGCGTCGCCTCGCCTAATTATGACGCGACATCGCGGCGAAGAAGAAGAAAAAGAAAAAGACGTTCTACGTGTGCGAATTGCTGCGTTCGAGCGTTGCAAATGTTTATGCAATTGCTTTCTCTGTTCCCTCTCGCGGCCGCGAAAGAATCGAACGCGACATAATTAATGAGCGCGGAGAAACAACGACTGGTGGACGAATTGCACGCTCTCGCGAGACGAAACTTTCCGCGGAGACGCGTCGCGATTCGCGGCTACGACGATCTCTGGCAGGCGGATTTGGTGGAGATGCGCGCGTACGTGAGATACAATCGCGGCTACCAGTACATTCTCACGATCATCGACGCGTTCAGCAGGTACGCCTGGGCCGTACCCTTGAAGACCAAGGGCGCGAGCGACGTCACCAAAGCGTTCGTGCTGCGGGAAAGCGGCCGGTATCCAAGGAATGTTACACACACACACACGCGCACGCACGCCCGCACGCACGCATGCACGCACGTACGCACACACAGTTTTATACATGCTCCTCCACCTCCTCCTCCACCGTCTCCATGTACTCGGAAATGCGATAGTGGCCCCACGGAAGTGTGCGTACTCGATCGGGTAGAACGAATTGTTTGTCGTCGTACGGACTGAGAGCGAGTTTTTCTTCGCTTATCGAATAGACGTCGTGCAATTTCGAACGAATTAAATTTTGTCGAATGTGCTTTTCCGAATCGTCGCGCAAGCACCGAACGTAGTCTTCGAAGCGAATTTCGTTCGCGACTACGTTCTTTTTTATACCTTTAATTTTTCTCGTCTCTTTTTTATTGTGCACGCGGAGGGAGTACATTTTCGCTCTCAGTCCGACGAACTCGGTCATCGGGACTCCGTTGTTCTCGTCTTTCATGAGGCCGGGCACCTTCTTGTTTACGCGCGGCATACCGTACGGGTTATCCGCCTCGTAATCGCTCGTGTCGAATCGGGTGACGACGTCGCGTTTCATCGTCTCGTACGCGTCCTCGCACTCGAGTTCATAAATCAAGCTATCGGTGTCGGTATAAATGATTTTACAGTGTTTACCAAATTTCGGAAGCATGTACTCGTAATGGAAATCGTACAAGCATACTTTCGACGCGTCCAGCACGCTCATACCGACGTATATCGGTTTATTGAATAGCACCTTTAATTTGCGCAACTGGACGGCGATTACGTTTTCGGAGAAAATCGCGCGGCTGTGAAAGTTCGGTTTCGCGATCAGAGCTTCCGCGCCGTACCGACCTTCCCAGTGCGTAACCAATTTCACATCAACATAGTGTCGCACGTTCTCCATCATTTTGCCGAATACCGCGTTGTTCATCAATTTGTACAGATTTTTCTGAAAACCGCTGGTCGCGCATGTTCTAAAACCGGTGTTCAATTCGATATATTCACGAAGCCAATGGGATTGCTTGAATTCCAAGATGCGACGAATTTTTCGGAGTCTCAAACCGTGGCGCAGACATTGCTGCAAGTACCGGTAATGTACCACGTATCGTTCCTTGTCCCGTACTGTCGCGAGTAGTTTCGTCTGGTTTCCGTCGGTCGACTGTTCGCGTACCGGGCAAAACGGGAGATCCGCGTGCGAATCGTGCAGTTCCGTCGGGTACTCGAGGTCTACTTCCAGAAAGTATCCCTCGGGCCCGTCGATCGGAACGGAACTGACGTCGAAATTGGCTACGCGCTCGGCGTCGTCGATCCAACGAAATCCTCCGTACGGCATGCATTGCGACATTGCCCAACCGTACAGGTTGTTCACGTCGAAATACATGAGGTACGTCGACGGTTTCGCGGGATCGTATGTGGGCAGGTACTTGTTGGCGCGCGCGTAACGATGGGAACATTGGCTCAGACCGCCGCGTATTTCGCGTTCCACGAACATCACCATGTCCACGTCGGTGAACAATTCGAAAACGATGCCCGTGTGCTTTAGCATCGCGTCCCACGTGAACCCTGGCAACGTGCAATAATACGCGGGGTCCAGCTCGTAGCTCGCGATGCACTGCGATAGGAAATTCTCGAAGACGTCCGCCAACAACAGAACGTCGGTCTTCAAGTACAGGTCGCTGTACTCGCCCAACGTCTCGACGTGAAGGCTCTCTCATACATTAATCGCATGCGCGTAATCCGATTCTGAAACGTGACTGTCGTTCAACCGATTGTAGAATGCTTCGCGAGGCAGTGATGGCGTCTCGTTTAGTTTATCGTACGCCGTCACGTAATCGTACGGGAAGATGCCCTTTCTGGTAAGGAGATCGAATTGATCTTCCGAATAGTTTCGAAACTCCTTTCGCAGGATCGTCAGTTCTTCCTTGCCCAGATCGGACAACAGTTTATCCAGACTCGAGGCCAAAAATTTATACGAGTCGATGAATCTGAATTTCACCTCCTTCTTCCCGTCGATGCTCGTCCCCTTGACATTCTTCGTGAAAGAGATGTACTTTTCTTTTGTCAACGGAAGCAGATCGACCTTTCCCTCGAACGCCACAGCCAATTCTTTTATCACAAAGTGCGCGTCGTAACCCGATAGATTCTGAAACACGAGCGGGACAGTAAATGAATCCTGGTAATTTAGATTACAGGTCGAATGAGCTGCGCCTCTGTATCTACCGGTCACGTGGCAGTGATCGCGCACTTTTACGTCGGATTCGAGGAAAGGTTTTCTGCACACGTGGCACTCTGTTGCATTGTAAAAATTGTAGCGTTGTGCGATAGACATCGATTCGATCGGTATTATCGTTTTGAATATGTCATCAACGGTATCGGCCAATTTTCGCATCTCTTTCACGAACCATTGGGCGCAGTCGGAGTCACCGCGGTACGTATGATACGCGCAAAGCGATTCGTCGTACGCGCACTTCACGTAGTATCCCACGCTGAATGCCCGGTGATGTTGGTAGATGTACGAACGACGGCTTTGTTGTTCCGACTGCACGTCCTCCAACAGGCACTCAAAGTCTGCGTACACTATGAACGGCACGCGTTCCTTGCGGAGATAGTTCTTAAATTGCAGCCACTTGTTTTGCTCGGAAGGAAGCTCGACAGCGCAATCGTTTAGTCGCGCGCAATCGACGCTGTGCTCTTCCAGTTTCTCCTTCGAGTAAAAATAATGGAGGCATCTGAAAACGACATACACTTTTAGCATTTATGCCATCCTATAGACATAATCGAAAGCATTATTTCCAAACATACCTTTCGCAAATGAAAATTGCACAGCGATGTTGTGACACTTGTGCAGAAACCAGTCTGGACAGATTGCGGATACAGGCGAAATGATTCCTCCGCTCGTCCTGCGGATCCTGTACCAGCAGCAAGTTTACGTGCCGCTCCCTCTTCGATGCGGTCAAATGGACCGGGAAGCACTTTTTCTCCTGCCACTGGTACACGTTTACGGATACGTCGTTGCAAGCTTCAAATTTCTTTATTTGATTCAAAGTCATGGGAAGACGCACACAGTCCGTACGAAGTACCCGCGAATAATGGGGGTACGAGGTCATCCCGTGCCCATTCGCAGATGCTGGATAAAGGCTCGCGACGACCGACCACAGGAAACACGCGTCGTCGCTGCACTTCATATTCACCACGGCTCGCTTCGTTTGTACGGCGCGCGGCAATGGCACGTTGGATCCAGCGCGAAGCGGATTGTACTTGTTGATGTTTAGCATTAAGTTGTGACCGTTGACGAGCGTCCAACCACTGTCACGCTCCTGAAAATCCCCCATCGCCGCAAGCAGAGGTTGCACCACGCGAGTCGTGTACCATTCGCGCAGATTCGACGTCTCAAACAGTACGTGATTTCTCGTCGTGAAGCTTTTCACGTCCGTTTCGTCTTTTAGCGAAAACTCTGCATTCAAGATCATATTCATCGCCACGCTGGAGTGTGCGGTGATCGAGGCCGTTAGATGCGAAAGCACCAGCCGACGAGCGTCTTTGAAGAATCGACGAGGATCGAGATGTTTCACGTTCACCACCATTCCCGTTGCGATGCGATTTTGAAACGCCGATTCCACATCTTCCCATACGACACTCGGCCCACTCGAACGTCCCACAAGACCGTGTCCCATTCGCGAGAATTTTGCACGCACTGCAGCACGTAAAGTTTGGATACGAGCGATAACGGCGGTGATGCGTTGTTTCCTGCCGATCGACAATCGTTGTCCTCCGTGCAAATATTCATGTATGAGGCGCAAACATTCGTCGCACTGTTCCATCCAGTTCCGATATTCCGCGAACGTACGTAGTAACGCCGACATCTTCGTCAGCGTTTTCAACATGTTCGTTGCAAGATCCATTGTTTTCTTCTTGACGTACAACTATCACCTCGAAATCCGTTTCGCAATTGTTCGCTCCTCGCTGGAGATCGCTTATTAATACCTCCCGGCAAGGTCAAGCGTTTTCCTCGCGTTGTGCAATTCGGCGCAAAGGTGCGCGTGCACTTCGCCGAAAAGACGCGCTTCGCGGAAATTTCTCGAATCCCCGACCAGGGCAGGAGTACGGCGCCGAGTTGTGCAATTCAGCGCAAGAGTGCGCGCACGTGGTCGTCGCGCTGCGTTAGAAAAGGATGGCGCGATATGCGGGTGAGCGAGTGAGAGCGAGCGTGCGTTAGAAAAGGACGCCGCGTTTAGTCCTCCCTCGCCGCGCCGCGTCGCCGCCCGCGAAACTAGTGAGCGCAATTGCGCAATGTCTCGCCCCACCCCTAGCGTCGCGGAATCTTCGCGAAGGGTCCGCACCCCCCACCCCGCTTCACCTCCGCGCCCACCGCGTGGAATTGCGCGATGGGTCCGCACCCCCCGCCCCGCTTCATCCCCGGGTCCACCGCGGCCCCCCCGCCCCACGCTCCCCTCGAGCACCGTGAATTAGAATCCGCATAGCTTAGCTACTTGTTTGTATAGTATACTGTATATTGCAGCGCATAACAGAATTGTATAAAATATTATATAACTGTATTTTATTCTGTTTGCATTTTCATGCAATCTTTTAAACATAATTATGATATTTGTAAGAAATTCAAAAATGCCGCCTAAGCGGACACCCCGGCAACGTAGCCGAAAAGGCGCGCCAAGGAGGACCACGCGACAAAACCTCACGCGAGAGGCTCCTTCTTCTGTTTCAAGCATCGGTCGTGTCGACTTCGACGGGACTTCTGCAGCCGCCATAGTGGAATACGCCCACGCTTTGCGCTACTCGCGATAATTCGTGTCGCATTTGTTAACGAACGCTCCTGAACTGATCTTCGGTTTTTGTCGTTTTTGCTTACATATTTGTCTTAAGTCAATTATATAAGAGATTCAGATGCGCACTTAAACATTTATAAATACATTAGAATTGTAAAGTTAATAATGAACATTATTGCATTAACATAATTTGAATTAAAATTAAGAAAAATAAAATTCAGAATTGTAAATTCTAAAGTAGTTCAGAATTATTTGATTATAAATAATGATTACCATCCTTTTTGAATAATAACATAACACGAATATAACCCTACGCAGAAAGCAGAAAAGAAAAAAAAAAGTAAAAACAATAAGAAAAAGATAAAATAATGTAGAACATAATATAACGATGAAATATCTGAAACATTTATTATTTTGGATATATAATGATCTGCTCGATAATATCGATCTGTATGAAACACATGATCTACTCGGATCATTCGAGCCAGTCGGCGTACGTTCGAACTGCTTGGTTCTTTCGACCGGCTCGAAATGATTCGAGCTACTCGATTCTTTCGAGCCGCTCGCTTCTGTCGAGTACTCGGCTCGACTCGGAAACCGAGTCTCGGCTCGGTTCGGATCGCGAGCTGCTCGAATATTCGGGTTTTCCGACAGCCCTAACTCGAATAAAGCGATGACCGGACCGAGCCGAGTATCCAAAAGAAGCGAGCTGCTCGAAAAATACGAGCGGCCCGAAGAAAACCGAGCGGCTCGAATCAGAAGCGAGCGCCACAGTGTGACGAAAAAAATCCATTTGAGCATTGACGTCAAAATGTAAATAATTATTATAAATGTATTGTACTGTTGTGCCCGGCCAACGCCCAAACGCAATGTCTTAACGATGTATCAGCAAAGAGCACGTTAGACGCCAGCCAAGGTAAAGGCGCGGTCTGCTAACTCAGCATCGCGGAACATTCCGTCGCTCCGCGACGATGTTGCTAGCCAGACCATATATGGGAATGCGCGAACATCCTCCGCGACAATTAATTAAAACAACGCTGCCGCGAGACCAGAGATTCGAACACTGATTGTCAACGAGTAAAGATCGGAGAATTGTAACCAAGTTGTAATCTCAGTCAAATTCGACAGTTAGACAATAAACGGAGTGTTATTGACAAATTAGCCCGGCGAATTCTAATTCCTTAAACTACTCACGGATCCTACACAAAATCCTGCACAACAGTACAATGTTCATTGTATCTAAAAATATAAAGATTATTGAAAAAATGAACATTATTAATGAAAACTTTGACCTCGAACCTTACGTACTTATGCGTCACGGAAAAGCGTATATATTCATATTTACTTATTGAAGTCTTACGTTATTGAAACTTAAGTTAACAATTTTTTCAATTCTCAAACACTTGTAAAATGATCATGTTCTACAGTCCTTACTTCTAAATTCCAACTAAGGTGTTAGTACATTATCGATCAGTATATTACATTCAGTTTGGTCTTAATTGTAAGCTAATGAAAACATATACATATACAGATTTCAGACAAAAAATGACGTCCCATATTTTTTATTGCATAAAGAAAACCTCACGTCATTTCTGTGAAACTGTGTTACAGTGAAGAATTTTTATCTCAAAAAGTGTCAGTCGTATTTGGTTGATTCTTTATTTATTGTAATCGAGAAAGAACATTCATCCTGTGTGAATTTTTTCAGATTGCAAAATCACTTTTAAAGCATCTGAAATTATTAACAAATTATTTTCCTTCAAATTTCGATTGGAAGTCCGGATCTAGAAAACCCGATAAAATAAGATGATATTCGTTGAAGTATTATCTGCAAAATTAACTTATTTGTAGGGTATTTGGACTTATATTAGTGCCGCTGTAGGCTATTACCAGCTACGTACTACAGACGTGGCGCGGTGCGCTGAGTTTCAGATAAACGAACCGCGCGCTTTGTTACTACCATCGAACGACCACCGTACCGTAACCCTGTTTTATTACTCTTAATGAGGTATAATAAGTTATTAGTTTATTCGCTATGGTCAAACTGCAGGCAATCACTTTAATTCTCGCATGGCGAAAACCCTTTCTCACTCTGTCTAGTTCTTTGACTTCTTTCTTCTGTTTTCATAAAAGCTGCTTGTAAACATATTTCCTCCACCCTCGGACCATTTCTTGTAGTTGCAAATGTTGTATCTGCATGTTAAAAATGATAATCCAATTTCATTTGACGAATTAGAAACAAACAATAATAAAATAGTGGAGAATAGCAAAATTTTATTTTTTTTTTTATATTGATGTAATTTTTCAAAAAATATGTAAGGGGCGGAGATTTAGAAATTTTTCAAAATTAATCTATCCAATCAATTACAATACAAAAACTTCTGATCGATTTTTTGAATCGATAAAAAACTATAAAAATTAACAAAAATTAAATTTTTAAAGGTAGGAGGTTATTTTTTTAAACATTTCTTACACAATTATCTTTTTTATTGGCGAAAAGTTCTGTAAACCAATTATTTTCGGTTTTTCCTTGCCGTAATATTTTTGTCCCGCTAGATCGACGTGTTTCAGTCTGTGGTCGGGAGGCTCGAATTGAAATTGGAATCGGGCGGCTGGAAAAAATTAAGCGGCTCGAAAGAGAATAGGGTAACTCGAATTGTTTCGAGTGGCTTAGATAAGACGTTTTGAGTATCCGAATAAGTCGTACATGTTTCTTAATCAATTATTTATGAAGAATATTATTTTTCTAATTATGTACGTGCAAAGAAATTCATGTACCTACACCCTGTATATATATATATATATATATATATATATATGTGTGTGTGTGTGTGTGTGTGTGTGTGTGTGTGTGTTTGTGTGTGTGTGTGTTATACATATAAATATAATAATAGTAATAATATATGTATATATATTATTTCAGTTTAGTTATTCTCTCATAAATTTATATTCTCCCATTTAGATTGCGTTATTCTGTTAGGTTTTCTTAAAAAAACTAAAAAACTACTGGACCGAATTAGAACAAAATCTATTCAGCTCTAAGTTACATTGATACACATCGATTGCATCATCGACCATTTTGATCTCACTATTAGTTTTTTAGAAAACGTTAACGAAAAGTTTGATCACATACGTACGTACGTACGTACATACGCGCGCGTGCGCGCCCACACACACACACACACACACACACACGAACAATTTGTTAAAAATAGCCTAAAATTACTCCAATGACCTTGAAACATGGAGATCTGTTAAAAAATCGATTTTCCATTTTAGGGGCAAATACAATAACTTCCCTATAAATCGGGAAGTTAATAACTTTGTTCAACAGAACTGCGCACTGATTATTAAAATAACCCTAACAAATTTCTTGCATAATTGATGAATAAAAAATTTCGTCACTTGAGAAAGTGTTGTAACATAATAGATTGGAAAAACGCTCGATGGAGTCAATTTTTGTCAAGTCGCGTTGAAACAAAAACACACTTTTGTGACGGATGATAGTTTATTTCCAGTTGGGTGTACAAGTCAATCTGTCTCACGGAGCCAGTCGTTGAGAATACGAAATCTCGGTCTACAGTCTTTTTCTTATTGGCTAGTATGAAAAGGTTAACAGGGGTGTAGGCGTCTTCTTAGGCTGGTTCGAAATCATCTATTGGTTGCTGAAATTTACGTGGTGATGGAAAGATAGACAGAAAGTGGTGGAAACGCTAACTATGGGGGTGCTGTTTAGGTTGGTTGACAAAAAATATCTTAACTGTGGCTACAAAACGTTTGGGTTAATTTATGACCTTGCCTGCAAACAGCCGACGGACGAACACTTGAGGCGCACGGTCAAGGGTCTCAACGCTACGCGTATTACCGAAAGAAATAATTTATGATATTTCGCTGTTGCCTGGACTTGGAAAGCAAGAATAGAGTTTCTCAAACTCGACGCGGGAGCCGGAAATGGGAGATTCCTGGGGTGACTCTAAACAACTTTTTCCCTTGCAAAAATGTTATCCGAAGCTTTGTTAACGAGTTATTAACGAAAAACATTGGCCAATACTACTCACCGCTGGAGCCCGCGCTGAAATTCATCCACTGTATTCGTGTTTCTATTGATCAGTGTTTTTCGTTAATAACTCGCTAACAAAGCCGCAACGAACATTTCCCTCAGGGGAAAAGTTGTTTAGAATTTAGAATCACCCCTTTTCGGCTCTTACACTTTGTTTGGGACACCCTGTATATACATTCGTAAATATGTATGTAACAGGACTTTTTTAAATTCTTGAACTGATATGCACGGTATCTCAAGTTGTAATTTACCGATTGATTTGAGGTTTAGATAGAATCTGTAGCAAACGCAATATTATTATCGTAAGAACCATACTTATTTTTAAGAACAATTAATTTCAGTATAGGACGCCAAAAAAGTGACCTGATTTTTAGGAATTTCCTTTTACGGAATTATTAACGGAATCTTTTCGAAATTACATTACAAGTTACAAGTTAGTTTACTTGCAGTGCAAATGTCAATGTCATATTTTTACAAAAATGAGTTAAACCTAGTCAAAGTTGGGCGTTATTTGTCACCCCATTTTAAAAAATATTATTGTTCGCGGAATCTCGAAAAATATGACCTTCTTGAGGTGATCTTGACACACACAGACATATGTGCCCCTTGAAATATAATAATTTTCTTTTTCTATCTGCACAAATAACAAAGTTATTACGGGTAGCAGAGTTAGGGCAGAAACCTGTATATTTGTTTTATAATAAAACTAAACGAACATTCTTATTTTAAACTTCTTACTTTCATTTATTTGTAACATCTAATCAAAGAAATAAATACAATTGAAGCCATAAGTATTTATACTTAAAACTTTTTGGCTATTCAAACTTTTCCTACAATATAAATCACAATTTCTTTCGAATCATAAAAACGTGGAAAATGAATCTGTGATGTCTTGCATTGGTTGAGTTTTTGAATATTTTCGTCTATAGAAATGGCACAAACGTGGAAAATTGATTTTACACGTCGCTGAAGGGACGAGAGGTACAGAAACCAACTCCTTTTGCTGAAATTACGTTGTGATGGAATAGTTCTGAGATTTTCATAGGGCCAATCGTTTTTCTCAATTTCCTCGTGTTAATAATGGAAAAAAATTCTTACCTCTGGCCTACTTTTCCCACAATTTACCGTCCTCTCATGGCTCTCGCGTGCGTAAGTTTCTTTAAGTACCTGCACCCCAGTTCCACTGTTCTTTTGTTACCAAATCCTTTCATTTTCACGGAAATACAAGAAACGAACGGCATCGTTACAGATTACATGGAAATATTAGTCCTGCTTTTAATAATATTTAATTGCAATGGCGTAGCTAGAATTTTTGCCGCCCCTTTCAATACGTATACGTAGTTACTAAATATACATATTACAAAAAATCAAAACAATAATTTGTAAATTGCATTAACGGCTAAATGAATTTAACTATGTTATAGAACATAAATGTTAATGATAAATACGACAGTGTAACATTTTTCTAAAGCAAAACCAGAATCATGGTTTTTAATGTGTATTGACTGTCCGCTGCCGTTGCTGAGACGCAGTCGTTACCATGGTGGAATAAGACAAGGTGAACCATTGCGCATAATAGCGGCTGGATGGTTTGGGCAACCAATAAGCGTCTGACCCAAAACTTGTCCCGCGCATTTCAAACGTAACAAACAATTTAATAGTTTTATGTCTTTTAAAGAGTGTTCTGAGCAATATGAGGACCAGCCTGCGTTGGAAGGCATCTTTAACTACAAAATGAGCTGTATTTAGTCTTGATTCCATGAGAAATGAAGGCGTAAAATGAGATTCCGTAAAGGCATGGTTTTAGTAGGGTTATAGAATCCTGAAAAGTCACACGATGCCTCTACCCCCTTTATCTCTCGGAGGTATCATTACGCATGCGTGCAAAAGCAGCCATACTGGATTTACAGGTTTTGGATCAGAGCCTAATTGGTTGACAGTTCCCCCACTACTTTTCAACCACTACGCATCTCGGGAATGGTTCACATTGTTTTATTTCACCATGGTCGCTACATTGTTTTATTATTCTAAACTTCAACTATACTACTTTTATTATACAGTGCATAACAAAAAGATAGATTCACATGGACTTTCGGTCATAACTATGGAACAAGTAAATCGGAATTCGGTTGAAATTTATTTCTTGGATAAAAAGAATTTTTTTACTAAAGAAGTTTTCATGAATAGAAATTTGCGAACTTTTTTTTCTAAAAGAAGTTTTGTCCATTTTGCTAACTGAAAGTGCAGTTGCGGTGCGAATTATGATATTTCATGAAATTGAGAAAGTAACTGCCGTGTTGTATTACATAAGATGAGAGTGATCTGTTCCATATTCTTAAGACTTTAATAGAATCTTCTATTTATTCAGTTTTATTACAACTTTTAATTCTTTTGAGTACATATTTTTTCAATTTCGGGAGTCGTAGTCGGATTCGGATTCGAAGTCGGAGGTAAAAAAAGAAAGGAGTCAGAGTTAGAGTCGGAGTCGTGAATTTTGACTACCGACTACGCAGAAAGTGCAAAGTAATCCCAGTTTACGGCATTTTATTTATCTTTAAGCTTTAAAATATAGCGCCGCAAAAAATGGTGTCCCAGTTTGCACCTAATATGCCTTATGGTAAATGCGGCCCTAGAAATATGTCCTTGCATTAAGTTTAACATCAACATTATCAATATTCAGTGTACGTATTACTGCACAATAATACAACACTCATTCATACTAATTTTACAGTTACGTAAATATATGATTACAATATTACGTTAATATTAACAAATTATGTTACATGTGTAATTTTAATAAATTAGATTACTCACTAAGCAATATTTGTTTAATTTATTTTATTCGCAAAATGAAAATATTCACAATTAGTAGTTTACAGCAGTGGTGTCAAACTCATGTATGAACACGGGCCATCAAATTGAGTTTAAGAAAATCCGCGGGCCGCAGACAGGAAGAAAAACAAGTCTTTTATTTATAATGGAAAATAACTCATTTAAACTTTACATTTATTTTTCTTTAATAAATTTATAAGGATTAAAAAAATACCTTAAAAGATACATTAATTTTAGAAATTAAAAGACTTAGTACTTTTTACTAGACACTTGGCATCTTTTCGCAGATACTATTTTATCGATAGCGGGTGTAATTTTTTGGGATAAAGATATTTTTAACATAGATTTTAAGTGTTCATTTGTACGTTCGACGCTGCGCACAGCCGACTCAGTCGCAGTAATTCGGACACAGACAAGAAAATGCCATAACAATGACAGAATTTGATTTTATAAATATACCAGTAAACTTAAAACGATGTTACTTACAATATACTTCTATAATTTGCAATGTTTTAAAAATATTATTTTAATTCTACTTTATTAAGGTAATAAAATTAATTTCAAGTTTTGGGCCGCGGGCCACGTGTTTGACACCACTGGTTTACAGTATACCAATATATTTTATCACTATTTCGTTTAATCTTTCAAATTTTTCATAACGATTAAATCCCCTTTTTAGAAAATTCTTAACATTTTTAAGTAAATGAAAATACTAAAGGAACCTAGCGAATGACATAATATAATGTTACAAAAATTTGAAAAATAACGGATGGTCTCTACACGAATGCAAATACTGAAATACGAAAATAATTACATTTTCCTTTGTTTATCTTTTTTTCCGTGCTATATGAAAAAATCTCCGTTAACTATTGTTCCCAAATTGTTGTCCTTGGAATTATACTCTAAAGAATAAATTAAAAGGAAACTAATTGTAAGTAAAAAATAGTTTATTCCAAATTTATTATCTGCTGCGCGATGGTGTCCCAATTGTTTATCGGTACGTGTCTTCTCAACAATAGTATTATCATTCAGTGGTCTCCTTTATTTGCTATTCAATAAGACGAATTTCTACGTTTTGCATCTCGTAAATTGATTTCCGCACATTAAAAGCCATTTCATCGAGCATCTTCTTGGCCTCCGCCTTTTTTCTTCTTTCTCTGTTCCTGGAAACAACACCGGGACGTTAAAACGCTATTTCTCGATACACAATAATTTCTCCAATACCTGAGTATCGTCTCATTAATAGAGGATTCCAATTTTCCAGAGAAATTGCACATTCGACCGTCGAAACCAACAATGAAGGAAACGGGCTTCAATGCAACGTCCAACGCCTCGCCCACTGAAATCGTAACGTTTATCATTTCGCTACTGGCCTGCACGCAGTTTCACCAGGTGTTCCAAAATTAAACTCATTAAACTGGTAGTTTACACTAGGAGTAACGTTGAGGCTTATTTATCAGACTTTATAGTCGTTTTGATTATTTAGAACACTTGGTTTTCAAACTATTCTCCTTGGCGTCCCACTTTTAAAAGTAGGATTTCGCCTTCACCCGCCCCGCATACAATTTATGTACATTTTGGCTTAAACTAGATGTTCCCGATTTTAGTTATGTTATAAATTATGTTACAGCAGATATACAGTAAGCTGTTTATCTTGCCAGTACAATGGCAACATTCTGGAAAGAAATCGTGATTTATCTCTTGAAAATTCTTTCGTTTCCCTTCAGCAGCATTCGCTACTCTTTCTCCCGTTGAAGATTAAGAATTTCGAATTTCCAGCTTTAGTTTTTTAAATATTTTTTTAATATCGTCAATGCGGAAAATTGTGTTAGAACGAAATTATTGCGTTCAGAATGAGAAATGTGATTTGTAAGTTTCTCTCTCAAGACTTTCAAGACCTTTTTACATTAACATTCTGTCTCTTTTGTAATACATTTTAATGGGTATTAAAACGAATTTAATAATTTGCGATATCATGTAAATAGTCTAGGGCCTAGGGTAAACGATCCACACTGAGAGAAAAAAATGTTTTAATTTTATAGTATACATTGTGCGAAATACTATATTTTCGGTAAATATGCAGATTAGGGGAGCCACCTCCGGTTTCAATGACCTTGAAATATGTTGTCAAGGTCATAATTTTGAACAACTTTTCCCTATACATATACCCGCCGGTCTCTTTTAGTTTTCGAGATATTTGCAAAAAAGTTTCAAAAAAGATATATCAAAAAGTGATCGGAGTGGGTCGGGGTTAGATTCCTTAGCGGGGAGGAGTTTGGGGAGGGGCGGCAGCCCCTCCCCAAAACAATAGACGTCTCTACTTGAAGTGGTATATATTTTATTATTAATCTCAACTGATTGAAATCGTTAAAAGTTGTGACCGTGGCCGCCTTACGGCGGCCACAATTTCAAATCTAGCCCCGACCCACTCCGATCACTTTTTGATATATCGAAACTTTTTTTGCGAATATCTCGGAAACTAAAACAGACCGGCGGGTATATGTATAG
This sequence comes from Perdita meconis, assembly GCA_030770465.2. Lineage (NCBI taxonomy): Eukaryota > Metazoa > Arthropoda > Insecta > Hymenoptera > Andrenidae > Perdita > Perdita meconis. The sequence goes on along the minus strand of JASKOS020000032.1, from coordinate 963,833 downwards.
GGAAAAGTTGTTCAAAATGATGACCTTGACAACATATTTCAAGGTCATTGAAATCGGAGGTGGCTCCCCTAATCTGCATAATTACCATATTTTCTACTAAAACGGCAGGATTGGTGAAAGTGGTTATGTTTTTACCACACCAGTGTAGTAATATTTGGTTCCGAAGACTTGGTAAAAGCTACAATCTCGTGTGCTGACCTTTACTACACGAATGTAGCAAAGTTGGAACTTCGTTCAAACTAAAAAGAGTTTTTCTTTATGAAAATACTTTATGGTAATGCTCGGCGATGGGGAAGGCGGGATATATGATAGATAAGAGAATTATTTTGGTTATACGAAGTGTTGACGACTGAAGGAGGAAAACTTCGGGATGGAAGAAGTGAAGGGAGCCACGGTGATTTTCGTTCTGGACCATCGGATCAACCAACTCTTCCTTCATTATCAGTAGACCTATGCTGACGGACCCGCGCTTGAGTTGTAGAAAATTATTTCGGAACTCGTGTTATACAGTGTGTCCCAAACTAAGTGCGGGAGCCGTTAAGGGAAGATTCCTAGGGTGATTTTAAACAACCTTTCCCTTAGCGAAAAATTTCGTTGAGGCTTTGTTATTATCTAAAAACACCGACCAATAGAAGCACGAACACAGTGTATGAATTTCAGCGCGGGCTTCAGCTGTGAGTAGTATTGGCCCGCTATCGTCCGCGCCATCATTAATCTGCTGTACTCGCTCCCTGATTGGTCGGTGTTTTTCATTAATAACTCGTTAACAAAGCTTCCGAGGACATTTTTGCAAAGGAAAAGGTTGTTTAGAATCCCCAGGAATCTCTCCTTAACGGTTCCCGCATTTAGTTTGGGACACCCTGTATATGAACAGGGTTAGGATCAAGCACTAGCAAGAAAGACTATTATTACGAGAACACTCTAGCGGAAGCCCTATGAAACTAGGCCTATACTCAGTAACTGCTTACGGCCCGTAACAAATACCCGTGGTGGAATAAGAAAATGTGAACCATTCCCGAGATGCGCAGTGGTTCAAAAATAGTGGGGGAACTGTCAACCAATTAGGCTTTGACCCAAAACCTAGAAATCCAGTATGGCTGCTTTTGCACGCATGCGTAATGATACCTCCGAGAGATAAAGGGGGTAGAGGCATCACGTGACTTTTCAGGATTCTATAACCCTACTAAAACCATGCCTTTACGGAATCTCATTTTACGCCTTCATTTCTCATGAAATCAAGACAAAATACAGCTCATGTTGTAGTTAAAGATGCCTTCTAACCCAGGCTGGTCCTAATATTGTTCAGAACACTCTTTAAAAAACATAAAACTATTAAATTGTTTGTTACGTTTGAAATGCGCGGGACAAGTTTTGGGTCAGACGCTTATTGGTTATCCAAACTATCCAGCCGCCATTATGCGCAATGGTTCACCTTGTCTTATTCCACCATGCAAATACCTATGTCAGGAAATAAGTTTTTCCAATATTAACAATACCATTGTTTGGACGTTTATGGGATATTCATTGAAAGGCATTGAAAAGACAACGCTAAAAGCTAAGAAATGGAGGTTATGTCACGAAACGCCACTTCTTTTCGAAGCGTAGATGTCGCTGTGCATCACAGCCTGTAGGGATTAAGCTACAGGAGTGCGTTTCATCCCGGGATCGGCTACTGGCTACTGGACTCATCAGTAAGGCGTGTAGCGGATCCCTGCCTTAGACGCGGGTAGTCAAAGTCTAGCGAAACGCGTATATACAAGGTTTTTCAGAATGCGTGGGAAAACTTGGAGATGTAGATAGAAGACACGAAAATAAACCGAAAAGTTCCTATGCAATATTCTCAGAAACGCTTAGTTTATTAATTATACGCGGTTTTATATTTTGTAAAATACCGACGTATCAGTGGCCCATCCCCTTTAAGGTCAGTGACCGGGCCTCGGTGGGGCCTCGAGCTTTTAAAGACCTAGGCATCTCTGGGCCTAAGTGGGCCTCCGACGACTCGCAACATGTGTCGAAATATATTTCATCGAATGGAAATGCACATTTTCTAATTGAAAATTGAAAATATGATGAATGTAATACAATTGATATTTTTCTACGATTAAGAGGTTGCTCTGTGCTTTAGCATTTTTAAAAAGGGATGGGCCACTGTTACGTCGGTATTTTACGAAATATAAAACCGCGTATAACTAATAAACTAAGCGTGCCTGAGAATATTGCATAGGAACTTGCCGGTTTATTTTCGTGTCTTCTACCTACATCTCCAAGTTTTCTCACGAATTCAGAAACACCCTGTATACTAACTGCCTGTGTATCGAGTACCTGCGAGCACCGGAGGTTCGGGGTGTCCTCCTGGTGGGCAAGGCTCGAAGTAAGACAGTCTATGCCCGTGTCCCCACAAGCCTTCCGTAAATTTTACTACACTGGTCTATTAAATTTTGAAACACATGTGCTATTTTTCCCTTTTAATGTGGTAGAAAGTAACGCATTTCACTCTATCCTGCTTCTTTACTATGCAATGTAGTAATTTTTCCTCCACGATTTTCTCAGTGCATTAACTGGCATATACCCAATTACTGTCACTTGATGCTGTTTTATTTAAAATAGCAAATCAATATTTTGAAGTCACAGTCAAAGAAAATTTAGTGTGTAATTGAAACTTGTAATTCATGTGATAGAAAAAAATAATATTTAATTTTCTTTTTCCATTAATTTTTATAAAATTGCGAGAACTTTCGGTTGATTGGAAGAGTTAAAACGACGAGTTTCTTACTGCCGCATGGAAAAAATAAGATAGTAAAGAAATGGTTGTAATTGTGATATTTGAATTAATAACGTAACGAAATATAATGATGTCAATCATAATTCAGTTTCAATTTAATATTTGGGTGATAGTGAATGGTACAAGCGTTTCAATCACTGTTTTAATTACAATTATTTTCCCTACCATTCAAATTACTAGACTGCGGATGTTTATGCAAATAGGAAAAGTTATGGGACCTCGACAGAAATTAGTTTTGTGACTAGGAGATTCTAAAAGTATATCTTTTATTTTGCACTTTTTGTATAATACATATGTTTTGCATATTTCTCTGTAAAAACATATGCAACAATATATTGCATATATTATTTTCCCTGTATATGCACATCCCATGCTCACATGAATCATCTATCGTGTTAAATTGATTTAATCTATTAATAAGCACTCGTATCATAGCCGAATAGCGTCGATAAGAGTTATACGTCAATATAACATTAAAGACGCCGCAACAAGTTACATATGTTGTTACGACCTTGTGTTGTTTACTGAACGCCACATGTAGTTGTTGGTATTTAGAATTCGAATAGTTCAGTTTGATTGTCGAAGTAATAAGGCGAATTTTATGAGAGTGCGTTCCAACATTATTAAAATACCGAAAGTTTGAAAAAGTAGGATTTCACTGATGAAAAGCTGGATCGCAGGCGATCCCAATTTCAGTATTGACGAAAATAATGAATGTAGTATTTACTGTGAAGTGTGCAATAAAAGTGTAAATAAATCAGTTACAAAATATCCTCGGTGATTGTGGGGAAAAGATTAGAAAAAAATGCAGAATTGAGAGAGTTAAGAAAAATTGCACGTATTTTATGTGGTGAATTTGTACAAGAATCAATACATACGGCACAACACTCACAACACAGTATAAGTAAATTTAAATATGCACCGATAACATCGTGTGGTGTGGAGCGGCAATTTTCGGTGTGTAAATTAATTTTTACCGACAAACGCCATCAATTGACGCCATCTTTAGAAAAAATGATTGTTAATTTACTGTAATTCGAAATACAATACACCAGCATAATTGTGAAATGTCTGTTATTACTTAATATTGTGCAATATACATATACTTAATATCGGAAAGATTTGCATATTTTTCGTGCATAAATGTCATATGCTTTTCCTATGTTTACCGTGCACAAACATCCGTAATCTACAAATTACCTAAACTGAATATGTGTACATATGTACAACAGGATGAACAAAATTCCTTCTTAAAAAAAAACATACATAATTTAAAAATCGCTCGGTCAATAATTATTAAACATGCACGAAATGGTTTTATATTTCATATTAGCAAATACCTTGAAACTAGAGCTGTAAATATTCGAGTATTCGAAGTATTCGAATAATTAGAATAAATTATTTGTATTCGAAATCATTCGAAATTATTCGAACTATTTGAATATTGAATATTTACAGTCCTGTTTCGAATAGTCCTAATTATTCGAATAAGATTTGAATGGTCAAATATCAAATTAAAATCGTTGTTTATTTATATTTTTGTTATACCTAAATTCTATTATCTTTCTCTTTTCTATTTTCATGTTATCTTTGCTTCTAAGTAACTTTCCTTATTACCTATTTATTTTAGTAACAAATTGTTTATCCCGTAGATAAAGTAAATAAATAAATATAATATTACAATAAAATTTTACTGGTATTTGTAACAGCCCTACTTGAAACTTGAAACCAATCGAAATCATTTTGAACATTTTTTGCAAAATGAACAATTTGCAGAGAAAACAAAGAGTGTCCAATTTCCAAGTCTTCTTAATATTAGTGAAAACTGACAATGTGTCTGGTTGTTCTTTTTCTATTTTGATTTTATAACAAAACACCCTGTATAGATATTTTAATTTTTCAACAGAGTTTCAAAAACAATACATATTGAGATATTGAAGATTTACTCTATATTTTGTTATTATAGTCATGAAACAGTCAATTAGCCACCTAAAGTTACTGTTTCCCTGGCAGTTTATCTTATCTGTCCATTTCGCTACTCCGGCTTTCAACCAGAGAAACTTAAAATTGGAAGTAGTATAGGTCAGTCTTCATTTAAGGTAACGTTTCAGACTCACGTTTTTTCTCACAAGTAGAGATAAAGTTTGTTTTTTGGTTCCTCTGTATTACCTTATCACGTAGAGTGAAATAGGTTGCAGATGAGTGAGATTCCCCGCGATAGCAAGCCATAAATAATGGTAGGCACTGCCACGATGCTTTTTATCGGAAAAACATTCTAATTTATGTTTATACTCTAGATTAACTCGACTGGCCGTTCAAGGTCATCATTTTCGTCCAAGTTATTCGGGGAGGAATGGCCCTACAAAGGTTTCTATATTTGTGTGGGGGGAAACCGGTAGCCGATCGACGGTGATTTTTCAGAAATTCATACCCATCACAAAAATAAGCGATTCGTGAAAAGATTCACCTGTTATTAGTTTTTTTTGCAGAAATTTCTAAAATGACTGGACTATACCGCATACATTCTTGCTCTGTTTCAACTATTTCATTCGTAGCGAGAATTAAGAATTAGAGAGTACTTTGCTCGGTTTAAACCAAGTCAGAAACTCCATCCTTAGATTTATTTTTTTTTATTTATTTATTTATTTATTTATTAACGGGTGATTCATACCCTTTAGTGTACAATTAAACAAAATATGTATGAAATACAAAATATAAGGTGATAAAAAAATATAGACTATGGATAAAATATGCAACATAATAAAATAAAATAAAATAAATAAAATAAAATAAAATATTACGAATTTAATATTTTCGCCAGATCAAGATAATGCTGCGCTTGGAACGATTGGAATCGGAGGAAGTGGCTTCAAGTAACAAATTAAATTTATACTGACTAAAGTAACGTTATATTAATGGTGATTTAATCTCACCTGCTTCACTAAAATTGTTATTCGAGACGTTGATGCTGAGGGATTCAAAGTTGATACACCCAGAACTTAATATTTCGGCGAGTGACAGACCACTATTGACTGTTAGTCCGCAACCACTTATATTAAGTTCCTCCAAGCTATTGCTTCGAATCAGATCTAGAATGAATAATAGATAGAGTCAATCAGCGACATGAAAGGAATATTATAAACATATAATTATATAATATATAAATAAAAGATAATCTGTTTTTATTCGTTATTCGAAACTACGAATAAACGATTTTATTCGATGAGAATTTATTTGAAGACAAGATAATTATTTTATTTTATGAGAAGTTATTCGAAGACTTAAGATAATTTTTGTATTCAAGTGGCGTTTCAACCGTAGCGTCCAATAAAGTTTTCATCTTTATCTTAATCTTTATTCGAAGGTTTCGAATAAACCTTCGAATAACTTCCGAGTTGCGCCGTATGGGCCCGAATGACCCCGAATGAGCCCGAGTGGCACCGAGCACTGTGCCGAGTGTCGAACGCCGAGTGACGAGTGACGAACGGCTCATTCGGGCCCATTCGGCGAAGCTCGGAAGTTATTCGAAGCTTTAGAATAAACCTTCGAATAAAGATGAAGATAAAGATGAAAACTTTATTCGACGCTACGGATGGAACGCCATTCGAATAAAAAAAATTATCTTTAGTCGTCGAATAAATTCTCATCGAATAAATTCATTTATTCGTTGCTTCGAATAAATATACATAGGATTATTCGAACCTTCGACTGACGAATACAATTTTTTTATGTTTTATTCATTATGCGAAATTCTTATTTAGATAAAAATTTTGCCCATCTCTGGAAGAGGGCGTGTTATGTTTGCCCTGAGTACTACTATCTAAAAATTTGCAGCTACAGTGCGGAACAAAAAGGTGCACTTAGATTTTTGGTCATACCCAGATAGCCAAACCTGTCGAGCAGAACTTTACAGACTCTGACATTACAACATTTGTTGCGAGATGGCAGCAAATTTGATACAGAATCTGTAATGTGTAGGACTGTTGACAAATGGGCAGCCTATTGTGGAAACAGATGACTACGGTTTCGGTTCGGTTTTTGGTATGCATGAATTTGGTGCCAATTTGGCACAAATTTGGCAAGACATGGCTATCAGGGAAGTTCTAGCCCTGATAAATCAATTCGGTTAAAATTTATTTCAAGATTTAACTTAAGCACTTGCAAGTATTTATATAAAATTTCGTTTTTATATACGCTTCTATTCAAACTGCAACGTTATTGTTGAATTGCTTTGTGTACTTACATGCACATATGTGGCTGAATCCAGTATCCAACAGAGGATTCAGTCTTAAATTTAGGTGCTTCAGAATCGAACTCTCTCTCTTCAACAATCCAAAAACTAAACCAGCTGCTCCCCTGGGGCCTATATCGTTATTCGCCAAACATAAAGTTTTCAAATTCTTGTGCAAGGAAATAAATTCCCCAACAGCGAGCGCGCCGTTGTCAGCCAACTTACAGTGGGAGAAATCTATCTCCTCTATCTATTTTGTAGAACATTTGACAATTAACAAAAATACTTCAATGATATCAGTTATGAAAAATTGTGGAAATGAACATCTCAATTTGTAAGGATGGGAAAGTAAGAGAATAGATGTGCTTCTTGATTATCTAAAATACTAATTGTTCATCATGTAAGGAACTAATTTTTTATCCGATATGTTTTTTAGAAATATTCAATGATAAATCATGAAATATTCTATTCTTTGTGAACCACTATTTACTTGAAATTTAGACGTAAATTTTTTAAAAAAGCAACTATTTAATATTGAATATAACAAAATTAAGCATTTAGTAACTATAAGATAAATAGTAATATACCGAAGTATTGAAATTATACAAAATAGGTATTAACATAAAATATTCACATTTGTCTTTTTTTTTTATATAAATTTATTTATTTATTTTAATGTTCTAGACTTTAAGCATGTTTAAATTTTTCTTCAATTTTAAAAAATATTTTGCTTTTGTAATCATTTTCTGATGGTTTACTCTCCATTCTTTTGAAGTTGTTTGTTCGATATCCAGGTAATCAGAAAATTAATTACATAAAAAAAATTAGAAATAAATAACTAACTTGTGAAATAAAATGATATATATAATAGTGAATTTCTCAATTTACATTCTGAATAAACTATTCAATAAACAAAAGTTACGAAAAGTAGTAAGGTAAATGTATGTCTCCCCAGTAGTGGAGATTTTAAATTTCAAATGCTATAAAATAACATTCAAAGGCGTTGGAATTGTATGAAAATAACAGGGCATTTACTTAGTTACTTTTAGTTACTTGCACGTAGTTCAAACGCCTTTCTTGTTATATTTAAGCATTTCACATTCAAAGTATCCACTACTAAAGAAGCATTGTCCATTATTGAGGCATTTTACCTTCCGTTTCTATTTTCTTACGAAGTACAGCACCTTTTGATTTGTCACGAAAAAAGCACGTTTCGTAATTTCTTATGAATATTAACATGTTTGGACTTCCGCTCCGAAATCTAACACATTTCACTGTTCTGTCACGAATAATAGCATATTTCGGAATTTTTGGCAAAAACTAACATATTATATTTACTTCGCCACGAAGAATAAGACATTTTAAATTTTGCGGCACAAACTTGCAAATTGATTATGTTTAAAATACATTTATATACTTAAAAATGCTATTTACAAAATCCTATTTACAATAGGATTGGTGAAAGTGGTTATGTTTTTACCACACCAGTGTAGTAATATTTGGTTCTGAAGACTAGGTAAAAGCTACAACCTCGTGTGCTGATTCTTATTACACGAATGTAGTAATGTTGGAACTTCGCTCAAACTAAAAAGAGTTTTTCTTTAAGGTATGCTCGGCGACGGGGAAGGCGGGGTATAGGATAGATAAGAGAATTATTTTGGTTACACAAAGTTGTTGACGACTGGAGCAGGAAAGCTTCGGGGTGGAAGAGGAGGAGGGCCACGGTGATTTTCGTTTTGGACCATCGGATCAACCAACACTTGCTTCATTATCAGTAGACCCATCATGGAATAAGACAAGGTGAACCATTGCGCATAATGGCAGCTGGATGGTTTGGGCAACCAATAAGCGTCTGACCCAAAACTTGTCCCGCGCATTTCAAACGTAACAAACAATTTAATAGTTTTATGTCTTTTAAAGACTGTTCTAAGCAATATGAGGACCAGCCTGCGTTGGAAGGCATCTTTAACTACAAAATGAGCTGTATTTTGTCTTGATTCCATGAGAAATGAAGGCGTAAAGTGAAATTCCGTAAGGGCATCGTTTTAGTAAGGTTACAGAATCCTGGAAAGTCACATGATGCCTCTACCCCCTTTATCGCTCGGAGGTATCATTACGCATGCATGCAAAAACAGCCATACTGGATTTCCAGGTTTTGGGTCAGAGCCGAATTGGTTGACAGTTCCCCCACTACTTTTGAACCACTGCGCATCTCGGGAATGGTTCACCTTGCCTTATTCCACCATGAGTAGACCTATGCTGACCGACCCGCGCTTGAATTGTGGAAGATTATTTCGGAATTCGTCTTATATATGAACAGGGCTAGAATCAAGCACTAGCGAGAAAGACAATTATTACGAGAAGACTCTAGCGAAAGCTCTACGAAACTATGAAACTAGGCCTATGCTCAGTAACTGCTAACGGCCCGTAACAAATACATACCTATGTCAGGAAATAAGTTTTACCAATATTAACTATACCATTTTTTGGATGTTTATGCGATATTCATTGAAAGGCATTGAAAAGACAACGCTAAGAGCCACGCAAATTGAGGTTATGTCACGAGATGCCACTTCTTTCCGAAGCGTAGATGTCGCTGTGTATCACTGCCTTCCGTAAATTTTACTACACTGGTCTATTAAATTTTGAAACACGTGCTATTTTTTCCTCTTAATGTGGTAGAAAGGAACGCATTTCAATCTATCCTGCTTCTTTACTACGCAATGTAGTAATTTTTCCTCCACGATTTTTCTCAGTGTAGCATATTATAAGTGTTGAAATGTGCTTCTTTTGTGGCAAAGAACGAAACATGTTATTATTCGTAATAACAAATACAAAGGTGTTGTTTTTCGTAAGACAATCGAAAGATGCTACTTTTAGTAATGCACTTCGATATGATGTTCTTTTACCAACATTATCGTTTTGCACCATCCCCTGAAGAAGAGCTGCGGCGCGAGGTTGGTCCAAATTACTTCTGTACAGCATAAATTTTCTTAATCTCGGGCATAATTTAATCCCCTGTCCGAGACTCAAGCAATCCTCCACGGAGAACCTTTTCCATAGAAATCAGACTCCGAGAACGTCTCACAAGCATTTTAATGAAACAGAGAAGCATCATCTCGAGGACTCGAGAAAACTCACTCGTAGGCACGCCACTCGAAGCCGTCGTCCAAGTAATTGAGCCCGAAACGAATATAAATCTTGTCCAAGTAGGGAAACAGGGGGAGAATAATGCCCATAGGTATATGATGAACGACGTCCTTTTCCGCCGCGCACGGGTCCTCCTCGTCGAATATTTTCCTCTGTTTCCTAGAAAATATAAGGAAACACTGAAATCGGTTCGCGCGATGCTGCTTTCTTCAAGGACATCTCTCACTTGGTGGGCAAAAGGGAACGGAGCTTTATCGTGTGCACGTAATTTCTCACGAGTTCTGCGAGATTCTCGCAATCCTCCTTCTGCGACTCGAAGTAGCTCGGCTCCAAATTCTCCAAATATTCGCTGATATGACCCTCGCAGTACCTTCGTCGCCAAGAATTCCCGTGATCCGCCGGATCGTTGCACGACCACCTACGACCATCGTAATTTCTGTAAATTGCAGGATTCGAGGCCACTCCTTGCGATTAGCTATTCAAAGGGAACCCTGTCTTATGGAAATTCGATAGTTCGGTGCCATAGGGAACGTTTCTTGAAAGGTGGCCAGGAATGGCTTCCAATCCGCCGAGGAATTAATAAAATAATCCAGTAAATAATCTCGAAGTCGTTGAGTATAACTGATGAATAATTCAATTGAAAGCACTGAAATTTCGTTTCCTACTTTAGCATTATTGTTCGGAATTTTGAGGCTACGCCAACGTTATACAAAATACGAAACTCCCAACTGCAGAATGTACGAAACTCGAAACACTCTAAACTGTAGAATGCATGAAACTTTAAACCAATTTTCTGCAAGGGGAGATTCAAGCTTATCGTATTTCAATCTGTTTTAAATTTTTATCCGTAAGTAGCGCATGACATTTTGTTATCAATCGGATTGTGAGTACTAAAAAGTCTAATTGAAGTTTGCATCACTTCACATAACGAAAGAGTATGAGTGTCTTCCGTGACGTGGCGTGGACCACGAAGCGTGAACAGCTTAGCTTAGATTATTCTGCTATTAGTGGTTCGATACGAAGTTCTCCTAGCTAAAATAATATGGTTTAAGGAGAGCTTTAAGAAGATTGTACCAAATTTTTTTATCAATCCTTTCCTCCCCGAGTTATCAAAATAACCTTCAGATTTTTCTAGGTAAACCTACAATTTTTTTACATCCATCTTTTAGAAGATACTTACAAGGAAGGTATCCCTAGTGTCCCTCTCCCATTTTGTTAATTTTGAAATATGTTATTGTAGATTGCAAAATAAGAGATACGTATTTCTTTTTATCGGCGGAAAAACATTTTAAGGGTGAAATAACCCTTCAAAGGTAAGCGTGTCAGACGTGGATTTAATTGTTTCACATACATAAACGCAATATTTTAGGATCAAATCACCAGAGAAAGTTGTCACAATGAGGAATAAAAAATACAATTCAATAAATTTTATTGAACAACTTTATGAGGGTAAACTACCCCTTAACTTTGTAATAAATATATGAAAATTTGTAAATCAAGTCAAAATTCAAGTTGAAAAATCTAGAAAAAATACAGGTTGTCGCAAACTCAACGCGGGCGCTGGAAATGGGAGATTCTTGGGGTGATTCTAAACAACTTTTTCCTTTGCAAAAATGTTACGTGAAGCTTTGTTAACGGGTTGTTAACAAAAAACACCGACCAAAAGAAGTACGAACACAGTAGATGAGTTTCAGCGCGCGCCCCAGCTTTGAGTAGTATTGGCTCGTCGCGCCGTCGCGCGTCGTCCGCGCCATCATTAATCCGCTGTACTCGCTCTCTGAATGGGTGATGTTTTTTGTTAATAACTCGTTAACGAAGCTTCGGATAACATTTTTGCCAAAGAAAAAGTTGTTTAAAATCACCCCAGGAATCTACCATTTCCGGCTCCCGCGGCAAGTTTGGGACACCCTGTATATCTTCTATAACACAAAAGAAATGACGTGTTTTTGGATTTTTTCGAAAAATAACGTTTAAAGGGATAACTACCTTTATATGCATTTTACTCGATTCTTACAAGAAATGTAATTCAAGGTAATGGAAATCATTAAATATATTATTTTATAGACAGATGTACGTTATAATTATATTTGTTACTTATGTGATATAATTATAATTTATAATTATAGGCAGATAATTTAAAATTGTATAGTACGTATTCATGTGCGCATGTACGAATATAATTGTTATCGGATCTTAACGAGCGAGACGGGAATCGATCCCTTGTGTTCTCCGGATAAAAAAAAGTCCAAACCCGACGTAAATTAAAATATAACTAACGAAATTGTCAGGCATTGTAATTAATATATGTAATTCCTAACTTTTCCAAAAATAGACTGATTTATATAAAATTTGGTGTCATTTTAATCAGGAGAATGCCAGAAATCCAATGGCGTTACTTTTACAACTCCACGACTAGTAATAGGGTCGACGGGAAAGTGAAAAATTAAATAACGATGGATTACGATGGATCACCCCTCGTCCATGCGCGGCACTCTTTGAGTCGCGCGAGCAACAAGTCATTTAATTTTTCACTAATGTAAGTTGTTTGCAGTGACACAGAAAAAAGATGAAAACGGTTACGATGGAGAATACATAAAACACTTAATTTAGACATACTACAATTAATGCAATGTGCCGGAATCTAATTTGCGGAGTGTTTGCCACTGTAGCTAAAACAGCACGTGCCTTTGCATAATTTGTTTTAGTTTTCGGATAAACTTTCTTTCGCGGATTTGATCTGTTAGTCTCTCGAAGAGTTTTAATTATTCATTCGAATATGCAGCGTGAAGGATGACGCTTATTAGGCAATCGTTCGGTTTATAATTACTGAGCCAATACGGAATTACGCCCGCACTCTCCGTAGATCAAGAGCATCTCGATCTTTTCGTCGGTACTGTAAATCATCATGGAACGCAGTGCACGTACACGCAAATCGCGACAGACTACTAACAGTTCATTCGATATCATTAAATGTGTTCCAAGGTACAGAACGAGATGTTTACAAACAGTACGCAAGAGATCAAGTCAATGATGATTAATGCTAATATATCAACAGCTCTGGAAAGTGAACAACAGTGTGGTTTGCAAAATTCTTTCAACTAGGAGTTTCCTTTAGTCTTTTCAGAAAAAAATATTTGTCATGATGCTTGCCGAATTCGTCTCATTGTCAGTATCTCCTCCTAAAAGATGGGCGTAAAAAAATTGTAGGTTCACCTATAAAAAACTAAGGGTTGACAAAAAATTTGGTACAATCATCTTAAAGCACTCCTTGAACCATGTTATTTTATCTAAAGAAACTTCTGATCCAAGCGCTAACAGCAGAATAATCTAAGCTCATCACGCTTCGTGGTTCACCCTGCATAATATACAGGGTGTCCCAAACTCGACGCGGGAGCCGGAAATGGTAGATTCCTGGGGTGATTCTGAACAGCTTTTTCTTTTGCAAAAATGTTATCTGAAGCTTCGTTAACGAGTTATTAACGAAAAACATCGGCCAATCAGAGAGCGAGTACAGCGGATTAAAGATGGCGCGGACGATGTCAGGTTAATACTACTCAAAGCTAGGGCGCGCGCTGAAATTCATCCACTGTATTCGTGCTTTTATTGGTCGGAGTTTTTTGTTAGTAACTCATTAACAAAGCTTCGGAGGACATTTTTGCAAAGGAAAAAGTTGTTTAGAATCACCCCAGGAATCTTCCTGTATTTTAATTAACGTAACACTTTCAGCAAATGTAATATATTTAACCCTTAAGTGGTATATTATTAGTATTAATTATTTAACAGCATTATAGCAGAATTGCTGTGAGGTGTTTATGAAAATTCCCAAATTTGAGATTTGATATTTTATTTTTTTTAGTTTAATGGTGGAATTTCAATCACTTCGAATCGCTTCGAATCAATGACGAAAAATTCGAATGGTCTGGAACGCGATTCGAAGTTTAGAACTCTTGAAAGTCTTGAAATGTTTTGACAGTCTTGAACGGTTTTGGAAGTCTAGAATAGTCTTGAAAGTTTTGAACAGTCTTGAAAGTCTTGAACGGTCTTGAAAGTCTTGAACGGTCTTGAGAGTCCTGAACGTCACGAATCGTGAGAGTTCCGACAAATATTGAAGACCTTTCAAGACTTTCAAGAGCTCTAAGCTTCGAATTGTGTTCCAAACGATTCGAATTTCCACAGTCTTAAAAAATTTCGAATCGTTTCGAAGTTTAGATTCAAATTCTCATCGTGCCGTCCCGTATATCCTCTTGTCAGGCGCAGAGAAGATTTGTTCAGAATGTTGTTCTTTACAAAATTATGAAAATTAGTGATGAGTCTTTTATTTTAAACAATTATCTTTAATTTTCCTTACTATTTACTATTCTTGAATAAAATTGTACACGAATATTATTCCTAGATAATACATTCTATCTATGTATATGTTACGGGCGAAGTCCTCACGGTGTACAGAGTCGGCATTGCCCGGACAATGTCAGCATTGCACATCGCAGTCAGGCAAAGTCCGCAGAAATTATTTATTAGAGAACATTGAGCACTTTAATGTGAGCAAAGTTGACATTGTCCATCGCTGGGCGGGCAGTGTCATCAACTGTTACTTCTTCGCGAACTTTGTCCGGCTTGAAGTGGGCATTGTTGACAGTGATAATACAAGCAATTTTAATACAAGCAATGCGTTTGAGTTGCAAACACAACGAATCATTAGTCACTTATCATTAGTTGTAAATTGAAAGAAAACTATCGCAGTAAGTACGACGTACATACAGAATAAAATATTATGAAAGTTCAACATACATCAATTTCGAAAGATTATTTATTTATTTTTACAAGGCAATGAGCCATCGGTTTGTTGTAAAAATATGGATGTATCTCTCGCATGTTACAGTATTGGTACAAAAAGTGGTATTTCATTTTCTCTTTACTCTCGAAATCAATTCGATACTTGTAACAAAATTTTTCTAACTGCACAAGACGTTCCAGGGTGTGAGGTGTCTCTGCGTAGTATAAATGCGAATTAATCTGCTTTCGGATCTCAGGGATATATTAAATGTAACTGTAAAAATCAGTGTACAACATACCGCTGTAAATATAAAAAAAACGAGAATTTTATATATTTCTAAATGTCACAGCTCATTGCTATGTAAAAATAAATAAATAATCTTATTCATTGCCTGTATTAAAATAAATATTTTAAAATTTGTACTAATTGTGAGTCATTTTATTAAATATTAAACATATCTCTACGGCGGCTCTGCCTACATAAATTTATCATCGTCAACAATACCCACTTTAAGCCGGACAAAGTTCGCAAAGAAGTAACAGTTACTGACACTGCCCATCCAGTGATGGACAATGTCAACTTTGCTCACATTAAAGTGGGCAATGTTCGTTAATAGATCATTTCTGCGGACTTTGCTTGACAGCAATGTGCAATGCTGACATTGCCCGGGCAATGCGGACTCTGTACACCGTGCGGACTTTGCCTGTAACATATGGGGCATTCCATGCCAAATCAGACAGTTTTGGAACTTTGATTTTTTGATTTGTCTAAAATTTTTTTATATCATTCTACTCACTAAATGAAATTGTTATGCATTTTTAAAAAATTTTTTTATCGAACCGTTTTCGAGATATCGATTTTTTCGGTTTTTTCTTCTAATAGATGTAACTTGGCCAAAAATAGACGAATTCGAATGCTTTTTTTTTCATTCTGATGGATTTTTCGCGCACTTTCTGAAGAAAAATATAAAAAAAATTTTACTCGTTTTTTTCGGTACAATTTTTCAATTTTTAGGTTAAATTATTTTTTCCAAAAATGATTATCCGTTTTGATTTTTTTGAAAAATTTATATGTTAAAGCTCTGCTTTTTAAGTAATCTGATCTGAATTTTAAGATCTGCTGTTATTAAGTAATGTCTTTCGTCATTACAAATTAAGTACATGGATATTTCTTATCAGCAATCGTGAAATACATCTATATTACTATATATGGGGCATTCCACGCCAAATCAGACAGTTTTGGAACTTTGATTTTTTTATTTGTCTAAAATTTTTTATATCATTCTACCCACTAAATGAAATTTTTATGCATTTTTTTAACATTTCTTTATCGAACCGTTTTCGAGATATCGATTCTCTCGGTTTTTTCTTCTAATAGATGTAACTTGGCCAAAAATAGACGAATTCCAATGCTTTTTTCTTTATTCTGATGGATTTTTCACGCACTTTCTGAAGAAAAATATAAAAAAATTTTACTCGTTTTTTTCGGTATGATTTTTAAATATTTAGGTTAAATTATTTTTTTCAAAAATGATTATCCGTTTTGATTTTTTTTTAAAATTTATATGTTAAAGATTTGCTTTTTCAACAATTTCTGTGAAAGTTTCATAATGGGATTCCGATTCTTTATATTTTTTTCATAATTTTGAAAATTCACAAAAAAAATTATTTTCATGATTTATTGAAAATTTGCGTATATGTTTATAATATTACATGCAATAAAATTTTTGTAAAAAATATTTAATGTTATTAAGTAATTTCTTTCGTCATTACAAATTAAGTACATGGATATTTCTTACCAGCAATCGTGAAATACATCTATATTACTATATGTATCATTTATTTTCGTTTTGTCTTGTCTTACAGTGAAAATCTGATTGAAAGTTCTTCAATTAAACTGTGATGAAAAGTACAAGTGACACATAAACTGCAATTTCGATAATTACACCGACCGCTCAAAATTTGTCAACTGCACACTGCACATGATCCATGTGCGCGCGCAGTGATATTGATCGAGAATAATCGATACCTCGTGGTGGTCAAGTTCATGGCCATTTTTCACGAGCACTTACGTTTTCGGCGCCAGTCGTGTCACATGTGTGTACACTTGCATGTGCAATATTGCTGTAAAATTATACATGTGACATATCATTTGGATTGATTTTATTGTGTAAATCGTGATTGTGAACAAAATTTACTGTGTTTATTAAGTAACTTAATAATGGATAGAAAAAGTCAGTTTAACCGGTGTTGCAATCCTTTTCATTTAAGGAATCACCGACAGTTGAAAGATTTCAGACTAGTATCTCAAACCTTGCAAAATTAATTTAATTTGCAACCCACTGACTATTTATAAATAGTGCAGTTGACAAATTTTGAGCGGTCTATTTTTGGCCAAGTTACATCTATTAGAAGAAAAAACCGAAAAAATCGATATCTTGAAAACGGTTCGATAGAAAAATTAAATAAAAATGCATAAACATTTCATTTAGTGGGTAGAATGATATAAAAAAATTTTAGGCAAATAAAAAAATCAAAGTTCCAAAACTGTCTGATTTGGCATGGAATGCCTCATATACAAAGAAATATGTATTGGTGTAAAACGAGATATGGCAAAGTCGGTTTTTTTTTTGTAAAATCGGTCTTATACAGGGTGTAACAAAAATGTCGCACGACCTTGAAATTGTTGATTCCTGAGGTGATTTTAAACAACTTTTTCCTTAGCGAAAATGTTAGGTGAGGCTTTGTTAACGAGTTATTAACGAAAAACACCGACCAATCGGGGAGCGAGCACAGCGGGTTAATGATGGCGCGGACGATGGCGGACCAATGCTACTCACAGCTAGCGCCCGCGCTGAAGTTCGTCCACTGTACTCGTGCTTCTATTGGTCGATGTTTTGCGTTAATAACTCATTAACAAAGCTGCACTTAACATTTTCACTAAGGAAAAAGTTGTTTAAAATCATCTCAGGAATTATTCCTTTCAAGGAACTGCTACATTTTTGTTACACCCTGTATAGTATCATGCCAGTAAAATATTAATTTAACTGCTTTTACCTGTCCTTCGAGCAACGTTCCCAATAATGTTCGTCGTCGATTATTTTTATGGTCAATTCAAATGGTAAATTGATCGGTAGAAGCTCGATCAACTCAGCTCTGTCCTCACAAGTTGGTAGTTCTTCTAGTACAGGATTATCTTTCCAGTTGGAGATTATGACACGAAGAGCAAGAGTCCGCAAAGTTGGAATTCTCCCTATGTCCCATGTGTCATTTTCCGTTCGAATTGTTCTTTCGCCTTCGCTCATCAAGCGAGCAGTTTCCTCGGAACATCTGGTTACCAGAGGATTTTATTCACAGTTTACTATTACCTCAAATTAATTTGAAAATTTTTAGATAATAATTGCCATTTTGTTTACATATACAGAATGTTAAGTCAAGGTCACCTTGACTTTTTAAAATGATATCACAAAATTTTGGTTCCATATTATAGTACCTGATGTTAAGGCGAGTTCAACGAGCTACTATATTTTGACCTTGAGATGACTTTGAACTTTAAAATATTGGTCTAATCAATGGTAATACTGAGCGCTGTAAAAAACGGCAATCTTTAGGAATTTTTTTCTCTTACAAGAAATAATAAACACTTTGGGCTTTTTGTATATTCTAGAAACATATTTAAAGAGTTACACACAATTTCTTCACGTAAAAAGATAGAGATTCAACGAGCTGGCTGTCTTGGACGACGACTCTTGAAAAGAAAAAGGTACCTTGCTGGCACATACCACCGCGAAGTCCTGAAAGATCGAAGAATGAAATTCATAAAAGATTTTCAAATTATAATACATTAGTTACAATGTAGCGTAGGATTTTTTTTTAATTAAAAAAATTACATGAATGACAAATAAAAATGTGGTGATTTGTGTTCCAACAAAATTGCATTAAAATGTTTCCAAAAAATCGAAAAACTGAACTATCGTGAAAATCCTACGCTACATTGCAGCTATATTATAATTTAGAAATCTTTCATGAATGTCATTCTTCAATCTTCCAGGACTTTGCGGTGGTGTGGGCCAGCAAAGTACCTTTTCTTATGCAAGAGTCGATATTTGAAGCTTGCGTCCAATTTCTATTTCTTTTTTACATGAAAAATTTTTGTTAAACTCCTTAAATATGTCTCTATATCATACAAAAAATCCGGAGTGTTTGCTTCATCTCTTGTACCAGAAAAAAATTCCTAAAGATGGTCTATTTTTGTAGTGTTCAGGGTGAGGTGCCCTTTTAAATTGTTTTATCTCGATTAAGTTACACATTTCAAAATTGTGAATTTTAACAAGAAAAATGTATATCTTATAGGGTTCAAGGTGACCTTGACGTTTTCTTTTAAAAAAAAACAATAATTTTTGAAATTTCTTTTATATTGCAATTTATAGCTGTTTAAGACCGGATTAACTTATAGTCAAAACATTTTTTGTTAGATTATAGGAAATGCCTGAAATATTATAGCGACAGTTACTTGGAACATCCTGTATACATAATTTATACCCACACTTCACAGTAACTATTAAAACATTTCGTTTAAGAAGACTTAAAATTGTATTTAATTAGTTGGAAACGTTTCAATTTCTTCAAAATCACTTAAATATTTTGATTTTAATGATAAATTACGTCCGTAAATTTCTTCTTAACATACATGATTAAAAATCGTGATAAATAAGTAAATTATTATGATAATCTTACTTTGTTATTTGCAAGATTAATATTAACGCTTTGCTCCTTTCTTTTTAATTGAAACTTAACCAAAACAAATAAATATACTTGATACTTTCACTAATGTATAGGTTAACAGTAGTGGAGTATTAAATAATCAATCCCAAATCATTAATTTATAAATACTTTAGTTACGAAGAAATGGTCACAAGGTTCCGTCCATGAATTTAAAGAAGATTCCTTACTTTTGCAGTGACCGTAAAAACCGTTACAGTGAATTTGTAAAGGACTAGTATAAACGTAAAAAGGCATTACCTGTAAGCCTCGAAGACGTTTCTGGGTACGGTGTGCGGAATCCTCATTTTCGAGTATTCCTTTGCTCATCACGTTCACAAACATACAAACACTGACGTGCCTTCTATCTCTATCCAAGAATCCTCGAATTTTCTGCCATTTTATGTCTGCGCTTCGCAAAACATTATCGAGATTAAAAGCTTCTATCTTCACTGAATTAACACACTGTTCTGTGCAGTAATATTTTTCAGTTTCGAATCATTTTATTGCATATGAGTTTACGAGTTTTATTAGAAACGACGGCCTTTGAAAATATTCTAATTAAAAATATTTTTGTATGTACATTTAATGGAGCTATACCGTTAAGGAATTAGTTTTTTATCACTTTATGAAATAAATCCTTTTTTCAAGTTTATGTCAACAAATACTCGTTTGAAATTAATTTTGGGGTCAAGAGTGACAGTTCAACAATTTAAGTATAGCATGTCAAAGCGAATAACATTATAGGTTCTCGTGAAAATAAATAAACAATGTAACACAGTTTCTACTTTAAGAAAGTACCATCAATAATACAGAGGTCATTCCACGCGAACTCGGACACTTTTTGGAGTAACATCTCGGATTTTGTTGAATTTGGGATATGCTGTAGTTTTTAGGGATATATAAACGTGTGCGAACGGATTTTTGAAAATTTTGAAAATTGTTAATTTTAGAGCTCTTTGAAGTTTACTGTTCACTTTTTTTTCTATTAATTTTAGCTCTTAAACTGGTAAACTGATAACAATGTGCTTTTGGGTGCTTATAGAGCAGACATAGCAGTACCTAATAAAAATTATTTCTGTTGGAAGAAAAACTTTTTTAACCATTTATTTTGTAATTGTTGTTAACAAATGCAGGTTTTTCATAGCGGGGAATTATTTAAAAAATCGAAAAAAATTAAGAATGTAGCCCTATTTGTCCCCTTTACGGACCACTTTTCAAAAATACGGATACTTTAAAATTGGCCATTAGCAAATTAATTGAATTGTACGCGCGCGCGCCCCGTTCTGTTGGTCGAATCAGTGGATTTCGACGCGCAGCGTACGATTCAATTAACTTTCCTATGGCCAATTTTAAAGTGTGCGTATTTTTGAAAAGTGGTCCGTAAAGGGGACAAATAGGGCTACATTCTTAATTTTTTTCGATTTTTTAAATAATTCCCCGCTATGAAAAACCTGCATTTGTTAATAACAATTACAAAATAAATGGTTAAAAAAGTTTTTCTTCCAACTGAAATAATTTTTATTAGGTACTGCTATGTCTGCTCTATAAGCACCCAAAAGCACATTGTTATCAGTTTACCAGTTTAAGAGCTAAAATTAATAGAAAAAAAAGTGAACAGTAAACTTCAAAGAGCTCTAAAATTAACAATTTTCAAAATTTTCAAAAATCCGTTCGCACACGTTTATATATCCTTAAAAACTACAACATATCCAAAATTCAACAAAATCCGAGATGTTACTCCAAAAAGTGTCCGAGTTCGCGTGGAATGACCCACAGTAGATTTTTATGGTACTTAGAACAGTTTATATATATTTATTTATTTATGAAGGTCACATCCACCTTGAGGTGATTAGTGACCACAGTACATCGATTTTACATTAAATATTTATATTGTATGTATCTTGACGATTCTTATTGCTTGGGGGCTTGGTTATCAGAGTCAAATGCGGTTGTATAAGTTAATTTCCTTCAGGTACAATAGAAATTGGGAGTTGGAAAGTGAAGCCTGGATCTTGTGGGTTCAAAACTGATACAACTAAATAAATGGCTGACTGACATGATACAGTTGCAGTTGTTACACAATGTTGGTTCACTTTTGGTTATCAAATGTAAGTGGCTGATATTTGTATGTCCAATTCTTAATCTTGTTAGGATGGCTTGATCTTGTCTATTGAATTTTAGTGCAGGACTTTTTTCGTACAGGGTAGAGCGTATTGTACGTATATTGGAAGAGGTGGTATTCTTCCAAGATTCGTTTTCTATGGTCTTCAGGGTGTGTCGGAGGTGAATTTGAAAATCTTTGTGGAAAATAGGTGGTTGATTCCTAATTAAGTTAAAGGTTCCTTCTTCGTTAACGGAATTTGATATATCAGATAGTAAATATGGTGGGATTGTGGAAAAGATAATTTCTCTAGATTTTAAATTGTTTAGGTTTTCGAATATTGTTTGTACTAACGGGTGTTGAAAGTTTTTCTTCGTGGTATTAGAGAGTGAAACATCGGAATTGGAAAGTATTATTACTAGGAATTTGCGTTGGTCTGAATATTTAATATAATCTAGTGCTTTTGTGATGGCATACAATTCACTTGAAAGAAGCGAATATTCTTTTGGAAGATCAAATTTCAAACGCTGCGTGGAGCTAATAACAGTGCAACTTGACTCACTTGCACATTTTGAAGCCTTGATATATAATTTGGTGTGGTCTTTAAAGTCTTGAACTTTATCCGCAAGTATATCTTGAGTATTGATGGTTCTTGAGTCGGTGCCTTCGCTTGTTCTCAGGAGATCTATTGTTTCCGGTTCGGTTAGTGTCCAAGGGGCTGTAGGGTATTGTCTTCTTTCAAGCATTTTTGGTATTTCCAATTTGGTTTCTTCTAAATAGTTTCGTATGCGGATATTTATAGATTTTGGTAGGTAGGACCTTTGTTGAGGCTCGATTATCGTGCTTTTGTGGAACAGCAACTTGTATGTGTTGCTTCCAGGTTTAGTGGCCACAGTTGTCGCATAGTTAAGGGTAAGTAACATCCTACGATTTTCTAGAGACGCAAGATTAGCTTCACTGAGGAGTCCGGTTTTTGGGCTCGTTCGAAAGGCTCCGGTAATTAATCGAGCTCCAGCGTTGTTTATTACCTCCAGTTTGTCCAAGGTGCTCTTCCTGGCGGAATTGTATATTGTCGAACCGTAGTCTAATTTGGATCGTATAAGTGCTTTGTACGTAATAGAGAGTAGATCATAATCTGCACCCCAATTTCTTCCAGCTAGTGTTTTGAGGATATCCAGTCTTCTTGTGCAACAAGTATCTTTGAGATTTTTAATATGTGGTGCCCAAGTTAATCTTTCGTCAAAGGTTAATCCTAGGATTCGGACTTCCTTACTTGGTGTCAATTTTTGGCCATCCAGAGAAAGCTTAAAATGTTGGTTGTTGAGGACTTTCGAGCGATGAAAAAGAATGAAGGTTGACTTGGTCTTGGAAAATTTAAACCCTGATTCTTCGGAAAATTTTTGTAGATTGTCGAGGGCTTTTTGAGTAATAAGTTGGGTTGTTTCAAGATTTTTCCCAGATATTAGTAACGTGACGTCGTCAGCAAACATCGTTGTTTTTATTGGTCTTGATATTGAATTTGTTATTTCGTTTATTGCGATGAGAAAGAGAGTGACACTCAGGATTGATCCTTGAGGGACTCCGTTAGAAATTACAACTTTTCTGGACAATATATTTTTGACTAGGACTCTTATGAACCTTTCTGTTAGGAAGTTCTTAATAAAGTAGAATATATTTCCTGTTATTTTGGAGTCGCAGAGGTTTTTTAGTATTCGGTCCCGCCAAACCATATCGTAGGCCTTCTCAATGTCCAGACATACTGCAATTAGGTGTTCTCTATTGTAAAATGCATTGCAGACGCTGGATTCAATTGTTACTAAACTGTCTATGGTTGATCTATCCTGTCTAAAACCGTTTTGGTATGGGGATATAAGGTGATTTTTTTCAAGATACCATTTTAATCTTTTATTAAGAATCCTTTCTAGTACTTTGCATAGACAGCAAGTTAGAGAGATCGGTCTGTAGCTTTCTGTGTAAGACATTTTTTCCCGATTTGAGGATCGGTACCACAATGGATTCTTTCCAATTAGTAGGAAATACATTTTTGGTGAAGATTACGTTATACATTCCTAAGAGATATTTTAGTGCCTCCTATGTCATGAACATTTAAGCTATAAACCACTATAATTCAAAGTAGGAACGTTTTTCTTAAGCAATTTCTTCGCTAAAATCAAGATTACGATCTTGTTAATCCAATAAGTACAGTAACTGTGATATTGGTATCTTGTATCGCGAAAAAATAATATTTTTCTAGTTCCCTAAATTATCGCGATTATAAAGGGTAATTTAGGGGATTAGAAAAATATTATTTTTTTGCGATACAGGGTACCAATATCACAGTTACTGTACTTATTGGATTAACAAGACCGTAATCTTTATTTTAGCGAAGAAATTGCTTACGAAAAACGTTCCTATTTTGAATTATAGTGGTTTATAGCTTAAATGTTCATGACAGTTTCTTTTTTCAAAAATAGTTGAGTTTTGGATCCAAGTCATATAGAAGTTTTTTGTTTGTTTTTACGTGATCTGTCACCCTTTCAAAGCTTTACTATACTATCCCAAACACCCTGTATATTATTTAAAAATCAGAGATCAATTATTTAGTTCCATATTTTCCCGTGTACCTAATTTTTTGATCACGTAAATAATAAATAGGTTAAAGCGCAAAATTACGAAAAAAATATTAAATTTAAATTATTATTTGTTATTACTACAAGATTCATTTATTTAGTTTTGTTTCTTTTTAGTGCAGTGAAAAATATTTGAAAAAAGCTGTAGAAAATATAAATTATAATAAATTATCAGTGGGTGTAATAGATGTAGTACACTATTCTCGATTTTAGTACAAAAATACAAAGAGAAGACTCATCATAAAAACTCATTAAAAGACTTGGTTTAGAGAAAATTTTAAGTTTTGAAGCGGAGGATATACTAGAAATTTGTATAGGGTGTCCCAAACGAAGTGTAAGTGCCGCAAAGCGGTGATTTCTGGGGTGATTCTAAACAACTTTTTCCTTGGCGAAAATGTTCGTTGCGGCTTTGTTAACGAGTTATTAACGAAAAACACCGACCAATAGACGCACGAATACAGTGGATAAATTTCAGCGAGGGTTCCAGCGGTGAGTAGTATTGGTCCGCCATCGTCCGCGCCATCATTAATCCGCTGTACTCGCTCCCTGATTGGTGGGTGTTTTTCGTTAATAACTCATTAACAAAGTCGCAACAAACATTTTTGCTAAGGAAAAAGTTGTTTAGAATCACCACAGCAATCCCCCCTTTTCGGCTCTTACACTTTGTTTGGGACACCCTGTATGAATTAAAAGTTTGGGTATATTTTACGATCTTTTTTTAAGTATTTGTGCAAAAAAATGTGATAAAAAATCAGTTCAGCACATGATGAGAAATGAGTTCGAATTTCCAATGCATTAAATCAAAAACTAATTTCCAGTTACCTTATTGTCCCATAGTTTGTAATTTGTAAATAACTATACTATACTTATTTCCAACTTTCTAAAATTTTCTCATGAGAATGAAACATAAAATCTGTTAATAATAAATTAAGTCTATGATTTAGGATTTGATCGCGTTAAAAAAAACAATATTACGTCGGAAACAAAATCAAGTAACCACAGAGTCGTTGCAGAATTATCTCCATTACAGCGTTTTTTTTCCTCACCAACTATGTTTCTTCACTGTTCTACCTTTACAAAAATTACTTTTTATTCCAATTGTAATCCGGATCAACCGTAAATATGAACAAATCAATTTCTTAAACATATTTTATATTTTATTGAATTTGTTGGGTGGTATTGAACTTGACCAAACATTACCCGGAAGGTTTTCAAACCTTTCGCTTTCGAAATCTCTTGAAAACCTCAAATGTGGTACGATCTTATGTGAATCTACCATGTTTTCAGATCCCCTTTGAAGCTTATTAAATTATATGTACAAAATTTTGAGAAACATGTAGAAACTCTTCTGATGGATAATAATTTCAGGAGTGTCCGGAGGGCGTCGTGCACGAGGACTCGTTCAAGGATATCTACGCGAAATTCTTCCCCCATGGCAGTGAGTTCCAATTAAATAAGAGACCACGGTTTTTGCGTAATTAGTTAACGGCGACTCCTACGAATTCCAGACTCCAGCCTCTACGCCCATTACGTGTTCAAAGCCTTTGATGTCAACTGTAACGGTGCCATCAGCTTCAGGGTAATTTCTTGTCTCATTATACTCTCACATCTACGCCCATGCGTATTCGTTCAAATATATCCGACATCCATACATTGTATGGGCTCTATCGTGTTCGTGGCGTCATTATGTGTTATGGTAAGATGCAATCTTCGCAGGATCTTCTGGTTACGTTATCGACCCTGCTACGAGGTAGCATCTACGAAAAGCTACGATGGACCTTCAAACTTTACGATATAAATGGCGATGGATGTATCACAAGGGGCGAGCTAGGGGAAGTGGTCACGGCTGTGCACGAGCTTATGGGCAGGCGGCATCACGCTGAGGAGGAGAGGAAAGCAAGGGAGCAGTTGGACAGGGTGTTCAAGAAACTCGACCTGAATCAAGATGGCGTGATAACCATCGAAGAATTCATCGAGAGTTGTTTGAAGGTACAGTATTTCCTCGATAAATGTGAGAATGTCCTCTACGATAAATGTGAAAATATTATCCCCGCGCTAACGGGGGCGTACTAGCGGCATACCCATAAACCTAAAGGACGAAGCATAAAGTAGGTATGTGGGGGATGCGGATGTCGCTGTGAAAGGGGGGACTGTCAGCAATCTTGTGTGGCCTAGAGTGGGTATAAGGAGAGTGTGGCTGATGTGTTCCTCTGTGGTGATTGGTTCCGCTATTTGCAGCCCAATCTCATATACATATAGTTGAGCTGCATTTGTGTACTGATAGATACTATGTATGTAACAACGTTATCGCTAACTTTAGAGGCGCAAAGTTTGACCTGAATGTAATAGCTAGAAATACGCCTGCTGGGCTGTAAATGGCGATTAGCGGGCATCTGCCACACTCTCCTTCTACCCACTCTAGTGTGGCCCAAATAGTGTTGCCATCTATGATACGCCGCGGCAAAATTTAAAAGTGCAGTCCTTTTCAATGCACTTTGGCATTTTTAACAATTAATTTACTGAAAGTCTAATAGAGGTCGATACCCCTTCCGTCTGTCGCCGCAACCCCTCAAACTTACGCACCGTCCTTTAAAGGTTCATGGGCATACCTCTAGGAAATACTGGATTAGCGGTGCGTAGTGGCAGAAAAGTAAACTAAACGGGTTCCATATATTTCTTATGGGAGAGCCAGCGGCCGTAGAGGGACAGGCAACACCGGTTCCCGTTACAGAGGGTAAAAAGACAGTGTGACAAATCAACTACCTTCGAGATGATTGGTTCCGCCATTTGCAGGAAAACTTCCTGTGCTAATAGGTGGTTGTGTATCATTGATATTAAGTTTCTATATTCACGTTATTACACAAGACATAACATTTTCCTGAACCAATCCTGAGCAATCCTGAGTTTTCCCTTCAATGGCGGCTTCCGGCTGATTTGCCACACTGTCTTTTTACCCTCTGTAGTTCCCGTAAGATCACCGAAGTTAAGTTATCTCGGTCGGGACCCAATTGAGGAATGGTAACCGTTCCTGCCGGGTCTCGATGCTGCTGGTGCCCAGAGGGAGGGGGCAAAACCTCCCAAAAGAGAGGAAGGGATATAGAGGGACTGAAAGACGTCTCCAAAAAGGACTTTAAGGAAAAAGATTTAAAAATGGAAGTTCGTTGGGTAATATGAAAGACGCTAGTTATTCGAAACGCCATCTTCAGATAAAAATCTCAAGAAAACATACCTAATAATAATAATTTCTTATGGGAGAGTTTTTCCAGGATTCCAAGCACAATGACCTATAAAATCCATAATAATTATGATATTTTTGTTCAGGAAAAATATCCCGAGTGCGCTACAGAGCCCTTTTTTGGAAAAAGTATCCAGAAAAAAGTTTCTTCAAACAGCCAAATTGAAAAATCGGGCTCTGTAGCGCACTCCGTAGTTGTACAAAAAATATTTAAAAAAAAGAATCATGAGAAAACATTGTTTCTTCGCTTCTGAATTCTTGAACAGCCAAATCGATGAAATCCGAGCTCTTTGTTTACAAACATGGCTGCGTCCTTATCGCCCTGCCATGAAGAGATTAAAGCAGGACCGACGTAAATTACACGAACCTGGGGTGTATTCCTATATTTATATTAAACATAATTACTAAGTTCTAAATGTTTACAAAACATTGATTGTTATTGCAATTATCATAGAGAACACTTTGCTAAGTCAATTGCTTCTTTATCAGGCATCACTATATGCAAAACAGTTCTAACAGATCTTCCAGAAATTAGAGAGTTCCCAGTGCTCCAAAAACTACCAAGTAATACAAAAAATGGTAATTATTTACATCAGGGGCTTCCTCACCGATTTTGATGACCTTGAAATATGT
Source organism: Perdita meconis (assembly GCA_030770465.2). Classification (NCBI taxonomy): domain Eukaryota; kingdom Metazoa; phylum Arthropoda; class Insecta; order Hymenoptera; family Andrenidae; genus Perdita; species Perdita meconis. The sequence goes on along the minus strand of JASKOS020000032.1, from coordinate 935,534 downwards.
TGTCAAGGTGCATCATTCTGAACAACTTTTTCCTATACATGTTACCACCGCTCGGTTTTAGTTTCCGAGATATTCGCGAAAAACCGGCATACCGGGGGCCGGGGGCAGAGCCCCCGGTGGGGGGTTGAGGGTGGCGAAGCCTCCCCTCACTACTTTTTGCGCGCGAAGCGCACCACGGAAAAACGACTGGTTAAGTATATTGAAAGTATACTACCTTCTCCGTGGCGCGCTTCGCGCGCAAAAAATATAACGTGCCCCTTTTCCATGGTAGACCACCGAGCGTAGGCAGTATTTTCAAAGTTGCACCCTTACTTTCCAAGTAGTGGTCCAAACCCCCACCGGGGGCTCTGTCCCCGACCGCCATTGTAGTAATGGCAGCGGTTTGTCGCGAATATCTTGGAAACCAAAGCAGAGCGGCGGTTATATGTATAGGAAAAAGTTGTTCAGAATTTCGAGTTTTATAACATATCTAAATTTCATCAAAATCGGTGAGGAAGCCCTTAATGTAAATAATTACCCCAAAAATTCTTGAAAAATCGTTTAGAATATTGAAGAATTAACTTCTAGTTTAAATCGAGGAATAGAATAATAGAAATGCTGCCTGTAAAATTAGGAATTATAAGATAGCATCCGCCATTACAAAAATCGATAAAAATGATTGTTAAAAGTTAGAATAATTATTAAAAATACTTCAAATAATAAAAATTACTTTAGTGTGTTTTTTTTTTATATGTATAGGGTAAACAAGCCAGTAGATGGACGGTTTAACCATTTCCGACATTTATATTAATGTTTTGCTTAGAAGTGTTTGTTTCATAAACAAAATTCAAACAAAAATGTGTAAATTTTAAGAAGAAAGTAGTTGTATGTAATAAAATTCTGGATACAGTCTGTATTACCAGTAGATGAACGATATTATGAAATATTTTGTTTTATACAGAAAATAACACTTTTATTGACAATGTTAAATTTCTAACGCAACAAACGATTTTTGTACAAAATGAAGAAACAGTAATATAAATCAAAACCCTACTTTTTTCATAATTATCAATTAATCTATAATCTATCCATCTATTGACATGTTTACCCTAAATAAACATTGCCTAAGCATTACAAGTGGTTTTTATTAAAAGCAAGGCCTTATTTTACAAATGAAGTTATTAAACTGTTAGAACGCCGCTCTGTTCCACCGTGCAGAGTAGGGTAAACATCACGCTAAGAATCTTTAGTCATAAGCCTGAAGAAGCGGTAACATCGCAGTAGGCAATATGGAGTCTTAAAGTCTTTTCCGAAAATCACAGTATAGGCAACTAAAGTCGAAGCCAGATAGAGGTCTCTCAAGACCACTAAATCCTCTCACATGTTTTGGGAGAGAGGCATTTTCCCTCTATGCTAAATTCTCTTCCTCATCACGCATTTGTGGCGCGAGAACCCTTCCCTCGAACACTGCAAGAGTTTTAGTCACTGTGAATGGCTTCCATAGCCAACTTGTTGCAAACTCGCGATCAACTTGAGCAATACTGTACTTTTCAGTCTGTAACGGAAGTTCCATTTCTCGTAAAGCTTGCTTTAAGGTCAAATTATACCTCGATGTGCCGGGCACGAGTCGAACTGAATACTACAAAAGCTTTACACATAGTGCCGAAGATAACACACTATCAATATTTCTGCTCGACTCGTGCTCAATACATCGAGGTATAAATTGACCTTAATGAGTTCACTCTGGACTGGAACAACGTTTTCTAGGACGACGTGATCACACGGTCGCTGGCGATGTTCGATTGTGCACTTTGATCTCCGGAGAAGGAAGAGCCCCCGGCAATGACCACCACGCCGCCAACGCCGCTCTCCACCACGACGACCTTCTCGCAGTCCCAGTCGCCGTCGCCACCGCCGCCGTCCTACTCTCTGCTGCCACCGATTCCACCGCCTTTGCCTTCACAACCGCCTCCGGGTTACACCGTTCAGGACCAGGAGCTCTACATGCTTTTGGCGGCTCACTGGTGGAATCAACCGGAGGCTCCGCTGTTTTGCTAAGGTAAGTAACTTTACACTAAACTTTACCCTTGTTTCACGCTCAATCGATCCTGAGAAGGCTTCAAACCGAAAGGGGCACAGAGAATGTAGAGAAAACTGTTACTGCTGAACAGACGTGTAAACGTGTCTTACCTGGGAGGGAAATAGCGTGGGTAATACACTTCATATGTTTTTTGTAAGAATGAGAGGCTGTTCTTTTTTAAGGGGGCATTCTAGTGTAAGGGATTTTTTATAAACCGTTTTTCCGGAGTTTTTTTTACGAAGAATCCATACAAATTATTGTTGTTGGGTTGTCAAAATTATAGGAAATCATATACTGGATATGTATACATATACAGGGTGTTTGGGATAGTGTAGGCAAGCTTTGGAGGGGTGATAAATCACGTAAAAACGAACAAAAAACTACTGTATGACTTGGGTCCAAAACTCAACCATTTTTGAAAAAAACTGTCATAAACATTTAAGCTATAAACCGCTATAATTCAAAATAGGAATGTTTTTCGTAAGCAATTTCTTCGCTAAAATAAAGATTACGATCTTGTTAATCCAATAAGTACAGTAACTGTGATATTGTTACCTTGTACCGCGAAAAAATAATATTTTTCTAACCTCCTAAATTACCCTTCAAAATCGCGATAATTTAAGGGGTTAGAAAAATATTATTTTTTCGCGGTACAAGGTAACAATATCACAGTTACTGTACTTATTGGTTTAACAAGATTGTAATCTTCATTTTAGAAAGAAATTGCTTACGAAAAACGTTCCGATTTTGAATTATAGCAGTTTATAGCTTAAATGTTTATGACAGTTTTTTTTTAAAATGGTTGAGTTTTGAACCCAAGTCATACAGAAGTTTTTTGTTTGTTTTTACGTGATCTATTACCCCTCCGAAGCTTGCTTATACTATCCCAAACACCCTGTATTTTGAATGGAGCAGCCATATATTGGGAGGCCAGGAAACAGCTTAGGGGACACCCACGCGTAATTTACCGCTGAACGATGTATTGCTTAAACAAGAAACTTCTATACCATGGCATCCACTTCTTTCCGGCATTAACATTACGCGTCGTTTGAGACTTGCACACGTTTGTCAAAAAATTAACTGTGTAAGTAAATATGTTCTCTCAAAGAATTTATGTATCTACAATCTATATAGTTAGAATAGAGTAAATGTTAAAGGACTGTTTTAAAGTTTGTTCAGTAGACGACTTATTGAAGCAGTAGTCTTTTTCATATATAATTGTTTGAAGATTATGCAAATAGAGCATTGAAGTCCAACTGATCGTTCGGGGCTGTTTGGCTAATACTATCCGGAGGCTTCGTTTCTGAGATATTATCAGTTAAACGAACACCAATCAGCTGATCGGACGGCCACACGTACGCGCAGACACAGCTACGAAGCGTGCGCCTCAGGTCATTGAAGTGTGCTTATTGACTGTGTGTACGCGTACGTGTGGCCTGTTTAACTGCTAATATCTTGGAAATGGACCGTCGGATCACAAAATGGTAAAGGACTATCCGATTTGTTTTATCACGTAGAATTTGCATGTTTCGACGAGCTGCATAGTTTTGGGACACTCTGTATATTTTAAAAATTTCTTAAATGAATTAGGTTTTAATGGACTTGGTAAAATAGAATTATACAGTGATAATCAAGGTGCTAAGAAATTAGCCCGCAATCCAGGTTTTCACGGAAGGATGAAAACACAAGATACATATGTCAGCAGATATTTTAACGAAGCCTTTGACAAAGGAAAAACATAATTACTGTTCATGAAATATTGGATTAAGTAACATGTCCTTGAGTGAAAGTGTTGGAAATCAACAAAGTGTTAATTAAAATATGAAATCTATGTACGGCCCTGGTGTTACTACGCTTTGTTATATCAATTTTTTTATAAACAGTTTGAGTTGAAATTGTGACATATAGGGATGTAATAAGTTATGTAATTTAATTCAAATATAATTATTGTTAAATACATAGTATAATAGTTTCAAGAATTATTACTATCTGGTTTTTTCATACATATTTATTAAAATTTAGAGAGTATTAAAAAAACTTGTTTGGTACAATAAAAATGAAAATTATTCGAAATGGTTCGCTTTGAAGTCATCAATGTAAAAAAAAGGCTTACTTACGGCGTCCATGATTTCGCTAATTCTGTTCATCCGAAACAAAAAACTGAAATTGAATCTTAATTAAGGTATTTATGGCTATAGTCGATACTAGAATATAAGAGAAATATTGAAAATTTTTAAAATGGCGATGCTTTGAAGAAAAAGTTTCGATTTTTTTTAATTTTTAACACGTGCTAAAAATGTACACATATTTACCCAGGGCTAATTAGGCCCAAGTCAGTCTTGAGATATTCCGATAATTGTTATCTTTTTCATACCAAAAAAATGTTTTAATACTTTCTAATTGTTAATAAACATGTACGAAAAAAACCAGATAGCAATAACTTGTATGGTTTCTTCATAAAAAACTCCACAAAAAGTGCACCTATCCTGCTACTTTGGTCCTACAGTGTAGTAAAATTTAGAACTTTATTTCTTTCAGTGTACATTTTTTTTCTTGCATCATGTAGCTGGCCAAAAAATACGTTCAAACATGTATAATAAAATGACCTTGAAATGACCTTGATCTCTAGAAATTAAAGTTTTGCGTAAAATTTGTGTCTATCGAGATTGCAGACTTTGACCAAGACGCAACAATCAAGAGTCTGTGAATGTAAGTGAACATTTTTACTGTGGTAAGACTGATAAATAAATGTTTAGTGTGGCATCTTGAATAAAAAAATTATTGGTCCATATTTTATAAACGATGCTAAATGGAGAAAAGTTTCCAACATTCTTGCAAAATGAGCTACAAATGCTCATAGATGAGATACATTAGATATCCGTCTAATAACCTGTGTCCAAGAACTGCATCCAAGTTTTAGTTCCGACGAAAAGTAACCAGAAATTGGATCGTGAAAACAGACAATTCATTTTCTCATAACAGTTGCTAATTTGTACAATCAACCAGTTATACCAGGATTAACAGTTAGTTACCAAAACTGTGTCCGAGAACTGGAACACAGTTCTTGGACCTTGGACACAGGGTTTTATCCCTAGGGAAAAATGCCCATTTCCCACTGAAAAAGAGAGTGTAACAAAAATGTTGCAGTTCCTTGAAAGAGGTAATTCCCAAGGTAATTTTAAATAACTTTTTCCTTAGCGAAAATGTTAAGTGGGGCTTTGTTAACGAGTTATTAACGAAAAACACCGACCAATAAGAGCACGAATACAGTGGCTGAATTTCAGCGCGGGCTCCAGCTGTCAGTAGTATTCGCCTGCCATCGTCCGCGTCATCATTAATCTGCTGTACTTGCTCCCCGATTGGTCGGTGTTTTTCGTCAATAACTCGTGAATAAAGCCCCACCTACCATTTTCGCTAAGGAAAAAGTTGTTTAAAATCACCTCAGAAATTGACTTTGAAGGACGTCCAACATTTTCGTTAGATCCTGCATGAAACCTTCTTTGCTGAGTAAGAATAGAGAAAAGCTCAAGATGTCAAAATCGGATGAAACACCCTTTATATTGAAGTAAATAATAACATTGAAAACTGTGAACTAAATATAATGGTTGCGATCTTCTTGGAGTTCACGATCCACAGGTTGAGAAATACTGCTATAAAGTAATAAAGTAATATTATAAGAATATGGGTTGTTTAAGATTCTTTGTAAAAATATCTTTTCCGTTGTTTCATCTACCTATTGCACCACGTCTTAAAAATTGTTTATCTCGAAGGATTCAGAAATATTCTGTTTTTCTTTTTTCAGGATGCGATAAACGTAATTCTTGACAAAAATGAAGTCCAATGTCCGAGAGGAAGTAGGAACTAGCACAATGGAAATCGAATATGACAAAATCTTGCGGGTTCAAGAATTCAATTATAAATATGTTCGTCACAATGAACGAACGGGCTGGAGATATTTCTTCTTGCAGAAGAACTCTATTTACGTCACGTAAGTGAACCAATCGACGCGTTCAGCATTAAGGAGGACGAAGCACTCCTGAAGGAGTGAAACATGAGGAATAACGATTTGTCAATTGCGAGATCAACGGTTCGCGTCAATCGCCGCGATGTTAATGAACTTATCACAAAAAAAAAGACTATAGAAGATACAAAAAGTACCACTAAGAATTAGGAAGAAAGTAAGTCGATTTGAAGAACACGACAATATCGAGCGTTTGGGGTATGGAACTTAGGTTGTCGATGAGTTCTTTGTGCCCGTTCGAAGCGAAGGACGTCGAAGGTTGGTGGATATTCCATATTCTATTCGTATTCCATAACATCGCCGAATAGAGTCCTGAAGTCTTGATGTAATTTGAGAAAATTCTATACGAACGAGCATTTGATCTTACAATTAGCTGACTACCGTGCCAAATTTCTAGAAAAATCACTCTATTTGTTTCGTAAGCGACTATAGGTTGCGTATTATGAAGCATTTCTTTTAAAATTATTAGATATCAGGAAATAACAATGTACAGGATGTTCCTAAATTCGTGGCACGGTCGAAGTTAATACATCAAGAAAAAAAAGTACGTCAGAAGTTTATTTTATTTACTTTCACTTAAAATGATGTTCTTCACTTTCAGTGAATGAGAATGACAATTTTCTCAGTAACGATTCATTGAAGAAAACAAAATAATTTAGGTAGTTACACTTTGCAATAATGTTTAAATTTTTTGCTTGTGAAAATAGACTATATTTTTTAACAAAAAGGCTTTAAACATGACGTCAAATCGCACCGAAGAAAAGAAGAAATAACATCAAGGTGCTTTTCAATTTCTCTTAAAGTAAAAAATGTTGCGGAGTAAAATAGAGTGAAACATGACGAATGTTCTAATTCTCTATTCAGTTTTCATTTCATTTTTTCATAATGCATCGTCAAATTCTTTTTCGGACCACGAATTTGGGTATCCTAAATACTCGATCAAGATATATAAAAAATTATTAAAGAAAGTAATTAGTTTCGTAATTTGTTTGGGCAAAAATGCTTTATTTCAGCACACACACAATTATTAAACGTAGAAGACGAAAATGTTCGCTTTCCTTTCCAAGACAATCGCGCGTTTCCGCCAGATTAATGAAATGCGAAGTGTCTTTGTTATAGGGGTGTGCGGGTGCCCGATATTCCGGGTCCGGGTCGGGTCGGGAATTTTACTCGGGATCGGGTCGGGATCCCGAAAGTTTATAAAGTTCGGGTACCCGAAATTGCAGTTTGGTCGAGTCGGGACGGTATCCCGAAAGTTTGTAATGTTCGGGTACCTGAGATTCGGATGTTTTCATGATTTTTCAATCGGATTTTGATAAAATTATAGACCACATTCGACCCAAATTCAGCTTCGGGTACCCAAATATTACAAACTTTCGGGATCCCGGCCCGACTCGACCCGACTACAACTTCGGGTTCCCGAAACCGCGGGTATCCGAAAATTACAAGCTTTCGGGATTCCGACCCGACCAGTCCCGATCGCTACCCGACCTGACTCGAGGCTCGGGTACCTCTATTTTCGGGTACCCGCACACCTCTAGACTTTGTTCATACTCCAAAGGTGGTATACGAAAACAAGCATATTTTTGCTCTGCAAACGATAAGATGAAAATGCTATCTTACGTGTCATCAGTCGTTTTTCAAGAACATTCGTAGGAAATATTGTAGACATTAAGCGAAAACGCGAATCAATTTTTTAAAAACCGAAGGTATTGTAATGAACGTAGACATTAAGAGAACATTCGACTAGTTAAGATTAGTCTCGATGAAGTTTTTCCATTAATCGTTCCACCCGACAGCAATGAAACACCAAGGAAAATAAAATCGCAATAATTAACTTATACATACAGTTAAATAAGTACGCGAAAGAACTTTCCGTTGAATTTTATAGTTTATCGAACAATAACTCGAATCACCATAGGCTTAGGCAGCTTGCGTCGGTATTAGAAGAGCTTTAGACTCTAACAAATAAAACCGTTACACGCACGCGCACTTTGTTGACGTTTCATATAAAGAATATTAAAGTAAAGTGGAGTGTTAGGGTCACTGAAATTCTAGAATTCACTTCCTGTAAAAACAAAGCATGTGAATATTCGAGGATTTGAACACCTAGAGTGCCCTTTGATCGTTTCTTAAATGTTATTTCGTTGATGTTAAGAAGAGAGGTGCAACTTTGCTGTCTCTTCACCTACCTTCATTCTTTTCCGCATAACTAGTAAATGTTATCAGTAATGCCCATGTAAAATATGCTAAATTACAAATTACAATTTAGTTTATATGATAAAGGGAAACGAATGTCTTTTATGGCACGTGTAGTATTACAACTTTTACTATTACGAACTGTACACGACGCTAGAACTCATTTAACTTTTACGTTAACATCGTAAATTAATGGAGTGCAGGAAGTATTCGTACAGTAATTAATTATCACTAAAATGTTGAATAATAACGTTTGTTCAACAATCTATTTTAAACAAGGATATTATCCTACATATTCTCCGAAGCTTCTATAAAAAAAATATCAAATAAATAAAAACATTCATACATTGTGCGAAATTTTACTACATTTTCTACTAAAACGACAGGATTGGTGAAAGTGGTTATGTTTTTACCACACCAGTGTAGTAATATTTGGTTCTGAAGACTTGGTAAAAACTACAACCTTGTGCGCTGATTTTTACTACACGAATGTAGCAAAGTTGGAACTTCGCTCAAATTAAAAAGAGTTTTTCTTTATGGAAATACTGAGGTATGCTCGGTGACGGGAAAGGCGGGGTATAGGATAGATAAGAGAATTATTTTGATTATACAAAGTGTTGACGAATGGAGGAGGAAAACTTCGGGGTGGCAGAAGAGAAGGGAGGGGCCACAGTGATTTTCGTTTCGGACTATCGGATCAACCAACACTTGCTTCTTTATTAGTAGACCTATGCTGACGAACCCGCGCTTGAGTTGCGGAAACTTAATTCGGAATTCATCTTATACAGGGTGGGCCATTAAGTTGAGTGGATATGAAAAATTCACAAAAAAAAAACAGCAGTGTCATAACTAATATATATTTAAATTGAAGTAAACAAACGGGCAATTTATTTTTTAAAGATAACATCATCCAGATGTGCGCCTTCTTGACGCAAACACTCTTCAAAACTGGACTTTAAATTTGTGAAAACTCGCTGGCACATTACACGTGGAATAGCAGTCATTTCCTCACGAATGTTCGTTTTCAGTTGGGCTAGCGTGGTTGGTTTATTGGTGTAAACGCAACTCTTCAAGTATCCCCAGAGAAAAAAATCACAGGGGGTCAGGTCTGGACTCCTGGGAGGCCAAAGAATATCCCTCGGCGCGATATCAGTTTTCCTTCAAACATCTCGTTTACGACTGCCAATGACTCGTTAGACGTATGGCATGTCGCCCCATCTTGTTGAAACCATGTCCGCGTATTAAATGCTTCAAATTCATGCAGTAGTGCGAAGAAAAAATTTCGTAACATTGTTGTGTAGCGTTCAGAATTTACTGTTACAGTCTGGCCTTGCTCATTCTCAAAGAAATAGGGACCAATGATTCCTTGTGCTGAAATAGCCGCTCAAACTGTAACTTTGGGCGAATGCAGGCGCTTTTCGTGTTTTGATTTAGGATTGTGTGGGGCCCAATAACGACAATTCTGTTTATTGACGTGCCCATTTAGGTGAAAATGAGCCTCGTCAGGAAAAAGAATATTGTTCAAACTTTGAAAGCGCCCCAACATTGTTTGGACAAAAACGTGGCGTAAGTTAGGATCATTGGGATTCAATTCCTGCACTAATGGAACTTTATACGGGTGCAATTTTAAATCTTTTACCAAAACACGCCGCAAAGATGTTATTGATATGGCAAGCTCAGCTGACCTCTTGCGAGATGATAATCCGGGATCGCGTTGCACGGAAGTGCTAACTTCGTTAACTGTATTCTCTGTGGGTGTTGACCTTGGGCGTCCCGGAGGCTTCTGATTGAGTGTGGAACCCGTAGCGTCGAACTTCCTGACCCACGACCTGATCACACTTTCACTGGGACACTGATTTAAATCATGTAATCTGTATTCGGAGCGAAATAAACGTCGCACAACAGTGCACGAATCGCCATTTTTGTAATAATTTTTCACACAGAACGCACGCTGCTCACCCGTGAAACGCTCCATTGCGACTAAATTTCCAAGAACCAAGCTACTTATCCCCACTACTCGCGCCTCGTTGTCATGTGCCGTTCGGATATAGTGGCGTTTTTAAAATCGTACATATTTCTGGCCCACCCTGTATATGAACAAGGCTAGGATCAAGCACTAGCGAGAAAGATGATTATTACGAGAACACTAGCGGAAGCCCTATGAAACTATGCCTTTACTCAGTAACTGCTAACAGCCCGTAACAAATACCTATGTCAGGAAATAAGTTTTCCCAATATTAACTATACCACTTTTTGGACGTTTATGTGATATTCATTGAAAGACATTGAAAAGACAACGCTAAAAGCCAAGTAAATTGAGGTTATATAACGAGACGCCATTTCTGTCCGAAGCGTAGGTGTCGCTGTGTACCACAGCGGTCCGCAAATTTTACTACACTGGTCTATTAAATTTTGAAACACATGTGCTACTTTTTCCTTTTAATGTGGTAAAAAGAAACATATTTCACTCTATCCTGCTTCTTTACTACGCAATGTAGAAATTTTTCCTCCTCGATTTTTCTCAGTGTAGCAGAAATAAGCGAGGAATTCGTACAGTTATCACTTATATATGAGTATATCTACGATTCATCGGGTAAATGTAACATAATTATTTGCCTGTCTGTTTGAAAACTGTGTCTAAAGTAGTACTGGAAATTAGAGCGATATTTATCATTAGTGTAGCAACATGAGTTAAAAAAGTAAGGAAACAAGTGTAGAAGAGTGAAAATAATTAATTTTGCAAGATCAATGTAAAGGTTTATCTGACACATTACATGTTACCAAAAGACCAAAATCTAAGATACAGGAAATCATTGGTAGATATGGATTGCGGAAAACGTTGTGGAATAGTACAAAAAGTGTACAGCCACGAAAAATTAGTGAACAAAGTGGCTGTACTATTATACGATTAATTAAAAACAATCCAAAGCTTAAAAATAATTTAAACATAAATTTATCAACTACTACTGTGCGTAGTATTTTATGAAGTTGAGGATCTCATGCAACAGCCATTGCGTGAATGAAACCAATAGGAAGAATAGATTAAAATTTGTAAAAGATTATGCAAGTTTACCAATGGAATGTTAAAATAAGGTCATTTTTACGGGGTAAAAACGAAGGTAAATTGAATATATTTAGCTTTGATGGACATTTCACAGTGTATATCTTCTGAACGAATACTTTCTACATTCACCCTATATTTAAAAATATCAAAACGAATATTCTTTATATGTATGCGATTATTCTTTAAAAACATTATGTTTGTTTAATATTTTTTCACATTAGGAATATTGTTATACATTATAAAATGTTAACTTAATTTATTTAATATCTGCTTTTATATTCGAAAGACATTGGGAATATACATATACGTAATAAAAAATGACGAGTATCGAACAAACGTTTTGTAGACAACACATTTTTCATTTTTGTGTATAACTTATTCACAATAATCTATACTTCATTAATATTTTTTACACACTTGTAATTTATCACTGTCAACGAAATTTTATATAGTCATTATTCGTAACACATACTAATTCATTAATTGTGTTGAAGAATGCAAAGTTGTACCCCTCTTTATTATTATACAAGTAGAATAGTAGCGTTAAGAGCTCGATTTGCGTATACCTGTTTTTAATAAAATAGGATTTGATCCTTAGAAAAAGACACCGAACAGTAAGCATGGCCAGCAAACAAGGAATTCGAGCGATCACCCTCTGGTGTCGTTGGAAATTTTTACTACCTTCATTTCTGTTCCAGATCAGTTAACAATCAAACGAATTCAAATCGTCGATCTATAACAATAACACGGTAACCGTTTTTCTTTTCTCTTTGTTGCAATATCACTACTATCGTTAGTCAACGAATGTTTTATCACCACGATAATTTACTCCAAGATCGAGTGATCCGAATAGGTTGCTAGGCACGTTTCTATAACAACTGTTGGTAACCAACTACCTTGGGTTCGCTTTTCGAATCAAATACGTCAACTTTCGATGAATTAACATTTCAATTTGATTTTCTGTCAAATTGTGTATCGTGTCTGAAATTACACCTCGTGTTTTTTCATTGCATATTTGTTTATCTAAACGGTCTGTAAAATTATAGGATCTTTATACTGAAACTTCCGTGTTACGTACTGCTAAGGGTAATCGATGAAACGTTACTTACGACGAAAGAGGTGTGGAAAGCGCATGCGTCCTTTATACATATACGAATTCACGATTTTCGAAAGTGAAAACTTTCTAATGACCCCTTTTATTCAAAGTGTTTGCATATTTTTACACTTTCCGACCTTCGTATCTCTTTCTCCGTCGCACGTTCCACAATGTTGTACAAAAATCGGCGATGGGACTGATACACGACTCAAGTTTTTAGAACATTTTACAACGTTTCCGATATTCATTAGACAGTATCGAAATTGAGGCAATTGGTATCAATATTTCACGTTACTATAACGTTTAACCGTCTTTGATATGCCTATGGGATGACCTTGAAATGATTCTGAAGTAAATACAATTCCAACGATCTTGACAATTTTTTCTAATTATTCCGAAGCAATTTTGTAACAGCCTTGAAATCGCCTTAATCTTGAAACGACTTTGAAGTGTTCACCGAAACGACAACCATACGTTCCAAGAAATTGTTGATAATGGGACTCGATGGTTGGTCTTTTTAATTGTCTATAAGATAAGTGACCCCATTACTGACCGTACCCCCATTACCGACCGGTTACAAATTATTTATTGTTTATAGCAACGAATAAAATATATGGATCTACGTAATTTATTCAAAGTCATGAGAAATATACATAGAATCGTACAATATAAAAACAACTTTTATCTTTTTTTTTTATTATAATAGCTAGATGGCCAAATCCGGTCAATAAAAGGGACATCCGATCCTTTATATCATTTTCATCATAATTTTTGTGTAAACAGTCAAATAATATTTCAAAATCGATTTCATTAAGATACTAGAGACGTTAATAAATACGATCATTCATACTTTACTCAAATATTGTCATGTATTAGTAAAAAATTATTATTTTCAAATGATTACTTCTTTAACTGTCCCATAATGGGGTCACTTACCATATAAAAGTTTACACTAAAGCAAAATACTATGATACGATATTTAGATTTACTCCTTAAAATTTTATTGAAATACAAGGAGAACTAATTGTAAAGTTCCATTGTGAATATCGATCAATGCGATTCGAAAACGATTTATTTCGCGTCGATCCGATGTTGATTCCGTGTCACTCCCATCGCTAATTACGGTCTTATAATTGATAGAAGGGTTGAAAGTAATGCTACAATCAAGTATTTGTTAACCCGTTGTTCCTAAACCGTATGAAAGCGTAAATGGAAGATGCGCGAGTATACAGGGTGTAACAAAAATGTTGCAGTTCCTTAAAAGAGGTGATTCCCGAGTTAATTTCAAACAACTTTTTCCTTAGCGAAAACGTTATATGGAGCTTTATTGACGAAATATTAACAAAAACCCCCGACCAATCAGAGCACGAATATAGTGGACGAATTTCAGCGCGCGCTCTAGCTGAGCGTAGTATTGGTCCGTCATCGTCCGCGCCATCATTAATCCGCTGTACTCGCTCTCCTACTGGTCAATGTTTTTCATTGATTACTCGTTAACAAAGCCACACCTAACATTTTCACTAAGGCAAAAGTTCTTTAAAATCAACTTGGGAATCGTCCCTTTGAAGGAACTGCAACATTTTTGTTACACCCTGTATAATGAATGAACGAGTTTAAGTTTCTAAATCTGTCATGGCAGTTGGGAACCATTGTTTGCGTTCAGTTAATGAGGTAATCAAGACGAGATTGCGTGATACGTTACTCTACAGCAACGCTGTTTTATTGTTCGCTTTACTTTCGAGAAAAACGAGCTTCTACCTTCACCTTTCTCCTATTGAACACATGAAAATCAGTTAATGTTGAACTACAGAAGAGAAAGATAGAGGAGAATAAAGTACAGCAAGTGGCTCCAACTGTGAATAGCGTTGCTCTATAACAAATACAAAAGAAAAACTATAAGGTAATGATCAGATTAAAATAAAACGAGCTTCCGAAAATCTGCTGGTCGTTCGAAAATTCTTTCGTCAAAGACTTTCTTCGTTGGAAGGAAGCAAGACCAAAAACTAAGTGAAGATCAATCCAAGAGCATTGATTTTCCCGAACATCTATATTCGATCTAAAGTTAAACGATTTTTATATACGTTTTCTAAGAAACGAACCAAAAAAGAAACGGACTTTACGAGGAAAAACAACGAACGTTACTATGTAAACTTTTTCTACAATTGAATGAAAGCGCTGAAATAACAATCCTCGCACAGTGGTTCCAAATGTCTCAATTGCGGACATAATTCAGTATTTTTCATATTATTTCTGATACAGTTTTAACGCATTTTAGCAGAGAAATCCTAAGAATTTATATAATGATAAAAAGATTTTTTTCTCTAAATCATATTTTTTTTGTGGAAAATCTTGGCTGAAACTGAAAACAGACGAACTTTCGATACATAGGAGTATTTAATAATTGTAAGTAACCTTATAATGCTTGAAAATTTCGAATGTTTACCATGTTTACCACAAACAAAAACGTCTAAAGTATCAATTTAATATAAATTATTATTAACTTACTAACACTTAGAAGAATTAAAGGAAGGTTAAAATCGTAATCTATATTTTGCATTTTTATTTCTTTCTATTACTAAATACAACATTTTCGAATCTTTTTGAACCGTTTCATTTTTATTCAGAGTGTTAGTAGGAATGTAAGAAACAAGTTGTCAAAGGAATTACGTGCGACTTACAATTTTGAACTGTAGGTGGTAGCGCGATTCTAAGTAACTTCTGGAAGTTATAGCATAGTGCACTTAATCATTTAGTATTGTTAAATCTGGCTATGCTTTATTATAAAGTATTTACTTCGAATTTTATAGAAGAAGGTTACAGGTTTCTTGTTTAAATTTGAATTACTTAATCTATAGATATTTCTTATTTTATTTTTCCTTAATTTTTTACGAAATTCGTTTCTAAACACTTTGTACAGATTGTAAAAAAATGTTTTGTTATTCTGCACCTTTGGATCGATGAAGATCTGTGAAAAAATCAGCTGCAAAATGGACCTTAAGCTTTGAATTAAAGGTCAAATTTTTTTTGTTGTAGCGTACTCTGCTCATCATTTTAAATTTAAATGTAATATATTAACGTAAACACAATAGTGGCGAATATGCCACTATTATAGTATATAGCATTGAAGATCATGTAAACACTTAGAGCAAGAAATAGAAGATAAGCATCTTTCATGGTTTGGAAGGTGATATTGACTATGATTATTTACGTTTGACTTTCGTATTATGTTCTGTTTATTTTTATTGATGTCTGTGTTCACTTATATTTTGTAGTTGATCAATATACGTCAATTAAGAGATAAACAATAACACTAACTATTTGTTTTATTAGAAATGCAAAACTTCTTTCAATAAAATTACATAGTTTTAATAAGAATGAAACTTTGGTACTATTTTATATGAGAACGATTGAGTATAGTCTATTGATTGATATAGACCTATGGTTCCTCTGACACTTTTTATCTTCGCGACGAGTAGAATATGATGCAACAAAGACAAATTTGACCCTGAATTCAAAGGTCAAGGTCAACTTTGCGGCTGATTTTTATCACAGATCTTCACTGATCCAAAGGTGTATAATTCGTTTATAATAGCTAAGACAAAACATTTCTTTACACCCTGTACATAAAATTAATTCAATTATGGTAACTCAAAAATAAATTCTGTAATTTAAAGTTCAAAAATAAAGTTTAGAGAGAAAAAAAGTTTTTTCATTCTTAGCTTACTCTATGTACATACTTATTTTAGCAAATACATATACATATATACATCATGTTTTATACTAGTAAAATAAAAATGATATAAATATTGATGGCATTTTGCAATTATATGTATATATATATATATTTCACATATACTACAAGTCTAACTACTTGTAAAATTTTTAATAGAGTCACCAGAGCAGAAGGAATATAAATATATAGATAGTCAGACAGAATAATACGAAATAAGTTTGAAACGCCAGATAAAAGGAATAGGAAGAAGAAAATGAATGAGATAAATAAATTTGTTAGTTGTTAGTATATTGTAAACTTAAATTGAATATAAGACAATTCAAAATTTTCTAATTATGAAGTTGAAATAAAGAATGTATAATTTTCATTACTATTATTATCTATAAAATTTTATAAAATAAACCGTAATTGAAAAAAATTGTTTAAAAAATTTCTTTTCATTGAAATGTTATAAAAATCTGATGTGTAAACTACATTTCTCTCTGAAATATCTATGTACAATGAAAATATTAAAATAAGAACAATAAATTTAAAAAATGTTGAATCCACTTTTGCTTTTAAATCAAGGGTTCAGAATATTTCTATTTTTCTTTAAGCCATAGAGAAAATTTTTAATGTAACAGTATAATATTTTAGTAAATTTTATCTTCGACAAAATAAGCCGAAAATAACACAAATCCGTTGAGAATTCAGTGAAACATGGAATTTTGTCCTCTAAGAAGTTACTTGGAACCACTGTGTCTCGGCTGAAACAATGTTGAAATTTACAATCGTTTAAACAATGGTTTCGACGACGACAAAGAATTCGTTTCTGTAATCAGCTGTATTGGTGCTTTAATTAGATATCTCATTTCACACGGAAACGTCTCGAAAGGATTCAGATGTTTATATTTTCGTAGGAGAACCATTCAATGCGGCTTGTTCCTCGGTAACACGTAATTTAGAATACATATCGTGCTTGTTGGTCGTTTGAAGTCCAAGTGACCGTTGGAGTTCGAAGTTTTCGAGTTAAAGACGTCGATGTTTCCTTATGTCTGAGAATCAAATACGTCGCGCGCGTTTCGATGCAGCATGTTAGATTATACTCGGCGCGAAGAATGTTCACTGTTCAAGGTCACCGAGGGCATGTATCCCCCTACCATTCCAGATCTCGTTCTATGGCACCGCCCATCGAAGAAACTTGAGCTTATGTCGACCACGTGACCAGCAACGCATAAAATAATCTTGAGCGGCCAACATTTTTCGTGTTAAGTTTGGTATAGAGTTGAGGGCGATTGTAGATGTAAATCGAAAAGGAACCTAGTCAATTGATGAACGTTAGAGGTAACATAGGTCGTTATTAATTCGTTGGACAGTAGGTCTGACTCGTTGAACTCCTTAACACCACGAATTTCTATGCATACATGAATAGACGTTTTGTCCTTTTAAATTTTAAGCACACCTCACTGCGTATATTGCGGAGATTTCTTTCATTTTTCGGTTGATAGTAATTTTCTGTTTGATCAACTGTTTCTTTCGACTAGAGGGTCGCGATATCAAGTAGATATTGATGTTGTTAGAAACCTTAAACACTGTCAAAATGATTTGTAGAGTATTAACGCTAATGGCTTGTGCAATACAAGAATATAGGCTAAAAAGATTCTAGCTACTCGGAATTATCAGAACTTCTGCGCCACCCAATATTATAACGAACATTTCTTTCATCATATAGTATCTAACATAGAATCTTTTTAGGCTGAAAATTAAAAGATTTAGAAATTTAAAGGCACAGATTTAAAATTTTTCAGAGTTAAAATTGAAGATTTGAAGGTTTCAAATTGGAGATACGAAAATTTCAAGTCGAACAGTTAAAAAGTTAAGGTTAAGGAAGGCTTGCAATTTAACTGAACTTCGCGGCCGATTCTCGCAGGCAACGCCTCCTTCCTCCGGCCGCACGCCTCACTCCCCGCGGCAGCCGTAGTGCTCGGCACACGTGCCAATCACGCCTGAGGCCTACCGAGCACTTTGGTTAAGGTTAGGTTAAGGATTTAAAGTATAGTTATTGGGTTAAGTGATAAGTTCGTGCCACTGGTTCAATTTTCCGTTTAGAAATCTGAGGAATTTCACAAGGATGGAATTATGATATTACATAAAAAATAACTATAGTTATTAAATTATTAGTTTTTAAATTTCTTCTTCCAGATTTTCTATTGTTCTTTACACGATCAAATCTACTCAGATTGCATTGTATTTCAATTATTCAACAAGATTTTTTTAAAGGTATTATAATATTTGACATAGAATATTTTTAGGCTATTTTTAGTATTGTGTGAACCATTAGCAGCTAATATTCTACAAATCATTTTGACAGTGTTTAAGGTTTCTAACAATATTAAAATCTACTTGATATCGCGACCCCCTATTTGGAATCATTCCTTGTTAGATTTTTGCCCTCTGGTAACAAGTTGGCAAACTACTGAAAGTAGGTCCTAGATCCCTTTAGACACTTCACTAACAATCATAAATAGTTAAAGTTAAATCATGAATAGTTTTCAATATAAAAACTCTTTTTTTGTAATTTTCGTATTTAAACAATATGTACTTGATTTTCATGTGTCCATTTTTAACGGGCTATTTAAACGACCTATTTTCAGTAGATCAATTTTCTGTCACTAGTTGACGTATCGAAATTCTCAGTTTCCCAATAAAAACTCTCGATATAATAATTATTATCCTTATTCGTTTTAATTTCAACTTCGTAGAGTGCTCCGTAACGAAGAAATCTCGCCTGTGTTACAGCGTCAAGATATCAAAATGATTAAACGATAACGTATAATACATTTAGCGTGTAATATCTAATTGGAGGATGTGCACGAGTAACGAATCAAAATTTGTTACGACAGTCATGTAGCGATTACCAAAGGTTAACGGTTAGCTCGGTAGCTGATACGAAACAATTGTTAAGCTTAAAGGCACTTTTTTATGACGGAATATTAATAATTAGAAAATAAATAACTCGCCACTAATTGGTCGATAGTGCAATATCATCCTGTTGTCGTGCATCGTATACATATACTATGTGTTGTAAAAGTATTCGAATAACTGCAAACAAAAAATATTGATATTTTGAAACTATTTTAACAATTAAAAATAAATAAATTAAATATCCATCTTCGTGACTTGTTTAAGTATCATCGAGACATCTAATAAGATATCAATAAAATTCTACATTTTATTTACACTTTGTAACGTGAAAATTGTTTTCCGCAGAGATTCGAATGCTTTCACAATCTACTTCGTCTAGACATTCTGCAAAGTACGTTAATCAATTCTCGTACTGCCAACTTTTTTCGATTTTTCAACATTGGTCGAGCATAGGCACGCAAAAGTCTGGATTGCTCAGTATCCGACGAGGCAAGAGAAATTTTCTTGAGCACAGAACAAGCATCGATTTGTAGATCACTGAAATCGTCCTCTCTCCAGGCCTTTCTCTAGGACATATTTGCAACGTCCATACTCACAATCCTTGCTCTCTAGATCCACGGTTAAGTATTTTGAGACAGATTCAATTTGCGAAGAATGTTTGCACAGAAAAAAGTGTATTACCTATAGGCCGGAATGATTCTCGCCACACGACTTGTATCTTGCGACAAGCTGTATTGTAAATTCAGAACGAATAAAAGAGGAATGTCGTTATTGTTAGATGCAAATGTAATTCCTTCACCTAAGCTGAAGTCAACCTATCGTTTTTACTTTTGAGACATTTTTTAAATAAAAATCTTAGTGTTAGAGGAAAGTAACCGAAGTCGGATTTCCAATTACATGTATCTTTAAAATTTAATTTTTTACGATAAAAGATTCTCTTAGATTCTAAAAACATGCTTTCACAAGATTTGTGTGTTTACAATGAAATACACTTTCAAATTTATGAAAAATTAACAAAAATGATAGTTCAAAAAAAGTGTTTCAAAATGGGAGACTCGAATCCTAAGCGTACTCTACCCTTCCGCCCCGAGCAATACACTCCACGAAGCGGCTCACTCCCCTTTCGTCCCGAACAGGCTTTCTCACCGCAAGCAGCAAATCAGCTCGAGCCAACCCGCGGGTTGCTTATTCGGCCACAAGTTGAGCATGCCTGACCCAGGGGTCATGGGTAAGACTAGCGTTTTCAGACCAGTTAAAGCTAGCACTGAGCAACTCGAT
This sequence comes from Perdita meconis, assembly GCA_030770465.2. NCBI lineage: Eukaryota > Metazoa > Arthropoda > Insecta > Hymenoptera > Andrenidae > Perdita > Perdita meconis. The sequence goes on along the minus strand of JASKOS020000032.1, from coordinate 915,180 downwards.
GCTCGAGATCACAAGAAACCGCCGAAGACAAGCACCTTTAGAGGCACGCTCGACTACCGGGAGAGCGGATCGGGCAGAGGCGCTCGGCCGCGCTGTGATGATGCGCCTGGTCGTAAAAACAGACTCTTTTTGAGTGCCTGCAGGTAGAGAGATTGCCTTTTCCTACACGGGATATTCACTATGCGTGTCCTTGCGCGTCCGCGCACCGATGTTGCACGTGTTTACCCGCACCTTTACGACCGATTAAAGGTCTATTCCCATATACCGTCAGATCCAACGCCGGCTAACCGCCGTCAAAATTTTCTCCAATGGGTTTCTTATGGAGACATTCATTCTTACACCCAGAGTTGGGCATTATCTAGATAAAAAATTATTTAAATAACAGTTCGAATAAAAGATAATTTATCTTTATCCGTTATTCGAGTCTTCGAATAACTGGATTTATCTTTATTCGAACCACCACGGATAAATTGATTTATTCGAAGTGAATTTATTCGACGACGAAAGATAATTTTTTTGTTCGAAACAAATTCATTCGACGGCGAAAGATAATTTTTTTATTCGAAGCGAATTTATTCGAAGCGCCAACTAAGGTTTTCATCTTTATTCGACGTTTATTCGAATAAACTTCGAATAAAAATCGAATAACTTCTGGTAGCTGGGGCAGTTCGGCGATGGCTTTTAATGTAGTTCAAGCCTCGCCTCGAGAACGATACATTGTTGCCTGTTGCCCGTCTCAGATTATACAGGGTGGCCCTCGCAATTTCCACTTTACATACCTTGAATAACTTCTAAAGTATGTATTATTATATAACGAAATTTTTTATACAATAAATAGGTGGCAACGTAACGGTTATACAACGAATACGTTAAAAGTCATTCAATATGTTAATAGTTCAATTAATAGTTCATTCATCAGTACATATTGATAGAGTGCTAACAGAGTTGGAGAAAGTTTTATTTAAATAAACGACCACTAAATCATAAATGAAAATATGTTTTGAATTAATTTTGTATACTGTTTAGTATTTAGTATTATAGATAAAAATGATTATATTCGTTAATTAAATTAATTATTATTATTTAAAAATTATTCAAAATTATTTAAATAATACTAAAAACACTGTATTTACTATTTCTTAATTGCAAATGAAAATTTAGACAAAAAAAACAAATAATAAATAGTTTTCTGTCTTTTCATTTCCGTTTTACGTTGTATCATAAAAAGAAAGTCGCGATATTAATATTTTTTGCAGTATGTCCAAAAAACATCGGGATAAAATTTACACAACGTCTGAATGAAATCAAGTAAGTACGGAAATTTGATATAAGGTTATGTCGGAAAATGTTTTCATTATGTAATATTATTGGAAATTTCAACTACCCGATTAACAATAAATAATAATGAAACTTGTATTTGTAAATAAAATAAACCAATGAATAAATTTTTTAAATAAATTTCAACCAATAAATTAGTCAATGCTCGACGAAATGAATGCTATCAACCGTCGCTTCTTGTTGTTTTTTTGCTTCCAATTGGTATTTAAAATCTTGTATTGGATGCTTCGGAAACTATCTCTTTATTCTTTACTACACACATCTGGACATTGTCATCCACTCGACTCGAACCCTTAGTCCCATTCGGGCGTAACTTCGTGACTTAAGCGAAAACGAGCAAATTAGCCACGCTTTTTCAGAGTTTTTTTTCCAGTCATAAATTACTCCCTCCTTAAAATCGAACTTTCCGTAACCTTTTTTCTGCACCGGTCCTATTATTTTCGTAACCAATCCTATACCTTATTTCCACATCCTCGCAATATAAGTAACCAATATTATCTTTTCCAGAGTTTGCGTGTTAGCTTGCACATCACCGAGTACACACATATTTAGTCAGAATCATTCAAGACATTACAGGATACAGAACAAAAGTGACTTTTAACCAAGTACGTGATTACTTTTACTTACCGCAATCATGGCACTTGCAAATCTACGAAGATATTCATCACTAACTGTATGTATTACATTAATAATTTTTCTTTTCTTTGGATATAATTTCCGATAAACTACGAGAACTTTAGTTGTTGATTATATAGGTACAAGTAGCTATACTATGGGCATTCTAAATCAAATGTGGGCGAGGGGAGCGCGGGGGTGAAGCGGGGTGGGGGGTGCGGACCCTTCGCGAAGATTCCGCGGCGCTAGGGTTGGGGTGAGACATTGCGCAATTGCGCTCACTAGTTTCGCTGCCGGCGCACAGTGGTCCGAATCGAGAAATTTAGTGACTTTTTTGTATAACTTTTGAACCATAATGTATATTGATACCAAATTTGAAATGAATACTATAGAGGTGATGGGTTATTACTAGGTTAAGTGAAAAATGTGATAACAATAACGGTTTTGTAATATAACAATAATACGATATAATTAATAACATAAAATATTTAAAAAATAATATTTTTTTATGCTTTGTCAGTATTCACTCTCAAATTCTTTTGTTTATCATTATTTATTTATAGTCCGTGTAATTGAAAGACGTTGCTGCCTGAAACATTTACAATTAGTACTTTAAATATATTTTTAATACTTGTAAGTTTTTAGAAGAAATATTGATCTTTTCAGATATTCTCGTGTGCAAAAATAAATAATCACCCATATCTCTCTTTGAATATTTTAAGGTTTTATATAAGTCGTTATTTTTTCGAAAAGCTTGCATTTTCACAGAACAAATAATATCTAAATAACAAAGAAGAAAATGACTTACGTAAGAAGTTTTTAAGTCATTTGTACTTACCAAACAGAACTAATGAAGTATTCTGTAGATGTAAAATAAAATAGACCAAAATAGTATAACAAACAACACTAAATAATATAACTTAAATTTAATTCACACACAGTAAAAACACTAATATAACTTAAGTTTAGTTCATAAAAAAAATTAAAACACTACGAATTATTATTAGAACAAAACATGAAATGATTAAAACGAAATAAAAATTAACAGTAACTTTCAACACACGCAAAATGCTCTGACAGTCTCACTGTGGACGTTCGAATGGTTCTCTTTTAACTGAATGCAGACAGAAAGTCGAAGACTCATTCGAAGACTTATCTGTACCATAACATAAACATATCAAGTGACTCTAATCCAAACAGTTCTTTGAGAAGAACTCTGCATCGGTTTGAGAGGTTGAGTCGGAGAATACGAATGTAGTGCGTAAAGCCAAAGCGATTGCTACGTAACATCGACAGCTTTGAACTATAATAATTTGAAAAACCGGACGAAGGTGGAACTGATTTTTGCATGCTTATATAGAGGAAAGTTTACTGAAAACATTCTAATTTGTTAGAAACTGGGACTCCTTGGGACTTGTAAGATATCTCTTAGTATTTGTACAGAACTTTGAGAATTGTTTCTATTTTATTTAGCATTATTTTTTTAATATATTCGATACAGTAACCATTAATGTAAGGCATCATTTTGTATTACGAAAGAATACTCTTTATTTAAAAAAAAAACACGAAATAAAAATATTGAGTTAGAGTATCAGAATACTTTAACAAAAGAAAACAATTTTATGGGATGAAAAATACTCCTTCTAAAATGTTCAACTTTAAGTGTCTATTGCCACTATTGTTTCCATTAGATTTAAGTAATATTTTTATATTCGAGACTAATGGACAATTAGTAAATAATACACATACAGTAGATATCAATATGAGAAAGTTGACTTTTTGACCAAAAGTCACTAAATTTTTCGATCCGGACCACTGTGCGGCGGTGCGGCGCGGCGAGGGAGGACTCATCGCGGCGTCCTTTTCTAACACACGCTCGCTCTTGCTCGCTCGCCCGCATATCGCACCATCCTTTTCCTAACGCAGCGCGACGACCACGTGCGCGCACCCTTGCGCCGCATTGCACAACGCGGCGCCGCGCCGTACTCCTGCCCTGGTTGGGGATTCGAGAAATTTCCGCAAAGTGCGTCTTTTCGGCGCGTACCTTTGCGTTGAATGTCACGCCGTCCTTTTTGAACGCGAGGCGGTCGTGCGTGTCCTTTTTTAACGCGCGAGGTGCGTAAATCTTGCGTTGACAGCAACCATCATTAGGGAAAAGAAAAGAAATGCGAATGTTCTGTAACGTTCGTTATTGGAATTGTTACGAGCCGGGGCTGAGTGCAACGCTTGAGGCCGGCGAGTGTGTGTGTATATTTTCCACAGGAATACGGAGTCAGTTTGTTAGTAAGGTACGTAAACGAACCTGACTCAAAGTCAGGGGGCTGCTAGGATTATTGACGGCGAGGACGAACCTGATGCGAAATCAGGGAGCCGCAGGAAGGTAAAAATTCGTGGACGAATCCGATGCGAAATCGGGGAGCCACTAGGATTGAAAATCGCAGACGAACTCAACGCGAAGTTGAGGAGCTGCTAGGAAGTTGGTAAAAGCACAGACGAACCTGACGCGAAGTCAGGGAGCTGTTAGGAGGTTGGAAAACGTACAAACGAACCTGATGCGAAATCAGGGAGCTGTAGGATGCGGACGAACCTAATGCGAAATTAGGGAGCCGCAGAATTGTTAGTTTAGCCTCGTAATTTTGAAATAATAAAATTAGAAGTATAACTCGAGCGGTAAAGTTATACTTCGTGTGGGTACGTTTGATTACTATTAAGGATTGTGGAGTTAGATCGTAGGTTCAAACTTATACTCAGAATTTAAAAGTTAACTCTAAATATATTGTAAATCAGTCTTTAGATACAAATGTATCGTGTAGTGTTTGTCACGAATGTGTATATTAAAAATGTGTTGAGTTTACCAAATAGTTCTTGGTGCTCGGTTTTCACGCACTGGCAATGCGGGGGTAGAGTGAATTTAGAAAGAATTGCCAAATAGAAATTTATGCTTGTAACGAACGCTGGTTCGTTGGTAGGTCTTATGGACCTGGGAAGCGGGATTTACGCCGACTCAGTCGGCTGCCAGGATTCGCAAATGAGTTGGTGGAGTCAGCTGAGTTCGTTTCATAAACAAAACATGAACTTTATTTTAATTAAATCAAATTAAACGTTATCGGCCGGTCGGAACGGCTCACATCAACTCGTGGCTCATCCGGCTAACCTTACAAACTGGTGGATTAATACGAACGCGGCTTACTACCAACGCACGCGGCTTAATATTACCGGCTTTAAACTATCGGCCTTACAGCTATCGGGCGCGGCGTCCACGGCGGCGCGAGGTAGTCGGAGGCGAGGGGTGTTCGGCGGCGCGGAGTATTCGACGGCACGGTCAGCTTGTCGTCGCGGCGCGGTGAGCTCGGCGGCGTTCCCGAGGGAATATCGGGCGGCAGGACAGAACCTCAAACGGCGGGGGCCCTGAAGCCAACCCGCTTTCGGAGGCGTGGAGCGACCTTGTTGTAGGATGGACATGGTCTGGGACCAAGAATCCATCCCACGGTCCAGGATGCCGGTAACCGATCGAGACCGGGGTCTCTTGGATCGAGGTGTCACGATTACCTAGGCCGAGGCCTAAACGATAATTGACCTCCGAGAGGTAACGAGGAGACATTTGGCTTCAAGAAGGCACATGGCACTTGCTCGAGCTGGAGAGTCATCTACAAATTATATAGAGCGGCTCCCTAGCCTGCCAGTTCGTATCGTCTCCCCGATTGTGCCTCCCGATGCGACTTATATACGCGCGTGGCGTAACTTCACGCGCGAGAAGTCGCAAGACGGTCGCGGCCGCGCTGTGAGTCCACACATGTGGGTATCCGCGGGGCGCGAGGCGTGCGGTGGGGTTCCGTGAGCGCGGTAGAGCGTGAGACGCGCGGCGAGATTCCGCGGAGTGGGGCGCGTCACGCGATCGCGGCGGTGGGATGCTCGGTCCGCCGGTCGTGGAGAAGGGGGGGCTCGGCGGAGTGCGATACTTCGTTACATGCTGACTCGCGGATCCTATAAGTTAGTTAGATTCAAAGGGGAACTTTAGCCTGATCTCACAATATTCGACTCTAGAGAATGTGACGCGACGTTGTCTCTAAACGTGACGGTACGATTCTGAACCCCCGAGGGATGAAATCAGTAAGTTTATATAGGCCTAAAAATGAGTAGGGATGCCTCTAATTTTCCAAATAAGGGAAGTTCTAGAAGGTTCGAAAGTTGCGTCAGCTTCTTCGAAATTTCGGTTAGGGTGCAGCTGCATCCAGAGATAAGCGGTAAGGGGAGGTTAAGAGGGTTTTTCCTTGCCAGACTCGAGCTCGAAGAATCGTGAAAGAGAGAAAATAATCGTGCATGTGATGCATACGTAACAGATTATGTGTGTGTATGTTGTCCCCTCGATATAGTGTTCTCGAACAGCAGCAGCCGAGTTATCGCCGTGAAATCCGATCCGCGCGATATAGTGGGGTACCACGCGCAGCGTTCTTCTTCCTGTTTTGCTATTCATCTATAGAATATACAGAGTGCGCCAAAAGTATGGAAACGGTCAAATATTTCGAAAACGGAATATTTTTGAGAAAAATGTTTTGGAACAATGTTTTAGGGTTTTAAGAATTTTATTGAACGGTCGTATCCGTTTGACCTTCAGAGGAACGGTCAAGGTCACGTTAAGGTCAATATGATTTTTTTAAATGGAACACCCCATTTTTGATCATGCAGTGTTGAAACTGACGATGAGACCTTTTCAAAACACTAGCTGATGACCTATTTCTCTGGAGAATTGCCCAAGTGCTGAGCTTTAAATGCTTTGATGCTGTCAGCCTTATTGTTAATATTATTTAGGGTGCACCTTGAGGAAGTTTCTTGATTGGACTTTGCACAATCATGGTCCTCGCGTACGGGCTTATGAAGGGCGATTTTAGCATTAATACGCATTGAGCATTTGAGATTTAGCATTAATGTGTTTTAACTCGTTAAATGTTCGAATTGTCTTCTGCCTATTTCTTGACAATTCTTGGCAATTTTCAACATAAATAGATCACCAGCTAGTGTTTTGAAAAGGTCTCGCCGTCAGCTTTAACACTGCCTGATAAAAAATGGGGTATTCCATTTTAAAAAATCATATTGACCTTGACGTGACCTTGATCGCTCCATTAAAAGTTAAACGGATACGACCATTCAATAGAATTTCTAAAGTCTTAGAACATTGCTCTAAAACATTTTCTTCAAAAATGGTCCGTTTGCAAAATATTTGACCGTTTCCAGACTATTTGGTCAACGCTCAGAACTGATGCAATTCTCAAGAGAAATAGGTCATCAGTTAGTGTTTTGAAAAGGTCTCATCGTCAGCTTTAACACTACATGATCAGAAATGGGGTGTTCCATTTAATATATGTGGGATGAACTGTATAGTATGAATGAGTACGCATTGTGTGAAGTCGGAACGAGCTGCGTGAATTATTTGTTCGATTTAACATTTTGTCATTTTAGAAAATACAAGACTTGATACAAGTGTGGTTTCTTTTCGCATCGGATCCTACAAATTGGGGGCTCGTCCGGGATTGAGTGGAATTGTTAAAAGTCGTAATAGTGTTGAGATTAGTGACCACCGCGTTGAATCCAAGTCATCTGTGTTGTGTTTGTGAAAATGGAAAGTTATCAGAATCTTTCTGTTGTGCGCCTCAAGGAGGAATTGAAGAAACTTGGTTTGCCAACGTCAGGCACGAAACCTGAACTTGTGTTACGACTAGCGGCAGCGGATCCAAAAGGTGCATGTATCGCGTCTTCAGCGGAAGAAACACGCGGCAGGGATGCAGACTATTCAGACAGCGAAGATGTCGGCCGTCCAGGAGAGCAAGAACCGTTTGGTGTGTAAAATCGTGAGCGGGAGCTGAAATGTTTGCAACGAGAGAATGAACTTTTAAAAAGAGAAATGGAGCTTCAGCGTCGTGAAATCGAGATTGAAATGTCGCAACGGATGCGGAATTTTAATATAGAAAATAACGAAGATCAAAATTTGGGAGAAAAGATAAACATCAAAGCGATTGCGGATTTAGCGAATTATTTTGATGGCGATGCTAATCAGTATGAGCAGTGGGAAAACAGATTACCTTGTTAAGAACGTCTTATAGACTATCGGAAGCTGAGAGCCGAATTCTAGTTGGTTCACGCTTGAAAGGGAAAGCTCTCGAGTGGTTTCATTCGAGACCAGAATTCATTCGAATGCCGCTTAATGAATTTTTCGATGAGTTGCGGACGATGTTTAATCACCAGCCAAATAAAGCGGCGAAGAGGAAGAAGTTTGAACAGCGTATGTGGAAGAAGGATGAACCGTTTAGTGAATACTTCCATGAGAAAGTGATTTTAGCGAACCGTGTTCCCATCGCGAATGACGAACTGATAGATTACGTTATTGATGGTATTTTTCTGATCCGGTTCTGCGAAATCAAGCAAGTATCCAGCGATTTAACGACAAAGCATCGTTACTAACAGCATTTGAGAGAGTAAAATTGTTTCCGTCAACTAAATTCATGGAAAATTCTGAGAAGCAGCGAACGATAGAAAAGAAAGTATGGAAGAAGAAAGATCCAATCAACGAGAGAATGGCTCATCGAAGTGAAGTGACGCGAAGATGCCATAGTTGCGGTGTGAAGGACCATGTGTTCGCAGAGTGCCCCACCAAAGACAAAGGGAGAAAGTGTTTCGAGTGTCGTGAGTTTGGTCACATTTCGCCGTATTGTCCGTTGAAGAAGTCAGTAGCGGTGGCGGTCAAAGACTCTAATAATGTTGCGCAGATTACCGGAGGTAAATATTGTAAAAATGTAAAAATTGATGGACATTGAGTTAGAGCGTTGATTGACACGGGATCAGATTTGTGCTTGATGCGTGCTAGTAAATATGTAGAGGTAGGTGCACCTCTATTGCTTAAGAAAGCGATTACGTTTCGTGGCGTAGGCTCTAGCAATCATAAAACTTTGGGTGAATTTACAACCAGTTTAACAGTGGACGATGGAGTGCATGAAATTAAAATTAATGTCATTTCTGATCTATCAACGTCGCATGATTTAATAATAGGTGCAGACTTTTTGAATGGCGTGGAAGCGTTGATTAAGGACGGTCAAATCTCTATCAAGGAACCAATTTCGAAATATTCTTCCAGCGAACACGAACTGTTAAGTATAGATTGTGTGTACGAGTTAAATAGCGTTGATGTATCATACATTGAAGACCGGAAGTATCGTGATGCGGTAGAAAATTTAGTAGCATCGTAGCGCCCGCAGAAAACACGTGATATAGATATCAAAATGAACATAATTCTAAAAGACGATGAACCTATTTATCAACGGGCGAGACGATTGTCAGTGGTAGAGAGAGGGATAGTGGCAAGACAGGTGGAAGAATGGATGCATGATGGTGTGGTACAACCATCTTTGACTGACTATGCTAGTCCTGTTGTCTTACAAGGGAAGTTCGGTGAGTGTCCGCCGCCGATTTTAATGAAACTTTGTACGTTTTTTCTATGGTCCAACCTAAGAATTTTGCCCTATATAGTAGCTGCCCATACTCGACTTTAAGGGGGAAACTACCCCTTTAATCCAAATCGCCCTTTTCATTTCGGTGTTTATAACTGACAAAGTATAAGCGTTATAAAAAAATGTTTTATACAAAAATTTTACTGTTGTTCAAGGCCTATAGGATGGCATTACGAAAATTTTGAAAAAACGAATTGTTTATAAAAATTAAATTTTGCCCACCCCCTTTTTCTGACAAAAAATGTTTTTATTTCAGGTTAATAAAGAGCTCTTTATTGTGAATTCAGCGATGTATAGCAATATATAATTATTCTATTTGTTGTATGCAAAAACGTTGCATCATTTCTGCGTAGTGTAATATTTGTCATTATTGGTACGGTGAATTGAAATAAATATCCAATCATTGCATTTTTCTGCGCCAGGGATAATGATTAAAACTGCGTAAATAAATAAATAAAAAAAAGAAAAATATAATATATAAACTTTTTTTTTGTTTTTTACGTGGGGAAATACAATGCGTTACCGCACACTCCGGCCATGACGCCGGCCGAGTAGTGTCGGGTTCTCCCGCGGCGCTGGGCTAATGCCCACGGGTCTACCGACTAAAAAAACCCCACTATTTGTCCCTATAATGCGGACTAGTTGTCCATCTCCGAACTGCGTTCTAATTGAACACATTACCGGGGGAGGGGGGGGGGTCGCACATAGACCTTGCTTTCTGATTTTCGGGTGTTATCGTTATCGTTGTTCGTTACAATGCCCCGGCAATAATAACAAACCTTGTTTTCTGACCTTCGAATGCTACGGGTTATGCGATAGAATCTCTGACCAACAATAACGGTTAGTACGCAAGAAGCAAATATATTTTTTGTATACATATCATTTCTGTATGAAATGGCAGGACTTGCATTGTAATTGGCAGCTCTGGACGAAGGAGAAAGAAAGTAGTAGTGTCAGCTAAAGTAAAAAATATACAATCAGGGAGTGGTAGTATTTCATTCGCACCGGCTACAATAACGAAATAGGATTCTACAATATAATCCGAGATTATATTCTATTAATTTATTCATTTATTTATTGTACGTAATTTTCACAATAATGATATTCTTCGTAAAAATGTTTCAAGCAGAGGTATTTCTTACACCAGGCACAACGAAAAATTGCAATTTCTTCGCATATGTGACACCTATGAATTTCGTTATCTTGTTTCCCAAAACAATAATCAACTGGATTCTCGTAACGACCTGGGCGATCTTCGAGGTATCCACTCTTAAACCATGAGTAAAAAAATTTACTTATTTACGCAGTTTTAATCATTATCCCTGGCGCAGAAAAATGTAATGATTGGATATTTATTTCAATTCACCGTACCAATAATGACAAATATTACACTACGCAGAAATGATGCAACGTTTTTGCATACAACAAATAGAATAATTATATATTGCTATACATCGCTGAATTCACAATAAAGAGATCTTTATTAACCTGAAATAAAAACATTTTTTGTCAAAAAAAGGGGGTGGGCAAAATTTAATTTTTATAAACAATTCGTTTTTTCAAAATTTTCGTAGTGCCATCCTATAGGCCTTGAACAACAGTAAAATTTTTGTATAAAACATTTTTTTATAACGCTTATACTTTGTCAGTTATAAACACCGAAATGAAAAGGGCGATTTGGATTAAAGGGGTAGTTTCCCCCTTAAAGTCGAGTATGGGCAGCTACTATATAGGGCAAAATTCTTAGGTTGGACCATAGAAAAAACGTACAAAGTTTCATTAAAATCGGCGGCGGACACTCACCGAACTTCCCTTGTCAGTCATCTTGCCCACCTTCAAGGCCACATACTTTTTACGTATGGCCTCGCTGGTTGCGGCGATTTGTCGCTTCGTCTCGACGTCTCGTTTCTGCTTTGCGCGCTTGCTACTACTCTCGGTAGCGACGGCTGCGCCGACACCGGGAACGGCTGCGGGCACTGCGGCTGCACTCTCCTCGTGCTCTTGTTCCTGCATCTCGCGTACGATGCGCTCGGCGAAACGTCTCGCGATCGAGTGACCTCGGTAACGTACGACGAACTCGTTAAATCCTCGTCGATAGCGACCCTCGTACATGGGACTGTCCTTGTCTACGACCGTGAAATCGAATCGGCGTTGCCAACATTTCGCACACAATTCGTTAAATTCGTCAAACGTCATGTCCGGGTTCACGTGATCGTCGTACACGTGACGCAGGTTCTTGCGATCCTGCTTGAACAGTACAAGAAAGTTCACGTTATCGCAAATCAAGTGTTTCGGTATCCTGGCGTACGATTGACACAGGTAAAAACAGTCCACGCCGGCGTGACGACCCATGGAGAAGTACTCGCGAATCGCTTGTTGCTTCTCGCACGCCACGTCGTCGAACACGAAAATCGAATTGGGTAGAGCCGACGCCGGTGAAACGACCTCGTCGTTGTCCGAGAAGGGAAAGTAGCCGATCTCGTCCACTGACGACAACAATTTCTCTAAATAACGATACTTTGGTTGCTGCAACGACTTTGAGTACACATACACGTTCTCGAATCGCAGACCGTTCGAGCTCTCCAACAGGCTGAGCAACGCGTTGGTCTTTCCGCACCCTGGCGGGCCGCATATCACGCATCGCACGCTGTCGGGCAACAGCGGTTCGTGTTTTCGCGGAGATTGGTCGTCGTCGTCGTCGTCGAGTCCCTCGAACATTCTGTTCGCCGCGACGCGAATTCCGTTTCCTCGAAGACGCGCGAATCGCATCGTGCGCGAACATGTTCGTCCGTTGTAGGCGAAATCGAAGAGCGACTCGCAACTCTTCGTGGCTATTTATACCCTCGACTCGCGACGCAGCGCTCACTTTCGAAATGTCCTTCTCGTGGAGCGATAGTACTTGCACAATTGCGATAACAGAGGAGAAACAGTTTTGGGAGCACTTGTCAAAGAGCTTGCTTTTGCGATATTTCGCCAGGGACGTGCATCGCGTGTGGAACGCTTTGTCGGATTCCGTGAAACGCAACCCCGACGTACAGGCCTGCAGACGGTGTCTCAGACACTACAATCGTCCCGATCAGAGAGATCATATAGACGGACCACCACCTATGATAAAGGACTGCGACGAATGCACGCGAGAACGAAGGAACGAAGCGGAGCGGGTCTAGTGAACGATCTGATAAATCGATTGCCGTTCGAATTACACGTGCCGGGCTATTAGTTTTGCGGGCCGGGGACGCGATTGAAGAAAAGCTTGGCTCGCGGTGATCAGGGTGTGAATCCTTTGGACGCCGCTTGTCGGGAGCACGATATCGCGTACTCGCAGCGCAAGGACTTGGAGGAAAGACACGCGGCGGACCGCGTACTGGGTGACAAAGCGAGAGAACGAGTGTTTGCGAGAGACGCGGGTCTAGGCGAAAAAGCGACGGCTGCGGCCGTATAGGGAACGATGAGGGCAAAGACGAAGCTCGGTATGGGACTAGGGACAAGAAGAACAAGAAGAACAAGAACAAGAAAAAGTGCTGTGGTGACGATAAAAAGAACAATTCAGAAGAAAAAACGAAAACAACGCGTGCTTCCGGTCGCGAAACGCGGCGGTTTGCTCCTGGCGCTTTTGCTACCCGCCTTATCGGCCGTGGGTGCATTGGCCGGTGGAGCGGCAGGCATAACCAAGGCGGTCAACGACGCGAAAACAGTGGGACGAAACGTTGCGTCATCATCGCGTTATGGAAGAACAGTCAGCAGCGGATCGACGATGTCGCAGCGGCGCCGGCATGCAGGGGCGAGGACTGTATCTCGCACCGTACAAACGCAACGGCGGCGGCAGCAAGGTCGGGGCGGGAGTCGCGAAACGGAAACGAAAGCAATAAAGAAACCTCTGACCAACGTACAGCTCGAACGCATATGTCGAAACGTGCCGTTTCTTCGCGGGGTGTTTATGCGCGACACGCTCCCTTCGCGCGCGTGAACCGACAAGAGCGGTATCGTAAACTTGGACCAGATTCAAGGAGCCGGCACGCATTGGGTCGCGTACGTGAAACGCGGTCGTCGCGTAACGTATTTCGATAGTTTCGGAAACTTGCGTCCGCCGCTAGAGTTGCGTCGCTATTTCGGTGCGGATGCGACGAACAAGTACAATCACGACCGCCTTCAACGTTTCGACGAGTCGAAATGCGGACATTTGTGCGTGCAATTTCTTCGACGGAACGCAAATCGATAATGATAAATGTTCGCACCGCTGCGCGATCGCGTCACTCGCCGACATGTCGTTGACGCTTACGTTAACGGGCCGCGGCAGCGTGCTCACGGTCAATTACTTTCCACCGATAGATTTGAGCAACGGCGAGTACGAACTCGGACTCACCGATTGAGAGACGTTTCACACGATTCCGAACGTCGACTCTAGCAACAACAAATTCTACTTCGACGACGCGGACGAAGCGATTACGATTCCCGAAGGTTCTTACGAGCTGGACGCTATCGACAAGTACTTGAGACGCGAGCTATCGAAGCGTCGATCTCGCGAACATTGGACGGACGACGACGCCCCCGACGATCGCAAGTACCCTCTGGTATTGCAAGCAAACAACAATACCATGAAAAGCGAATTGTACTGCGCGTTTTGCGTAAACTTTGCGCTACCGAACAGCATAGGACCGTTGCTGGGCTTTTCCCCCACGCGGATCTTATCGCCGCACCCGTGGCACGAGTCCGACGTACCCGTAAACATTACAAACGTCAACGTGCTCCGGGTAGAGTGTAACGTGACCGCGGGCGCGTACAGCAACTACAAGCCGGTACACACGATACACGAATTTTCGATTCAGGTACCGCCAGGATATAAGATCTCGGAAACGCCGCAGCACGTCATTTACTTGCCGCTCGTTGCGCGGAGCATACACGACTTGACGATAAGAATAGTCGATCAGCAGGATCATTTCGTAGATTTTCGCGGAGAAGAAGTAACCGTTCGACTGCACGTTCAACGCCGTCGATAGTTGTAAATGCTGATATGCTGATAGTCGCTCACACGCGCGACATCTCGTACGACTCTCCGCCGTTACCGTCTTTTCCCCGCGCCGCGACAACTGACGAATCGAGAAGGAAGCGAAAACTCGCGAGAAAACAACTCAGTCCGCGTAACGCGCATTTTCTCGGATCGTTGGGATTCAGTGTACCCTTGAATCACCGATAACGCGATGACAAATATTTTGGATGTAACGACCTCGCCGGTCTTCGACGACCGTATCGCGAAGATCGAGTTATACGCATACAATCCGTACGCTAACAAGACCTACGGCAACAGCGACGAGATACGAATACCCATACAACAACAGGATCTGTACACGTTCCCGTGCGACAGTTTCCTGTAAGTAGCTATGCTATGCCGGTTCTGGAACAAAGGCGCGGGAGGGGAAGTGATCAGGGAGGGTGAGGGGTGGGGGAAGGGGGGAGGAGTGGGGGAAGGGGCAGAGGAAAGGCGCGGGAGGGGAAGTGATCAGGGTGGGGGAGGGGGGCATAGCGCTATTGCACGCGGAGAAGGGCCGTGATTATTATGAAAATAATTTCCGTAACGGTGGGATACGACGAATTCTTCGTGCAAGCGTAAGAGGACAGTGATTATTGTACAAACAAGTCCCGTAGCAGTGAGACGAATTTTGCGTGCATCGCAACATCCTTTCTAGCATATTTAAACCGAATAGGTCTTTCTCCAACAAGGAACTCAGATAAGATGTATGCCTCCGATTTGTTTACATAAGGCTGATTCGGTGAAAAGAAAAATGCGTGGCTTAATTATCGACATATATTGTTTCGTTTGATCTCAAATTTTGAGGTTATGTAATTATATATATATATATATAGGTTATGTAGGTTATTAAGCTTATATAATTATTATTTAAATCAAATTTTGATACAATAGATACAAATAGATACAAAACTAAGTGTATCTAAACTAAACTAACAAGGGAACATATCGAACCTTCACACTCCGATTTTGATGCAATTTATGTGACAACTAGTTCTCAGAAAAATATTTGACACGTATTTTTTCTTAGCTGCTATCTTCCATGTTGAAGGGGTGATAACAGCCCCTAAAGTTGAGGGGTGAAAAAACGTTTTTCAAAATATCTTTGGAACCACACAGTGTAAAAGGTCGCTGTTTTTTTTTTAAATTCCGTGTTTTTAAACGACGAATTCAGATATGTAATCAGTTTAGAGAGAAAGCCATTTGTTTAAACAATATAATTAAAAAACATAATTTTTTAATTAAATTTTTGGTTGCACGTCAATCCATATTCTTGTAAATTTATATACTGAAGCTATGGACCAATTTGTTTTTTATTGTATAACAAAAATTATTAAATGCACAAAAATATTTTGGTAATTATTCGGAACAGGGCCGACCTCACCAATTTTGATGACCTTGAAATATATTATAAAGATCATCATTCTGAACAACTTTTCCATACACATGTTACAGCCGCTCGACTTTAGTTTCCGAGGTATACATAAAAATAATTTTTATATTTTCATGTTCGGTTTATATGTCAGTATGGATTTGTTTTACTTTCAATATTTAAAAAAGTAATCGAAATAGGTCTGGGCTAGATTATTTAACGAGAAGGGGGGTTGGATAGACGAGTTTTCGCCTGAAGTTATGTATTTGAGCGTTAAAAACATTTTTTGTGTATATCTCGCAATTTAAAGCTGAGCGGCGGTAACATGTATGTACAAGAAAAAGTAGTTCAGAATGATCACCTTGACAATATATTCAATATATTGAAGGTTATCAAAATCGACGAGGTTGCCCCTATTCTGAATAATTACCACTCTACGTCAATAAAAAGACTGTAGTAGTTTCGCGTCGATAAAAAATCATGTTCAGCTCCGTACCAATAAAAAATCAGTAGCAGCTCTGCGGCAGCAAAAAATCGATGTTAGCTCCGCGGTAATAGAAAATCGATAGCAGCTCCGCGCCAATAACAAATCAGCACCAGTTCCGCGGCAGCAAGAAATCGATGTTAGCTCCGCGCCAATAATAAATCAGTAGCAGCTCCGCGGCAACAAAAAATCGATGTTAGATCCGCGCCAATGAAAAATCAATGGTAGCTCCGTGCCAATAAAAAAACAGTAGCTGCTCCACGCAGTATCTATAAGTTGACGTACTCTTCATAGGACGAGAATCATTCCTTCTGTATGTCGGCTGGAATTCGTTGAGATTTTATTCAGAGCATATTGCGTATAGCGGCTAGTGTTGTCTTACTATATTTTGCTACTGGGAAAATAATTATCGGTACGAGGATTGCAAACCTATTCGGTTACTTCTGTATATCGTAACATTTCCAAAATTTTAATTAAACATTTTTTTAACCAGTTGTAACGAAGCGGCACTTCGTTACCAAACCTCCCCCTTTTCCGCGACCGTGCCACGCGGTCCACCAAGCCCAACGCCGCGATCGCGTGATTCGCCCCACTCCGCGGGACCCCACCGCGCGCCTCGCGCCCCGCGACGGCCAACATGTGACACGTAACTCATGTCGCGGCCGCTGGGCGGCCACGATCGTCTCGCGATTTCTCACGCATGAAATCGCGCCTCGCGAGGATATAAGGCGCGTCGCGAACCGGATTCAGGGAGACGATACGAACTCGCAGGCCAGGGTGCCGCTCTATACGTTCTGTAAATGACTCTCCAGCTCTGATCGCTTCACCGCGTTCAAGAGCGATATTTTTGCCTAACTACCTCCCAAGGTGCACGAAGTCGCATGGACTATTCCTAGGCCTAGGAGAAAGCTACCGGATCCTCGCCATTCTACGGCGCAAGCCGACGAGGAAGGCATCCCCAGGCTACGGGACAGCCGGACGGTCCAGACCGCGGCCATCCCACTTGCACAGCCATTCTATGCTCGCTCTTCGGGGAGCTCCCTCACAGGGCCCCGATTGACGGGCTCGACATCTCCCCAACCGCCTGAAAATCCTATCAGGAACGCCGCCGAGGCCCTGCGGGCCTGCCCCGAACCGCGTCCGTAGGTTTAAGCCGCGTTTATTAGCTTTAAGCCGCGTTTATTAGGTTTAAGTCGCGTTTCTTAGTGGATAAGTCGCGTTAGAATATAAGTCGCGTCCCGCGAACACTTTGTTAGCCGTTCCGACCGGCCGTAGGCTAAGTCGGTACCTTATGTAACCAATCAACGAAATAAAGTAGCTCTAAGAATTAGACCCAATCGACGCATTCGTCATTTGCGGACCTTGGCACCCGACTGAGTCGGCAAAATCCTATTTCCCCCGGTCCACCGACGAGAGACCGTTACACAGTTTTTCAAATGTGGAAATCAATCCAGTAAACATCATAAGTTATTTAATGGAGACATATATTTACGATATGAGCAAGAAAACACCTGAAAATTGGAGAGAGGTTGAACTGGCAAAAAATATAACGGACATTATTGATAGATCTAGACAATCAGCATTCACTGATATAGAAGTGGAAGAGGAATTAGTATTTGAGGATGTGACAGACGAACCGACCCTATATCCCATACTGGAAAATGAAGAATTGCAGGAAGCTTCCAGTTCCAGATCTATAGAATCGTCGTCGAGTTCACCAAACGATAGTTCTGACGAAAACGGTTACGAAGGCGTTGATTTAGAATATAAAAGGAAACTCGTGTCCTTCTGGAAAAGTGGAAACAAAAGACCGTTAAGCTTTCAGACAGTTAAAAATAGTTATAAAAAGTTAAAATATCGTAAGCAACTATATATTTGGGAAGAACAAATTCAAAAGGGTGGATCTCGCTTTGATAAGCTAGAGGCAATCGAACGTGCTACCTTTGAAAAATTTGTGGAAATAAGGCAACAAAAATTAATTGTTCATGACATTGATTTAAGGCGGTGGGCAATTAATGCAAATCGCACAATCGAGTTAGAAGGTTTTCAAGCATCGACCTACTGGCTATGGAAATTCAAACACACATATAATATAGTGTCCAGGAAAACAACAAAATTAGTTACCCGTAATTACAATAACAATTTAAACAGTATAAACGCAGCGGCAGCAAATTTTGTATCAAATGTAAGACAACATTTTGAAATCAACGAAGCAAATAATATTTTTAACACTGACCAGAGCGGTTTTCAACTGGAAATGCATTCTGGTAGGACGCTATCATATCAGGGCGAAAAGGAAACCAGTGTGTTTAGTATCTAAGCTTACTTTTAATTTAGGTTTACTTTGGTGGTGGGTATGATTAGAGAATAAGATTGGGTTCGCTTTGTATAATTTTATTGTTTGTCTTACAACCTTTAAATCTTGCGCTTCTTGGAAAGAGCGTCCGCTCGGCAATCTATAAAACTGTAATTCATGCGTCGTGTACGCGAATCTCGCGACGAGAGTCTCATCATAAACACAATCGATCGATGAGCTCTCCCTACTCTCGGCGAGTCCGCTTTCGCCTGCTATTCGCTCCGCTCGATCGTTCGATCGAGGCAGTCGGTTACAAGATCTAATAAAGACAAGCACGTTTATCTAAACCAAAAATCTTTACTCGCGCCATTCTCACACTCAACCTTACACTGTATTACAACATTAAAAATTGGTCCTTCGAGCCGGATCTGAGTGTAAGAAGTGCTCTACGAAATCAGTGAAACGCTAAACTACTCGCGGTCCCCACGTGCTTGCTAACTATTTCTTCCACGCGCTCTGCTCACGTAAACACGCGCGGTCAAACTTTTTCTTCCCCGTCCAACCGTCGCTCGTGCAAAATGGACAGATACCTGGAAAAGCAATCGTCGTTATACAAGCAGATCGCGAACGCTTACGATAATCTCCGGAAACTGGGAGCCGCTAAAATAACGCGAGCTGCGATTACCTCGAGGCTCGAAACGCTGGAGAAAAACTGGACGACGTTCTCTCTAACTCACGATGAAATAATCGAGGAGTTCATAGCCGCAGAGAAGCACGTGCCGTATTTTGAAGACAACCACATCAGTCTATGCGAGGAAATTTATCTGCAGCAGAGAACTCTGTTGCTGGAAGAGCTCGAGAAACTTCCTGGAGCCGCAAGGGGACCCGAGGGGGCTGTAACCGACTCGTCAGGTAAATCGATACCTAAAATTAAACTGCCTATATTTAATGGGGACTTCAAAAACTGGACGAACTTTCGCGATCTATTTACCTCGCTTATAATTAACAACAAGAGCCTATCGAACGTGGAGAGGTTGCATCATCTCAAAACGAATCTAACAGACGAACCGGCTCTTCTCTTACGTAATATCACGGTTTCTGAAAAGAATTTCGACCGCGCTTGGTCAACTTTAAAGAAACGGTACGATAATCTGCGCGCGCTAATAAGAACGAATATTTCGACTCTAATGAAATTAGCGCCGATGACGAGCGAATCCGCGCATGACCTACAAACGCTCTTGAATGGTACCTTGGATTGTATACAAGCGCTTGAATCTCTGGGTCGGCCGGTCGAAGCATGGGACGACTGGCTAATATTCATAACTGCTGAGCGTTTGGATGCGAAGACGAGACAAGATTGGGAAAACAAACTTGGATCGTCAACTGAGGCGCCGACCTTCGAACAGCTCCAAGTCTTTCTCGAAGACCGGCTTCAAGCACTGGAAGCAGGCGCTGAAAGACAAGGATGGGCTTACAGCACACTGGAGAAGAGCAGAACCGAGAGGAAAGCAGCCGACCAGCCTGGATCTACTCGCCGAGCGAAAACTCACTTGGTTAACAAACCGCTCACGACTTAACGCCGTTGCGAGAAGTGCGGTCAGGATCATTTCTTGCTGTTCTGTTCGGCGTACAAAGCAATGAATCCCGGTGAACGCAAGGAGCTGGTAAAGATAAAAAATCTTTGTTTTAATTGTCTCGCTCCTCATTCTTCTAAGGACTGTAAATCCAAAAAGCGTTGCCAGCGTTGCACGGATAAGCATCATACCTCGCTTCATCCAGCCGACGAACAGAATTCTTCCGCTCTTTGCTTGTTGCAGGAATCGGCGTCAGCGACGCAGGGTTCGGAGTCTGCTCCTCCGACTTCAACTAAAACGGTACACTGTACCCAATCTGGAAAATCTTCGGTCTCCGTTCTCCTTGCTACAGCTGTACTCAGTATTCGGGCATCGACGGGGGAAAACATCCTGGTTCGCGAGCTTATCGATCCCTGCTCTGAGGTGTCGTTGATTGCGGAAGGTCTCGCTCAACTCCTGAGGCTCCCTCGGTCCGCGAAACGAATTCCTGTGATCGGTGTCGCGAAGTCACAAACCTACACAAGGGGTATTGTAAAGGTCACAATTTCCTCTCGACTAAATAGCGGGGTGAGTTATACCTTAGATGCTTTTGTCTTACCTAAACTCTCCGCGTACCGACCGGAAGCTACGCAACTATCGGGGTCGTGGCCTCACTTGAATGGCCTTACGCTTGCTGATCCGCATGTTCTTTCTTCGCAAAAGGTCGAACTGTTACTGGGAGCAGATATTTATGCTCGTATTATTCGAGAGGGTCTCAAACGCGGCCCTCCTAACACTCCGGTCGCTCAGCTCACTTCACTCGGCTGGATACTCACTGGGCCAGTCGAGGGCATGAGAGAGAGGGAGCGGCAACAGGCTTCAGTTTCTTTAACTTGCTCTTCAGAAGCTGAATTGTCCGAAGTTCTTCAAAACTTCTGGAAACTGGAGGAGGTTCCTGTAGAAAAGGCAGGAATGACTGTCGATGAGCTCACTTGTGAGGAACACTACAAACAAACGCACCTTCGCGACGAGGAGGGTAGGTATGTCGTGAGATTGCCCTTCGCAAAACCGTACGACAGCCTCGGTGACTCTCTTTCTATAGCTGAGATCCTCTTTAAAAAATTAGAAAGACGGTTAGGAACCGCTCCCGAACTGGAAGAGGCTTATCGCGAGTTCATGTCTGAATATCGGAATCTCGGGCAAATGGAACTTGTGCCGCAAAATCTAAAAAACAAAGTAGCCACTTATTACCTGCCTCATCACGGGGTTTTTAGATCTTCGAGCAGTACTACAAAACTAAGGGTGGTCTTTAACGCTTCTCAAAAGACCACCAGCGGAGTATCATGACTTGCTGCACAAGGGGCCAAACCTTTTGCCAGAGATATTCTCCATCTTATTACGCTGGCGTCTTCATCGGGTGGTCTTTGCGGCGGACACTGAGAAAATGTACCGTCAAATAAGAGTTCACGATGAGGATTGCGATTTCCAACGTGTTATCTGGAAGGACGAAAAAAACGAGGCACTCACGGCATACCGATTGCTCACCGTCACTTACGGTTTGAATTCCGCTCCTTATCTAGCTATACGCACTTTGCAACAACTTAGCGTAGACGAGGAACAACGGTATCCCTTAACTGCGCCGTGCCTTCGGTCCGATACTTATATGGACGACGTAGTTTCGGGCTCCGATGACATTGACTCTGCCTTGAATCTCCAACGACATTTAATAAATCTGCTCCAAGCCGGGGGCTTTAAACTAAGAAAATGGTCTTCGAACTGTCCTGATTTGCTGCGAGAACTTCCTCCTGATTATGTAGCATCCAATACAAAGCGCTCCTGCAATTTTGAAGGTACGGTTTTACTTCTGGGGTTAAACTGGCAACCGGCCTCTGATTGTTTTCACTTCTCAATCAAGCTTCAAACTGGTAAGGAGCCTGTCACCAAACGCTCGGTGTTAAGAGCACTCGCCTGTCAATATGATCCTCTCGGATTTATTACTCCAGTAACAGTTCGCGGGAAAATCTTCATGCAATCACTGTGGCTTCTTAAAATCGGTTGGGATGACCTGTTCCCCGAAACTCACTCGGTGCAATGGGAGAATTACCATTGAAGGCTCGAAGCACTTTCCGCAATCAAGGTCCCTCGCTGGCTATCTACACACAAAAATCTTGATAATTTTGAACTACACGGTTTCGCGGACGCGTCGGAAAAAGCGTACGCGGCTGTCGTGTACGTGCGCGTGACGCGGGAACACACTCCCGCAGAGACGCGCCTCTTAACCTCTAAATCGCGAGTCGCGCCGCTGCAACAGGTGTCACTGCCGCGATTAGAGCTATGCGCCGCGGTTCTTCTCGTCCGTCTGATCAAAAGCGTCGTTGAATGTCTAAGAAACACATCGGCCAAAATCTATTTATGGCCGACTCGACCATCGTATTGAGCTGGCTTCAAGGTCAACCTTGTCAGTGGAAAACTTTCGTCGCCAACCGCGTCTCTGAAATACAAAGTTCCTTGCCGCTTGCAGAATGGCTTCATATAGACACGAAATTAAATCCTGCTGATTGCGCATCTCGGGGTATTTCGGGAGAGCAACTAGTTCGCGGTAGTCTCTGGTGGAACGGTCCGCAGTTCTTGGGGGTTACTGGGTACAGTTTCGATTCGCATCGACTCACCGTATGCAATACGGGGCGGGAGGTCCGGACACCGAAGATCTGCAACACTGTAGCGCGGAAGGAAAACTCGCGAGACTGGGATTTCCTGGGCAGATATTCCTCCTTGCGTCGCTTAATTCGAGTTACTGCTTGGTTACGTCGTTTTCTTGACAAGCTAAAACAAAACCGCGAAACTGTCACGCACCACGATACTCTCGAAAATTTCGAATTGGAAAACGCGAAACTCACACTCGTCTGGCACGTGCAGCGCACTTATTTCTCGCGAGAAATAGCACTTCTCGAAACGTCGAACGTCGTTTCGAAGGGACCCCTCGCTCCTTTGTTCCCCTTCTTAGATTCGCTAGGGCTATTGCGAGTAGGAGGGAGACTGAAACACGCACTGCTAAGCTTCGATGAAAAACACCCGCTGATTCTACCTGAGAAAGGTTGTTTTACGACACTCGTAATTCGCGAATTCCACGAACGACAGTTGCACGGCGGCACTCAGCTAACCCTATGTTCCTTAAGGCAAACTTACTGGATAATTAGAGGTCGTCGGGCCGTTCGGAATCACATTCACGCCTGTCTGTGTTGCTGGAGATGGAAGGCAAGGGCTGCGACCCAACTAATGCGAGATCTTCCGTCTCCTCGTGTTACACCTTCTCGGCCGTTCACACATTCGGGAGTGGATTACGCGGGTCCGTTCTTCACAAAAACTAGTTCCGGACGAGGCCACAAAACTAGAAAATCCTACGTGGTTGTTTTTATTTGCTTGGCTACGCGAGCCATCCACTTAGAATTAGCATCCGATTACACTACCTCGGCTTTTATCGCTGCTTATCGGCGATTCTCTTCTCGACGCGAACTTTGTACTACTCTTCGCAGCGATTGCGGCACGAATTTCGTAGGCGCCGATCGGGAGCTCCGTAGGCTCGTTGCTGCAGCCGGGGGCGAGGGGGGAGACTGGACTCCTGCACTAGCAGAGATGGGAACTACCTGGATCTTCAATCCTCCAGCAGCACCTCATTTCGGCGGAATCTGGGGGGCGGGGGTGAAATCAATGAAGCATCACCTGCGACGAGTCGTGGGAGAGACGCCTCTTTCCTTCGAAGAGATGACGACACTGCTATCCCAAATCGAAGCCTGCCTCAATTCCCGTCCCCTGGTTCCCTTGAACGACGAACCTGATGAATTAACGCCTATTACTCCTGCACATTTTCTCATAGGGTCTTCTCTAACCGCCATTCCCGAACCTTCGTTAGTCGACGAGAAACTTTCCGGCTTGGGTCGGTAGCAGATGGTGCAGCGAATGAGAGACCACTTCTGGAATCGCTGGTCGGAGGAGTATCTACAATCCTTGCAAGCTCGAGGGAAGTGGCAGACGGAACAAACCAATGTCGCTGTCGGTCAACTTTGCGTCGTGAGGAACGAAATCACTCCGCCTACTAAGTGGCCGCTCGGTCGCATACTAAGCGTCCACCCCGGCCAAGACGGTCGAGTACGTGTAGTCACGGTCAAAACCGCGACCGCTGCACTAAAGCGACCTCTCGCAAAAATCTGTATTTTGCCCAGCGAATCACCGAGCACTGACAGTAGTTCCGCTCCTGTATAATTCGTCGTCTGCTCAACTCGACGAAGGCGGGCGGAATGTTTAGTATCTAAGCTTACTTTTAATTTAGGTTTACTTTGGTGGTGGGTATGATTAGAAAATAAGATTGGGTTCGCTTTGTATAATTTTAGTGTTTGTCTTACAACTTTTAAATCTTGCGCTTCTTGTAAAGAGCGTCCGCTCGGCGCTCTATAAAGCTGTAATTCATGCGTGTACGCGAATCTCGCGACGAGAGTCTCATCATAAACACAATCGATCGATGAGCTCTCCCCACTCTCGGCGAGTCCGCTTTCGCCTGCTGTTCGCTCCGGTCGATCGTTCGATCGAGGCAGTCGGTTACAAGATCTAATAAAGACAAGCACGTTTATCTAAACCAAAAATCTTTACTCGCGCCTTTCTCACACTCAACCTTACACTGTATTACAACACATATTAATATATTTTATTAACATATGTTTACGACAGGATATCTTATTGTATTCCTATTTTGTCATTATTTCAAATCATAATGCGTGTCCCTTCACTCAAAGATTCGCTTAGAATTTAGAAAGATTAAAGTAGACAATGCTTCGGGGTAGTACGTCGGTTATCATTTGTACGTGCAACTAGTTAAGAATTCGTACTTACCAAAGATATTCACAAATCAAATACATTGCTACCGTATATTACGTATAGAAGTGTTTATAATTGTATATAATACCCAATTAACAAGCGGAATGTAATAAATATCCTAACTATAGGAGTATGCTATTTCTATGAATACGGACATACCATAAACTGAAAAATCAGTTTTTCATTTTTTAAAGTATGTTCCACGAGTTCGAAAAATCTACAAAAAATATATGTTAGTAACCATAAAAAGGCACTAAAACTGTAAAAATATAAAAGTGGTAAGATGATAACTTCAGGTTGAAATCGGCATTTTTAAACTTTTTTGATTTTTAAAAAATCGATTTTGCAAGTAAAAATTCTGAAAAAATTCACAAACATGCGCCTACTAGAGTACCATATTCCTGATTTTTTTCACAATGTTCTATTGCAGGGAACAGAAGCAATCAAGCATAAACTGTAAATTACGTTTTACCCCATAACTACCCCCATAGTGGGGATATCAGGTTCATACTTGGCAGAAAGGGGTCTTTTTGAGAGACCTATTGACTGGTATATATAAAGTTTAATTTGGCTTGGGGGCACTTTTCCCCCTTCTTATCTGGCTAGACCCTTTACTTTGCTATTATCGCTGTTTTCTCCATTGACACAATACACCGTGATTGATACATACAGATATTCACAATGAATGTAGGTAAATTAATAAACGAAGTGAAGTGATATTTTCTCCATAAAGACAGTGTTTCAGACGTTTAAATATGACTGATTCTGAAGAAGAAATATTTCTTTCGTCAAATTTAGTACAATGGTATATTAGAAGAAGTCTACGCAATAAACGTAAATATTCTACGCATCCTATTAATGCCAAAAGATATAAATTTGGGGAATTTCATCGTTTATATCAAAACCTAAGAAAATATCCCCAAAAATTTTTTGAATACATGCGGATGGAAATTGAAACATTTGATTATATTTTGTCCGAGATATCGGTTGAGTATAAAAAAAAATGGTGCAATTGCCATGCTAGACCTCTTCTTTGTGAAGAGAGGTTAATGATTACACTAAGGCAAGTGAAAAAATGATTTAAATATTATATATTATAAATATTATATATTTATCTTCTCAATAAAAAGACATATTCTTTCAATGGTAAACTTATTACATATATTTCTTTAACATGGTTTAACAAATTTTTTTTAATTAATAGTATTATAATTGTATAATTGTATTACTATCAGTAATGGAAACTGAATTATTCCTCATCATATAATCTTGAGTTATTCTTAATATTTCTATCCTGTATGACATTTTGTCATATGGTGTCAATTGCTTAATGTGAGGTAACAAGCTTTGAAAAAAATTTAAGTCCTCATCTTGTTCTACTTTTTTCAATTGTTTATTTTCTAGGTATTGTAATTTTTTCTTTTCTACTTCCAATAATTTCGAACCTATGTCAGTCGCGAGGTGCCTTTTTTTACTTGTATTATTTTTATGACTTTCTGCCGAACTGGACGCATAAGATGTTGATGGGGATGTTTCGTCTTCAATTAGTATGGATGTCTCATTTTGTTCAAAATTTTCTTGTTGAGAATTTTCTAAAGAGTTATATTAATTATTTAAAAAAGAAAACAATACATTAAAAATTAACGAAATGTAAGATAATTTTTTTAAATAATTACCAATACTATCTTCTTCATCACCTAGAGAATGTGACCTGCTCGCCGGTCTCGATGCCGTGATTTCGCGATCGGCGGCCACTTCACAACTCTGTTCTGCCTCTGCTCGCCTTTTCGAAACCGAGAACGGGCATTTCGAGCGCCAGGTACCTTTCGGTACCGGCGAGAGGAGGTTTCACACGCGAAAAGGTCTTGCCTCGACTAGCTCGGAACTTCGCGGAGAGGGGCTGGTTCTCTCGACGAGGGAAGAGGAACGCGGACGCAAGGAATTCCTCACGACAGGAATAAAAGAACAACGCGCACCGATTTTGAATAGAAAAAAATACTGTATTGAACGTTCGAAATTTACACCGGAGGCGTGCGGACGCCGCGTGGCGGGCTTAACCTCGCCGTTTGGCACAACTCGCCTCGAACGCCTCTGTAGCCAACGCGCTTCTAGAGACGCGTAATCGGACGCCTCTAGAACCGTGCGGCTACGCTACAGACGACTCGCGATATTCGGCGACCACTGGGAACACGTGAGCGAACCGGGGCTTTATTCAAGAGGGTGACACAAGGAAGCTCTTACCCTTACGGTGGTCCGTGCGTAACAGGACGAGACCGTGTCTCGTCGCGCGAAATCGGGTTTCTTCCGCTTCCTTACGCCTCACCTCAATGGCACGCGTTGCGTGACGTCACGCGCCGTCCAATCAGGCAATTATCGAGGACTTCGCTGCGTGACGATTGGGGAATCGACAGCCGATCCTCTTGATTGGCAGCCTTATCGGCTCGGCTCCTCCGAACTCGGACCCCATTCGACGCGACGAACTGGCCAGCTTCGTTGCGACGACTCTCCTGGTGGCCCATGGTTCCCTGCCCGACAGGAACCACAGCAGGACGACCGGACTGGACCCTGCGTTCTCGGGGCACGTGCTTCCATCCCAGAACGGATCCATCCGACCCTACCGCTCTCCGAGCGGTACATTTGCCGAGCCGCCTTACACACCCCTCTGAGGACGCTGTCTTTAGGATCGTCGGCCTCCGCTCCTCGGCGTCTCCTTCCGTCGATTCCTCTCCCCTGCAGCGTTGTCGTGGTGTCGTCGATATTCGTGCGTGTCAAAAATAAAGCCCGTTGTTAGTAATGATTCACTCGTGCCCTCCCAGTGGTGCGCTTGACAGTTGATGACCCTCCCCCCTCCCCGCAGAGAAGGTCCCGTTTGTGACGTGCAAAAATGCCACGTCACAAGAAATAAAATTTCCTCCTGAACACCTAGGTGTACTGGTCCTTCAAAAATAAAAGATTTTCAAAATATTTCCAATGGCTTTTGTAACTTTTTGCAGCATCTCCTGACTTTGACTTGGGAATAGATGCGAGTACTATCCTAAATTTGTCTCGCAATGACTTCCATTTATTTCTTGTTGTAGTTCCTGAACATTATTAACGTAGACATTTAATTATTTAGATTGTTATGATGACTATGGAATATATTTTCCGTAGGTACTTGTCAACTGAGCAATCATTTAGAAGTTTAGCGTTTTCTTTCCGTGTAGGAGTGACGACCATTTCAAAAATTGTAAGCGAAATGATAAAGCTAATATGGACGATACTTCAACCACAACATATGAAAGTACCAACCGAACAAGATTTTAAGAATATTGCAAATTATTTCTACAATATTTGGAAATTTCCCAATTGTTTAGGCTTTATTGATGGGAAGCACATTAGAATTAAATGCCCTCCAGAATCCGGCTATGTTTTATAATTATAAACAATTTTTTTCGATTGTTCTTCAAGCATTAGTGGATGCTAATTACAAATTTATAAACATTGATGCTGGAGGATATGGAAAACAGAGCGACGGCGGAACATTCAGATCTTCTACTCTATTTTTATACTTAACAGACGGACGTCTCAATATTCCCAATGACACTGCCTTGCCTAACTCGGAAATTATTACACCGTATGTATTTATAGATTTATAGATGAAGATAGAAGCAAATTAGCTTCTATCAACAAATTACAATTTCGTCTAGATAAGTGCTTATTTCTATATGAGGAAATAACATATTTAGGATATCGAATTAGTAAGGATGGAATGCGGCCGGGTAAAGACACAGTCGAAGCAGTTTTGAACTATCCGATACCACGATATCTTGTCTCTGATATCGACGGATTCCAAGTAACCCAGACTCCTTATACCGGAACAGTAAGTGTGGATTATATGAAAATGTGGGATTCGAAGTAATTATGTTCAAAAATTAGTTTATAAGTATATGTTTTATAAATGTATTCATGTATTGTGTGTTGTATGCTAGAAGTAAGGTTCAATGTATGTATTATCATGTTATTTTATGTTATTCTACATTGTTTTCTTAATCGATGACAGAGACGGTCATATTGTGAGAATGGCCGGGACTGTGGGTAAATTATACTATACAGACACTATACAGATTCCTGAAGTGATCTGCTGATCACCGATTGCTTCATATTACATATTGATTACCGCAGTTCTGTTGTTCTGCTGACTGGATTAAACCAGATACATCTTGACAGCCATTGAATAAAGACGTTAAAAGAATTAGTTCATTCTTTTATCCCTACAATAAAATGTCTTTTTCATTAATCCATGAATTGCGCGACGAATCGAATCCCAACCACTTTACAAACACCTTGTTTCCTTTCCGACGCAGAATTTTCTCTACCAAGTACACGTCAGGCTTCGCGACCGTGTGCAGTTCGTACTCGTAGAATCCTCCGGCTACGGGTTCGTTGGCTGAATCTCGAAGCAGGTAAGTTACGGGTCGCGTAGGTTGCACCGCGACAATCTCAAACACCTCTGTTGACCAGTTGGGTGTGTATCCCTTCTCAAAGACCGTTTTGTATTTGCTCACGCAAATCGTCCGGATCGTCCCAGTACACGTAATCGGTCGCGTTATCGGTGACGGTCATTTCATCGCCATGGGGCAGACCGCGACCTTGACGCAGCGCATTCATCAGCGGCAAGATAATGTCCTTGTACTTGTATCCTTTGTTCCCCAATACAGGCCTGCTCGCAGAGTGATCACGCCTGTACGCGTTCGTTTTCAGTAAAATTTTTCTATACGTTTCCAAGTCATCGCTCGTGTATATTTCGTCGTCGGGTATTCTCTTGAAAATCAACTCGTACAGACCGGGTGTACCCTTGTACGTTACGTCACCCACGATGATGTCATCCTTGACGTTTACGTCGAACGTCAAACCTCCGAGCATAAGCTTACCATTGTTCATGTACACGCCATACACAATATCCGCATGTCTTTTGGTATCGGTGAAGAAGAATCGCAAATAGTCTCGTGCTAAGGGACCTATAGTTTTTTGAGGATAATAAGTGGATAATGCTTGCTCCATATTATTTACATGTTCCTCATCATTATCATCTTCATCATCATCATTATCACCGCCTTCTTCGTACGGTAACAACAACGGTGGCGGATGCATGCGTTTTCGTTTTCCGAGCAGGGCACGCGTTCGTCGCTTCTTTTTGAGTGTCGGTTCGAGAGCAGACGCGGTAGGGGACAGCAGCCGTGGCAGTGGCGGCGATGGCGGTGGAGGCGACGGTGGCACCTGTGACGTAGGCAGCAGCGATGAAGGGGGCGACCCGTACAACGATGTGGGGGACGCCGATCGCGGCGGTGGCGGAGACGCCGGCTTTTTCGTTAACGTGTTGCTACTGCTGCTGCTTTCAATCAATCGTTTCAGCGGTTCTACGGACGGTCGCGTTTTCTTCTCCAACGCTGTTTCCTCAGTCATGTTCCCAACCTTCAAGGCCACATATTTTTTTTAGTATAGCCTGGCTGGTTCTCACGATTTGTTGCTTTGTCTCAATATCGCGTTTCTTTGTTGCACGCTTGCGACTTACGACGGCACATGTTCCGGGGACAGCGGCGGACACTGCGGCCGCACTCCTCTCTTGCTCCTGTTCTTGCATCTCGCGTAACGGTTCGCGATCGAATGACTTGATCACTCTACCGCAAACTCGTTAAATCCACGTCGATAGCGACCCTTGTACATAGGACTCTCCTTATCTATAACCACGAAATCGTATCGGCGTTGCCAACATTTCGCGCAGAATTCATCAAACTCATCGAACCTCATGTCTGTGTTCACGTGATTGTCGTACACGTGATGCAGGTCCTTACGATCTTGCTTAAACAGTATCAAAAAGTTTGCGTTATCTCGAATCAGGTGTTTCGGTATCTTTGCGTACGATTGATACAGGTAGAAGCAGTCCACGTTCGCGTGGCGACCCATCGAAAAGTACTCTCGAATCGTATGTTGCTTCTCGCACGCCACGTCGTCAAACACGAAAATCAAATCGAGTTTGGCGTCTGCCGGCGGAACAACCTTGTCCTTATCTGAAAAGGCGAAATAGCCAATCCCCCCCACTCCCGACAATAATTCCTCTAAATAGCGATATTTTGGTTGCTGCAACGACTTGGAGTACACGTACACGTTTTCGAAATGCAGACCGTTTGAGCTTTCCAGCAAGCTGAGCAGGACATTGGTCTTTCCGCATCCGGACGGACCGCATATCACGCACCGCACGCTGTTTGGCAGCAGCGGTCCGTGTTTTCACGGGGTCTGGTCAGCGGTTTTTTCAAACATCCTGTCCGCCGAAACGTGAGTACCGCAGCTTTGCTTAGCGAATCGCATTGCTCGTCTGCAGATCTCGTTATCTATGGGCGACTCACGACTTTCCGCGGCTATTTATACCCCTAACTCGCGACGCGACGCTCACTTTCATAATGTTCTCCACATTGAGCGATAGTACTTGCACGGCTGCGATAACAGGAGAGGAGGACGAGTTTTGGAAACAACTACCAAAGACCTTGCTT
Source organism: Perdita meconis (assembly GCA_030770465.2). NCBI lineage: Eukaryota > Metazoa > Arthropoda > Insecta > Hymenoptera > Andrenidae > Perdita > Perdita meconis. The sequence goes on along the minus strand of JASKOS020000032.1, from coordinate 883,601 downwards.
TTGAAATATTTCGTCACAGACGTGTATCGTGTTTGGAATATTCTGTCCGATTCCGTGAAACAAGACCCCGACGTATAGGTTTGTAGACGGTGTCTCAGACACTACAATCGTCCCGATCAGAGGGATCACGTGGACGGTCCACCGCCCATGATAAAAAACTGCGACGCATGTATGCGAGAAAAGAACGAAGCGGTGCAGGTCTCGTAAACGATTTGATAAATCGATTACCGTTCGAACTATACGTTCCGGGCTATCAGTTGTATGGGCCGGGGACACGATTGCAAAAACGTTTGGCTCGCGGTGATCAGGGTGTGAATCCTCTGGACGCTGCCTGTCGGGAGCACGACATTACCTATTCGCAGCGTAAGGACGTGGAGGGTAGACACGTGGCAGACCGCGTGCTGGGCGACAAAGCGAGAGAACGCGTGTTTGCGAGAGACGCGGGTCTAGGCGAAAAAGCGACGGCTGCGGCTGTATGGGGAGCGATCAGAGTAAAGACGAAGCTCGGTATGGGACTAAGAAGACGAAGAAAGACAAAGGCGGTTACGAAGGGAAAAGTTCAAAAGAGAAAATTACGAAAACAGCGAAAACAACGCGTGCTGTAGGTAGCGAAACGCGGAGGCTTCCTTCCGGCGCTCTTGCTACCTGCTCTGTCAGCCGTGGGTGTGCTGGCTGGTGGGGCGGCAGGTATAGCCAAGGCTGTCAACGATGCAAAGGCCTCACGAAAACAGCTGGACGAAACGTTGCGTCATCATCGCATCATGGAAGAACGAGCGAGTCAACGACGTCGCGACGACGCGAAGGGGCGGGGGTTGTACCTCGCACCATACAAGCGTAGCGGTGGTGGTGGTGGTAGCAGCGGGCACACGGACGCGAAACGAAAGCGCAAGCGATAAGAAAACCTTTAACCAACATACAGCTCGAACGCATATGTCGAAACATATCGTTCTTTCGCGGTGTGTTTATGCGTGACACGCTCCCTTTGCGCGCGTGGACAAACGAGACGGGTATCGTTAATTTGGACGAGATTCGAGGAGCCGGCACGCATTGGGTCGCGTACGTGAAACGCGGTCGCAGCATAAAGTATTTCGACAGTTTCGGAAACTTGCGTTCTCCGCTAGAGTTACTCAAATATTTCGGCAAGCACACTACGATCAAAGGTACAATCATAGACGGATTCAGCGGTTCGACGAGTCGAATTGCAGACACTTGTGCGTTCAATTTCTTCGAAGGAACGCGTAATAAACGTTTGTATCGCGGCGCGATCGCGTCATTCTCAAACATGTCGCTAACGCTTACGTTAACGGGCCGCGATAGCGTGCTTACAGTATATTACTTTCCACCGATAGATTTGACCGACGGTGAGTACAAACTCGGGCTCATGGATTTCGAGACGTATAACACGATTCCGAACGTTAACTTTAGCAACAACAAATTCTACTTTGACGACAAGGACGAAGAGATTACGGTTCCCGAAGGGTCTTACGAGCTAGACGCTATCTACAAGTACCTGCGACGCGAAATATCGAAACGGCGACCTCGCGAACATCAAACGAACAACGATGCTTTCGACCACGATTATCCCCTAGTCTTGCGTGCAAACAACAACACCATGAAATGCGAATTGTGCTGCGCGTTTCGTGTAAATTTTACAAAGTCGAACAGCATAGGGTCGCTGCTAGGCTTCTCCTCTGTGGGTGTCTTATCGGCGCACGCGTGGCACGAGTCCGACGTTCCCGTAAAGTTTACGGCGTAAACGTTATAAGCATCATTTGAACGCGCGTCACGAGCTGATTTTAATTCGCGCGCGACTCGATCTGAACGCGATGCGTGGACACTAGGATGGACCTTAGGTATACTAGGAGAAACTTTATTATGAGATTATTTTGGGGCACACCCTCTAGAATGATGCCACTGGATGAGAAAATAATATGTGCAAAATTTGAAATCGATCGGAGAATGGGAAGTCGTGCCACATCGAATTTGAATATTCTTTATTCTTGTAATTTGTTTTTCTCCATTGTACTGTATCGTTATTATACATGTTGATATATCATTAGATTTATTTTTTTATACTCGTTAAAGATGTGAAAACAAGATGTATAATTGCATTAAAAAAATATCTTAACATTCAAATCTCAAAAATTTACTTTAAAAAGAAGTTTTTCTTCAGCATTGTATTCGTTTCAATAAATAGTAAAACTTTCGTCTAAGAAATTTTTTCGTTTATTCACGAATATTGAACATACTTTTATATGTATAATTGTATATATACTATTACTTAAATGGTCCATCATATTAGACTGTACTGTAAATACTGTACTGTAAAATAGACTACAAAAAAAAATAGTTCAAATATTAGAAAAAGAAATCTAGAAGGATACAAAATGAAAAGATTCTCATTTTCTTGAAATACATTTTTAATAAATTCAATTGAACATAATTTACATATTTTTCGATAAAGTATGTTTCATTACATCTGGAAACTGTTTTGTATTTTCAGAAATAATTTATAATGTAAGTTGTTTTTCCTCTTCATTTTTAGATAATACATTATTATAATCTGAAATAAGTTTAATACCACGCTCAGCAATATCATTATCAACTTTTAATTGTTGAGCGATATTTAACCCATGTTTATAATCGTTTTCATCTTCCCATGTATCAGGATCTTTATCCAGAAATCCACTCTGAATTGAAAATCTTTCGAAAAATTTCTTCGAATTTGGAGAAATGAAATGATCAATTTTTTTGACAATATATTTTTCGACATCTTGGGGAATAATTTTAAATTTTTTAATAGATTCGTCATCTGTAGCCTCATTGTTGATTGCCTGAACCATTCATAATTTTGTGTTTTTTCCACTGTTTTGTCAAAAAAGGCTAATGCTGCTGTTTCTGGTGCTACATACCATAAATGGTTACACAATTTTTTTATCGCTATTTGGCTTATCTTTCCGTCAATTGGACTGTAACGGTCTCTACTCGGTGGACCGGGGGAAATGGGATTTTTGCCGACTCAGTCGGGTGCCAAGGTTCTCAAATGACGAACGCGTCGTTTGGGTCTAAATCTTAATGATATTGTTTATTTAATTAACTCCATAGATGTGTCGGCTTAGTCTACGGCCTGTCGGAACGGCTAACATAGGTTCGCGGGACGCGACTTAAAAATTAACGCTGCTTATCAACTAAAGACGCCACGATTTGAACTAATGCGACTTAAGATCAAAGGACGCATACAATACTTAACGGCTAACGCGGCTTAAAACTAAGGGGAGCGTTCGGTGCTCGGCGCCGCGGTTCGGTGTAGGCCCGCAAGGCCTTCGGCGGCGCGACCCAGGCAACTTCGTCGCGATCAGCTCGGCGGCGCGGCGCTGCGCGGTTAGCTCCGTCGGCATTCCTGACGGGATCTCAGGCGGTGGGGAGTGAGAGCCGTCAGTCGAGGCCCCGGGAGGGGGCTCCGCGAACAGACAGAATAGAGTAGCTGTGCTTTGGGACAGCTGCGGACTGAACCGGCCAGCTAACCCCTAGCCAAAGGATGCCTCCTCGTCGGCTTTCGCCGTGGAATTGGGTAGGATCCGGCAGCTTTCCCCAGGCCTAGGAAAAGTCCATTCGACCTGGCGCACCTTGGGAGGTAGTTTTAAGCAAAAAGGACTCTTGAAAGCGTAGAGCGATCAGAGCTGGAGAGTCATTTACGTAACTTATAGAGCGGCACCCTGACCTGCGTGTTCGATCGTCTCTCCGAATCCGGCTCGCGACGCGCCTTATATTCTCGCGAGGCGCAATTCTATGCGCGAGAAATCGCGAAACGGCCGCGGCCGCGACATGAGTTACGCGATGCATGTGCGCCGCCGCGGGGCGCGAGACGCGCGGTGGGGGTCGTGGTGTCGTAAGCGTGGCGGAGCGCGAGGCGCGCGGTGCGGTCCCGCGGAGTGGGGAGAATCACGCGATCGCGGCGTTGGGCTTGGTGGATCGCGTCGCGCGGTCGCGGTGAAGGGGGGAGGTTCGGTACCGAAGCGATGCTTCGTTACAGGACCATATGCATACAGTTGTTGCAGGAACTCTAAGTCTTGACGTGGAGCTTCCGCTGCCATTGGAGCTCGAATCCATGCTTTTGCATAGAGATTAACGAGGAAGACGCAAATTTCACGAATCCCAGTTTCTTCATCGTTACTTAAAATAAATTGTTCTTTAAATAAATATATTTTTAAGCAATAGAAAGCTTTGGCCATCCACCGAGCGTGATGGAAGGCTCCTGGAGCTCGAAAGGTTGTATTATTTGGTGGGATTCCACCCAGGAAAATAATTACAAGATCTAAAAATTCTTTATAATCATCCCGTGGTTGTTGCTCTATCTGTAGAACAGTAGTTGCAAATTGTATGATTTCTTGAATTGTGGTATCTTGAATTGTTCGACGAATATATTCATTTTGAATTCCAGGTACAAAACTCAATTTGTTAATTTTTGGCCAAATATCTTGAAATTTTTTATAGAGTGGAACGTTTGGACCCGAAGATTTTGACCTTTTTGCAAAGAATACACTAAGTAAAATAATTTCATATATATGATGTCCGCAAGGTAAATATAAAATGTCCCTTTCTAATTTTTGTTCAAGTCGAACGCAAGTTCCTTGAAAACGTCCAGTATTCGTCGACGTAGCGTCACAACATAGCGCTTGCACTTTATCAGATAATCCCCATTCTTCTAACAAATTATACACCGCGGAAGCTTGATCGTCTCCACTACTAGACGGAATTACAGGAATTCCCAGTAGTTGTTCGATATTTCTATAAGAAATTATTACTGGTAATCTTTCGACTTTTCCTTTCCCCTCTAAAGCTGGTAAAAGCTTTCCGTCCCAATGTACTGTGATTGCACCACATTCGGAATCATTAAATGTTGTACGCAATTTTTTTGCGAGTTCTGCACGATGTTGAGTTCGATAACGACGAATTGATGTTGGATTTATTATTAAATCGTCTAAATTATGACCGAGAACTTGTGCAATTGCTGCAATGATGTGAACACTATCACGGTCACTTATTTTACACCTGTTAAGTGTAGCAACTAGTTTTTAAGTTATGATGTGTTTTGCAGCCCGACTTTTTTTGGGGTTGCACGGGCCAGGTAAATCTACTGGATTTTGAAATTGAATATTTTCATTATCATTAAGATGGCTTTCATCTTCGGTGCACGATGATGATGATTCGAATTCCATTGTTTCGTCTTCTATGAAGGGATAGTGAAATATTGATAAAAAAAAATTACAAAAATAATGAAAGTAGTATAAAAATAATATGATCGGCAATATTTAAATCTATGAAAATTAAATGCATAAAAAATAATTACTTTCAATAGCACTTATTTCATGTTGTATTCGTCTGGATTCTTCCTGCTCTTGTCACATTGCTCGTTTCCTTTCTTTTCTCAGTAAAACATAATCCCCTCCAGTTATTGAGCCAGGTCGTCCCTTTTTCAATACCCATCAACTGTAACGCGGCGGCGTGTGCAATATCGAAGAGATCATTTAACACGTCAACGAAATCTTGCTCCCGTTTTACTTGTAATTGACTTCGGCGTTTAGAAGTTTTTTGTAATGTCTTCCACTCATCATAAAGGGACTCTAATTTTGTGACGCTATGTTGCATTTTTCTTAGTGGGATTCGTGCTTTTTCCCTGAGAACCTTAACTTCTTTCACAACTAAGTGAGCACTAGAACGGATGTTTAATTTCACCTTACGTATATTATAAAACAAAACTTGTAGCACCTGTCCATTAGATGGCAATTTGGCACCAACAATCTGACTTTCGTCATGATCAAGAAGAAATAACTTTTCTCGCCTAGTTTGCATTTTCGATTCTTACGGATTTGATAAGGAATCGCTTCAATTTCCTCGACACACGTGGTAGAAACCGGCAGACTGATGGCAACCATAACGCAGATCGCTCGCTTTTTGTTCATTGATATGTTTTTGTTTTATCAGAAATGAAAATAGGGGAATATTGGAACATACATAATACATATAGCTAAATCTAAGAAGAAATGAGAACGAAAAGTACTAGGATCGATTATCTTTTGTGATTAAGGCTTATCATTTATCATTAAGGCGTTAAATAATTCAGGAACTATACTTTGCTAAAAATATTATTTAACAATTTTATTTCCAGCAACTTCTTCTGCAGAGTACAGAAGTGTAGAAACAGGAATGTCTAAATATTTTCGTTATTTGTGTATATACCAAAAAATTTCTTACACGAATGTTGCATTATTTAACGACACAAATCTAATGCCGAAAAAAAAATTTTTTGCTCGAAATCCAATTTTGAAAATTCAAAGTCAAGATATTTTTTTATTGTAATCATATATGTAGGAATAAAAACGGACAGTCAGTACACAATGCTTTATTCGGCTACATACACTCGGACGCGATCCCGGATTTCGACTTCCTCGACTCCAAAACGGTTTCACGCTATGTCGACTACTTTCGACCTCGACTTCTTGATTCGACACCTCGACAAATTCTGCCTCGCGCCGCTGGTTTGTGTTCTTTTATAATTCGCATTCTCTTTGTCTTCGCGCGGGTCGCGATCGCGGGTCAGAGACCGGGTGTCCTAGTCGCGGTTCGCCCTGGCGTTTTTTCGCGCGTCGCTAAACAAGCTCGCCGTCTTGTCGCTCGCCCGCTGGCTCGCAACAAGCTACACGAAGGTGATCTGCGGTGTAATGACCGCTTTAGCTAAACAAGCTACGGCACGTGTCTCTTCGCGATTCGACCTGCGATACGTCCTACACTTGGCCATCCTGCAATGACATTCGCCCCTGAATGTCCTAACACCGCTACGCTTTCGTGACTTCGGGGAACCGTCTGTCTCACACGCATTTATACAACTTCACACGACTTTACACTATTTTACGCGATTTTTCACGATTTTTCACGCCTTCTCCGCGACGCCTACGCGTGTTTGTTCCTTTGTTTACCCACTTATTCATCGCTCGCTTCGCTACTTTTCCTATTTCCGTCTCGATCGTCGTGGGTCCACGGTTTCATCTGGTCTGCCGCGGTGGATGTCTTGTATGGACCCTCATGGCTACCAATTTTCTCGACGACATACCGATCGTGTCGCAGCGCTTTAGTGATACGGTATGGACCCAAGAATTTCGCCGCTAACTTTAACCCGGGCCCTCGTTGCGTTCTTTTTATAGCCACTAGATCGTTTTCCTGGTAACGCGTTGCTTCTTTCCGTTTTCTGTCGAATCCCTTTTTGTTCTCCGCTTGGATTTTCGCGATCGCCTCTTTCGCTTTGGCCCTAGTCTCGTCTCGGCTTTCCTCGAAACTAGCGGCCCATTCTTTTTCTAGCATCTCCCGTACATGTGGGTCGTCCCTCGCACGCATACGTGTTCCGAAAAACAATTGGAATGGAGATGTATTGATGCTACGCTGCGGAGTCGCGTTGAAATACCTTTGCGCTGCTTCCAAATTTCGGTGCCAGTCTCCTGGATTCGGTGATGACAGTTTGGTCAGCAGTGGAATGAGTGTTCGGTTTACTCGTTCGACTTGACCATTTCCTCTCGGCACTCCGGTTGTTATGAGCGAGTGTTGTATTCCCTCTTTGCTGCAATACTCTTTGAATTCGACGGATGTAAAAGCAGTCCCCCTGTCCGAGACGATACGACGTGGGTTCCCGAACGTGACCGCTTGCTTTTCGAGTCGCTGTAATACTTCGCGAGTGTTTGTCGATTTCGTCGCGTAAAACCAAACGAATTTGGTGAAAGCATCGACAACGACTAAAATATGCCGATAGCCCTTCTTTGTCGACGATAAGGGCCCGAGATGGTCGATATGGTATGTATCTAACGGTACTTCGCCTTTACAGATCGGGTTGAGAAAGCCGTCCTGCTTCCCCGATTTTCGTTCCGTTAATATGCACTCGATGCAATTCCTAATAATTTTTTCGGTCTTGGCTTTTATGCCCGGAAACCAATAGTCCCTTTTTACTAATTGTTCGGTTTTTGCCGCCCCGAAATGCCCATTTTCGTGCGCTTGCCTTATTACTTGTGATTGCAAGCCCTTCGGTATGACTAGTCGGATGTCGTCGTCGACAACTTTAAAAAGTAAACCGCCCCGTACTACGTAGCCGTCTATTCTCCCCTTCTCGGCCTGTTCAAGAACCCGGCGCGTTTCTTCGTCTTCCCGTTGTGCTCGCCGAATTTTGAACGTGAGCCCGTCATCCCCGCGAGTCTGCATACATGTCGGTAAAGGATTTCGGCTCAGCGCGTCTACGTGGGTCATTGCTTTACCCGGCCGGTGTTCTATGGTGTAATTGAATTCTTCCAATAACATAGCCCACCTCGCTACGCGGACACTTAGGTCTCTTTTCCCCATCGTCAGCGCGAAGGATTTGCAATCTGTAACGATTTTGAATTCGATGCCTATCAAGTACGTCCTAAACTTTTTGAGGCCCCTTACAACCGCAAGAACCTCTAACTCGCAGCTTGAGTATTTTTCTTCCGCTGGTGTCGTCTTTCCGCTCGCGAAATATACGGGATGCATTTCGCCATCCTCGTCGCAATGCTGCATCAGTATTGCTCCGAAACCGTGCATCGATGCGTCTGTATGTAACTCGGTCCGAGCTTCTATTCGATACAGTTTCAAAACCGGCGCGTCGCACAATTTCAATTTGAGTTCTTCAAACGCCGCTGTCTCCCTGGTTCCGAAATCAAATTTGGCATTGTCTCGTAACAAATTACTTAACGGTCTTGCAATAAGTGAATATCCCTGTATGAATTTTCGAAAATAGCCCGTTAGCCCCAGGAAACTTTGTACTTGTTTAATTGTCGTTGGTTTCGGAAACTTGGCGACGGCGTGCGTTTTCCGTTCTGAGGGCCGAATGTTGCCATTTTCGACTATGTGGCCCAAAAATTCTACCCTGCTCTGTGATAACGCACATTTCTTCCAGTTAATCTCGAGACCCGCTTCTTTTGCTGTTCTGAGTACTCGCGCTAGATTTTGTATCCCGGTTTCGCGATCGATCGACGGCACAATTAAATCGTCCATGTATGTTAATACTATTTTCTCGTTTATTAAATTTCTAAACACGGCATCGATGAATCTCGCGAAAACGGCGGGCGAATTGCATAGACCGAATGGTACGCGTAAAAATTCGTACTGTCCGTCCGGTATGATGAATGACGTGAATTTACGACTATCTTTGCTCACCGGCACATGAAAAAACCCGTTTTTTAAATCTAGAGTGCTGAATATTCTCGCGCCTTGCAACGCGTCGAGTTGCTCCTCTACGATCGGTAGCGGATATCTATCTTTAACGATTTTTTGGTTGATTTTCCGGTAGTCTACACACAGTCGCTTCGAACCGTCTTTCTTATTTACCAAAACAATCGGACTCGCGTATTCTGACAGTGACGGCTGTACGATATCTTTACGCACCCATTCATCGACCTGTTTGTTTACCAGCGCTCTTTCCGTCGGCGCGAGTCTTCGCGCTCTTTGGTAAACCGGCTGTTCGTCCTTTAATATGATGCGCATCTCTATGTTCGTTTCGCGTATTTTCTCGGGGACATAGCTCGCGACCATATGTTCGACCGTTTCTCTCAACGCGACGTCGCGTATGTGTGACAAATCTATATCGTTATCATTCTCTATACATTCGATACGACATATGTCCGGCATATTTCTATCGACGGCAGGTTCTTCCCCGTTTTCCCCTATCCGCACGCTTCCTTTGTTTATCGCAACATTTACTTTGTTTAGGAAATCGGCCCCTATAAGCAAATCGTATTTTAGCAGCGTGTCCGACACCACGTGTATCCCGATAGAGTATAAGCCCCCGTCGATAGCAATATCTGTTACAAAAAGGCCGCGCGTTTCTATAATTCCCGACCCGATTCCACGGAAAGTTATCCCAGTATTCTGTAATCCCGGCGCACCGATTTTGGCGTGACATTCGGCTTTCATAAGCGTCAGGTCGCTACCTGTATCGATGAGGGCTGTTACATTGAGACCGTTTATTCTCACCGATTTGCAGGTTTTTAGACCGAAAGGCTGTGCTGTCCACCTCGCGTTTTCGGCTGCTCCCATGTTGCCCCTCCGTGGGCACCTTGGCGCGATGTGTCCATGTTCTCCGCATCGGTAGCACCTCAACCCGCGTTGCTTAGTTGGACAGTCTCTACTCAGGTGTCCCCTTTCGCCGCAGTTGTAGCAGTTCCCTGTGTCTCCCCTTGGTGCTCTCCAGTCCCATTGTCGCTGCTCCTCCATTCTCGTCGGTGGATTCGCCCTCCCCCCGTCACCATTCGTCCTTGTCGATGGATTTATTCTCCATCGATCTCCTCGGAAACTGTTTCCTTGGCCCCCTTGTGGGAGAGACAGCTTTTCGAAGGCTCGCAACATCGCCTCGGGGCTTTTGAAGCAGTGTGACGTTGCTTGATTTTTTAGCGTTTGATCCGGAATACCTTCCACTAGGTGGTCAACAAGCTGGAGGGGATTGTTGATGGGCACCCTGTTCGCTCTGATCATTTTATCGTGGTAATAATCTACAAACGACTCGGTCCTTTTCCACGTGCGTTCTTGTAACTGTCTTAGCGCCCAGCTTTTGCTCGGCCGAAAACAGAACATTTTCTCATACTCGACTAACAACGCCTCTACTTGCATTTCTACGAATTCGGGGCGCGAGTGCATCCATTCCTGTGCCTTCCCTCGCAATCTCATCCCCATTAATATTTTTGCTTCATCATCCGACAGTCTGTACGTGTTTTTTAATACACGTAGCTGTCGCGCCCAGATCGGAAAATCTTCAGACTTCCCATCGAAGTACCCCAATAATTCTGCGACCGATTTTACACTTACGTGTGCTCTTCCTGTTTGAGGCGGTGCCCGTTCCTCCACATAACTTTGCCCTCGGACTGGTTCTGGGGGTTGTGTGCGTTCACGCCTCAGATTTTCCAATTCCTGCGTTAATCTTCCCACTTGTTGAAGAAGATACTCAAGTCCTCCGGCGAAACGGTTTAACTCGCTGCTGCGGTCTTCACCTCCACCAGTTGCCCCCTGTGTGTCGGTCGCATGATCCGGCACGTATTCTGCTTGTAACATCTCGCTTTCGACTGGAGCGTTCATCCATTGCCCCGACGGGTCGCAATCGTTTAATCGCGATATCAGCTCTAGTTTTGTACCCCCCGTCGGCAACCCATGCTCCTCCAACAACTCTTTCAATTTCAGGATCGTGAAATCAGTTGGTTTTGTTGCCATACTTGCTGTGCACTTTTCCCGATTTTATTCTAATATCCCGTTTCCGGTCGGACGAGCCCCCACTTTATGTAGGAATAAAAACGGACAGTCAGTACACAATGCTTTATTCGGCTACATACACTCGGACGCGATCCCGGATTTCGACTTCCTCGACTCCAAAACGGTTTCACGCTATGTCGACTACTTTCGACCTCGACTTCTTGATTCGACACCTCGACAAATTCTGCCTCGCGCCGCTGGTTTGTGTTCTTTTATAATTCGCATTCTCTTTGTCTTCGCGCGGGTCGCGATCGCGGATCAGAGACCGGGTGTCCTAGTCGCGGTTCGCCCTGGCGTTTTTTCGCGCGTCGCTAAACAAGCTCGCCGTCTTGTCGCTCGCCCGCTGGCTCGCAACAAGCTACACGAAGGTGATCTGCGGTGTAATGACCGCTTTAGCTAAACAAGCTACGGCACGTGTCTCTTCGCGATTCGACCTGCGATACGTCCTACATATATATATATATATATTGTTTCTATATATTTATAGAGCGTCCAAAGACAAATCCAGTGATATATAAACATTTATCATAACGATACGTCATAATGGAGAAAAATAAATTATAAGAATAAAAAGTACTCAAATTCGATGTGCCACGACTTCCCATTCTCCGATCAGTTTCAAATTTTGCACAGATTATTTTCTCATCTAGTGGCAAGATTTTAAAGGGTGTCTCAAAAAAGATTCAATTTTCGAAAAATAACGTCCACCCTAGTGGACACGCCAATGCAAAACCGACGCTCAAGATCCTTAAACTACAGTGGCGAATGCCGCACATTTCGTTACAAGAAATTAATAAATTGAATATGCTGCGCATTCTCGAAAGCGGTAGACTGATTACTATGAGTTTCCGTTCGTGGGACCTGTACCAGTATCCGTTGCTGCAAGCGACTACGAAACATACGTGGACTGTGAAAGCCGCGTCTCAAACCGAGAAACCGCGTTACGTGATTTTCGCTTTGCAAACCAATCGAAAGAACAGAGTCGATAGAGGCGCGAACAAATTCGACGCGCACACACTAACGAACGTTCGACTGTACCTGAATTCCGAAACGTATCCGTACGACGACCTCAACCTGGACTGTAACAAGAACAAGTACGCGCTAACTGTACGAAATGTACGCGAAATTCTGAAAATCGTATTACGATTACGGAGAACCTCTGTTGAACGCGGTGGAGTTTTCTTCGTACGCGCCGATCGCCATCATTGACTGCTCTCGTCAAAACGAGTCCGTGAAGAGCGCAACGATGGACGTTAGAATCGATTTCGAATTCCGAGATAACGTTCCAGCCAACACCTCCGCTTATTGCTTGATCCTGCACGATCGCTTCGTCGAATACAGTCCTTTGACGAACATTGTCCGCAGGATCACGTAGAAAACATCCTGGCCTACTAAACTGCTGATCATTTCTCTGGAAACTGACAAAGCGAAAACATGCTGTCGCAACGCGTGGCTATCGTCGACCTACAAGGATTCAAAACGGGCGAGAACGTGTTCGTCGCGAAAGAGGTGGCCGTTTTCGTAGATAGAACCCATCTTTCGCACTGGATCTTTCGACCTCCGTACCCCTGGTATCGGTTGACAGCTGCTGAAAAGCGTCGAGCAATCTGGCTCGCAAACAACCACCATGGTATCCCCTCTGGTCCGACGGTTCTGTCCCCTACGACAAGGTGCAACCGCTGCTGCAATCTGTACTCGCTCGCGCCGATGTAATACTAATCAAAGGACTCGAAAAGAAGCGGTGGCTGCTAGACCTCGTGGAAGTAGACTCTGTGGACGTTGACACCGAACTGAAATTGATATACAACGATGACGACGACGACGACGATGACAACGACAAAGACTCTGACTCGAACGACAATTACGACGACGACGATTTAGAAAGGGTATAGCCGAATAAGGGGATCAAAAGTGCCCCTAAACCAAATTTGATGTGCAATGAGTCATTCGATAGCTTATCCAAACGGGAGAATTTCTACCAATTTTCAACCCTCTATCTCTCCTTGGGGGGTAGTAAAGGGTGAAAATAGAAAATCACGTTTTTTCCCAATTTCTCTTACACTATTGGATGAAAAATTCTGAAAAAAAATCAGGAACATGCTAGTTATCGAGACACATGTTACAGAATTTTTTCAGATTTTTAAAACAATTATCCAAGTTGTAAAACATAAAAAACGCAAAAAAATGCCGAAAAATGCTGATTTCATATTGAAGGAATCGCAGAACTACAATCATATAATTCCTGTAGATTGACATCTTTAATACTATTATCATATATTTTTTTCAGATTTTTAAGTTTGGTGCGTCATAGTTACAAAAAATGAAAACCACGTTTTTCGTAGTTTTTTCACGGATTAGAACGACTTATACGTCGAATTTTCGTACAATTTTTACGAAATAAGTATTTTGTAGGATTTCCAAAGTTTTAATGCACAGAAAAATAATGTAAACGTTGAAACAATGAAATAAACCCATTCACTGAAACTACGCTACGTGCCTTATATTTCGAAGTGCTAGCAGTATTTCCAACGGCGCCGGTAGCTCGGCGGCAAAGTGTCAGGTTGCTAAACCGCTGCGTACTTTTTGAACGTAGGTTCGAGTCCCACTTAGGCAGATTTTTTTTTTTACGCTAAGTGTATGTTTTTCCTATTCCTACGCATATGAAAATGATCAATGCTTATTTACAAGTGTTTTAAGAAGAGTTTATAAGGATTTTAATTTTTTTTTTTTTTTTTTTTTTTTTTTTTACTTGGGGAAAATCCTACATTGGACATCCTGGATCGGACACGGTCTTCTTAAGGTTTGTAATCATAAACTTAATGGTCGGTCGCCAAACCTGTGTTATCCTTGACCCAGATTTGTCTTTTACCATCTTTCAACGATTGCGGTAGAATACGCCAGGGGTGAGTAGTTAGATAAATCGTGAAAACCAAATGTCAAAGAGGAGGAACAATTTATATTTGACTCAAAAGAATTACGTCCATTTCTTATACATACTTCGTCACTGAATTCAAACCTTAGATAATAACAACAGGAGATAATTGTGATTTATGTAACAAAAATTAAGTAAAAGAAAAGCTAAAATAGTTACGAAATATCAAATCATGTATACTGTAGCAAAGAAAGAGAAAGTGCAAATAATCGCGTCCTAAGATGCGCCTTCCCCTAGACCCTTTCGTAGCACGAGTCACGACATTGCTAAAGAAAAAGGGAAAATTAATTGAAATAATCATAATAAAAATATTGATACGCGAAAATGCTAAATGCGTACTTACTCGTTATGCAGTTTCTTCTTTGAAAGATCTTCGTACTGTTCGAGGTTACGTTTTCCGTTTTCCATTGCAGCGGTAATCGGTACATTGTACATGGCAAGTAAGTGAATACGAGACGATAGCGAACGATGTTTCGCGTGCTAGGGCGTGCAAGCAACTGTTACAACAGGCGACGTGAGGACGTCTTCATATATCAAAACCAGAATGCTGTGCGACAAGCTATGGTAATGATTGGTTTAGAATTTGAAAGACTCCGCCTTCTGTTTCTCTCTTCTTTTTTCTTCCGAAGATGCATTGCAACGCTGGAGTTATTAATACTCTAATTAAATTTCATCACATTCTTTTAATCCGTTCCACCTTTCTCGGTGGATACACATCTGAATTTCAGCGAAGAGATTCTTCGAATCTCTTTTGCCGAAACTCAGGCGTGTATGGTGCTTCGATTAGCGGCGACGAATCCCCGATGTATACAATAAACATAAGATAGTCCTTACAACGCTCACTCTTCGTAACCGTCCTGGCAACGACGCATTTTTAATCCGTTGCATCATTTTTCTTAAAAACGTATGCGTTAGAGAAGGAGCAACGCGCTAGAAAAAAGAGGGTGAGCAATTTCGAGAATGCTTGCGCACTTCCTCTTTGCAACGGACCGTGGGGTGATACGGCGAGGGATAAATATTCGAAAGGCGCGTGAAATAAGCAATCAAAAAACGTGTTGGAACCTGCACGGTGTATGACATTCCGGACGTCATAAATTAACTTTGATTATTAAAACACCTCGATTAGCGGCGGTGGCGAATCCGAGATGTATACAATAAACATAAGATAGGGCCCTTCCACGTATTCTTCGTAACCACCTCGCGCAATAGTACGATGTATCACGTTCTTCCTCCTCCCCACTGCACCCCTGCATCCATCCATCGGTCGCTGTAGCGCGTGGCATCTCCCCCTTCCCTCCTCCCATCGCACAGTGGTCAAAAATCGCAAAAAGGTGGCCAAAACCTCAAGATGAATTCCAATTTGGACAAAAATTGGTAGTCGGGGGTTTTTGAGGCCGCTGATTATGAATCTGAAATAAAAATTTAAAAAAAACAAAATGGCGGATGCAATATGGCGGATGTGTACATTAAAAAATTGTTCATTCTACTCAAAAATTTATATTGTACTGTTTTTTGGGTTGCTGAATACGAATTTGAGGTTAAAATTTTAAAAAACAAAATGGCGGATGCAATATGGCGGATGTGTACATTAAAAAATTGTTCATTCTACTCAAAAATTTATATTGTACTGTTTTTCGGGTTGCTGAATACGAATTTGCAATTATAATTACAAAAAAAATGACTGCGAATTACCATATTCTCACGAAAATCGGTATTGCGAAATTTTTAAATTAGAGTGATCGAAATTTGAAATGTCGTGTTAATTTAATTTTGAATGATTTATGATTAAAAGTAAATATCAAAAGTGAAAGTATGTTTACTAAATTCAACATTGAGAAACATTTGTTGTGCGGGATTGTGCAGGATCCGTGATCAGTTTAAGGAATTAGAATTCGCCGGGCTAATTTGTCAATAACGCTCCGTTTATTGTCTAACTGTTGAACTTGACTGAGATTACAACTTGGTTACAATTCTCCGATCTTTACTCGTTGACAATCAGTGTGCGAATCTCCCGTCTCGCGGCAGCGAGCGGCTTTTATTATCTTAATTCGTCGACGCGGGGGGTGTTCGGGCACTCCCATATATGGTCTGGCTAGCAACATCGTCGCGGAGCGACGGAATGTTCCGAAATGCTGAGTTAGCAGACCGCGCCTTTACCTTGGCTCGCGTCTAACATGCTTTTGCTGATGCATCACCAAGACGTCGCGTTTGGCGTTGGACGGGCACAACACATTACCGTAATTGACATAACTAAATTTAAGCTAGAAAATGATGAGATACTAAATAAAATAACACGGAAAATAATACTAAATAATATAATAAAATATAAGTCGAAAATACCGTCAAAGAAAGGCATGATAAAATAAATTATCAGAAAATGATTTCTTCGTCCGAAGTTGCATCAGTGTCGTCCGAATCTCCAGCTGCTCCAGCTTGTGCATCTTGTATCGATATAGTTGATACAACTAATAACTCCACAGCATCAGGACACAAACTTCTTACTTTTTTCTGAGGTAGTTTTCTGATACCAGAAATATAGGGGTCCGAGAAGAGTATGAGACGTAAGAATACATCCTCCGTCGTTTTTTTGCGAGAACACTTTCTTGTAAAACTTTCGCGGAATTTTCTCACATATTTGTTTAAGGCTTCCTGAGCGTCCTCTGACATTTGGCCAATTGGTAATAATGACGAAGCTATTATTTGTGGGCCATGAATAAGAACTTTATGCACTGAGGTGGGCATGTAGTACCAGGGATACAGTTCGACGAATTTCTTTGCAGTTTGTATAGCATATGCTTTAAATTTTAAATCGTTAATTTCATGCCCGCTCGAAATAATTTGCAATATTATATAAAATCTAGTGATTAACGTTTCGTCAACCCCCGTTATTGACGAGGATATTGTAGCGTTTTCAAAAAAACGCCGAGCAGTATTCCCATCATTCGTGCTCCCACATCCAGGCTTTGGTTGATCGACGTTGAGTCCTAATTGTACACGAAAGTCCTTTTGAATTTTCTTCTTTCGGTCCTGCACTATTTGTTTTTCTTCTTTGGTTCGTGCTTGCCATTTTTTTATCTGCAGTTTATACGATAAATACAAGCAGCATTCAAAAAGTCTTATCCAGGCATGTAGTGTAGAAAGGCCAAAACACAAATATTGTTCGGTGATTTCCTTGTGTAGAATCCCATCAATGTTGTTAAAATCTTTCGATGTTGCTCCGCACAAATAACAACGTTGTGTAGATTGTGTAGATGAAATGGAATTGCATACTTTGCCATGTATCATGGTTAATATCAGTTTGTATGTAATGCAAATTTCTTTTCCATCTATTGTTATATTACATGGAACGAGAGCTTTTATTTGTTCCTCAATATAAGACACTTCTTTTTTAGTCAGTTCCGTATTCTCGTGAAGAAACTGGGTCCTTATTGGTCTGCAAAACCGTGGGGATGAAGGTCTCGGATTCCTCCAAATAATTGTTCCTTGGCTATTAGAAAAGAGTTCCAAAGGTACCAACGAAGTCAGGAAAACGTTGGAGTCTGATTTGGTTTCATCTGTAAATTTCTGTTTGTAGACACTGTGCCCGGAGCTCCCATCACAACCCCACTTGCAAATTAATGTCATGTGCAGCACGTTTTCTGGGTTCAAACTGTCAATTACATCAGTTTGTAATAATAAAATGCGTTTAATTGTTATAATTAACAAAGCTTGCAATTTCACTTCTGCACTAGTTTCGGAAATTAAAATGTCAGCTTGATCTGGATAACATTGTTGTTTTTCTTGTAGTAGTCTACAGTATGGTGGAAATAGGATGCAATTATTTTCGATGCTTATAGACCGCAATCCTTCATATTGGCCTCTGGACAATTTCTGTTCAATCAAGACTGAAAGCGCAGCACCATCGGACAGCCTTGTCTCTGTTTTTAATTCCGTACTTCTCCTGTACTTTTTCGCTTTTGATGGGGTAGAAATTGTCACATCCTTGACAATGTGTTGTTACGCGTACAGCGGGGTTTATATTATTTTTAAAATTAGTGTGGAAGCTGGTCGAGGTTAGATCGATGTACGCGTGAACAGGATTTAATTTTTGAAAAGGTTAAAACAATTCAAAGTTTATAAAAGAAAACTATAAAGTTTATTAAAAAAAAAATTAAGCTAATCGGAATACATAAAATAGAAAGCTGTTCAAAATATAGTAAAAAAGTAAAGGTTATTAGATTTAAGATTATAATTGAGGTAGGGGATAAAATTCGTCTGACCCTCTGCAGGGTCTCCGGTCTGATTATTATAACAAAACCCGAAAGTTGCGATTTGGAAATCATACATCCGACACTCACACGTGGACAATTCGATGAAGGCTGTCAAGGGCAACCCAGGATACTTTCAAGTATCGACAGCCGTTACCGCAAGAAAAGAAGATCACTCAGTTTTATATAAATTGTGAGAATGAACAAAATGCAAAAACTCACCACAATATAGCTTATAATGAATTCCTTTTGGTTTAAATTTTGAATTTCTTTGATCCAGTCAGCTAAATTCAATAATGAAAGTCCAGTGAAATATACAATACAGATCCAATCCCTTTGAATTTCTTGTTTTCTAATTCTCACTGAAGCCTGGAAGAAATCAAGACACTCACTCACACATATAGCACTATTAAGAATTTTGAACTATCGCTACGATTAAACTCTTACGAATTAATTATGAATTTAAATTTTAAAAATGAAATTAAGTACAATGAAAGTTAAAAATTATTTAATACGTGATACGACTGAGTCCAACCGCGAGTCTCAACGACCGATCGCGGTTCTCTATCTCAAAAGAAAAATTTAGAAGAAATAACCGAATCAATCACGGACCTTCCGCTGCGCACCTCGCGACTGTCTAACGAAAAGTGAAATCAAGTCGTGCGCTCGAAGGGACGCTAGGTTGGTCCAGTTATCAAAATGCTTAGTCTGCGTCTTCTACATAGTGCTATACTGCGAGGATGAGTCTCTATCTCCCCCAGCCTCCAGTTTCCACGGACTCAACGGAGTCCGCTGCGCTGGCACCGTTCACACGCCACGCAAGGCTTTTCGAAAGCCCTTATCAACGCAACGTTCTCAAAATTATCGCCGGATGCTCGATTATATTTCTATGCTAGACAGCACGGTTGACACCGTAAGAAAATTCAAGACGCAAAAATTGTGACGGGACGTAACAGTGTGCAGCATCTGTTTTGCCCGAAGTACGAAGACTCATATAAGCAGCATAACACAACGCTTCCGGTGAAAAACTTGACCGTATTTCCTCGGTTTTCCTGCGTTTCGATCTTTCGCTTCACTTCGAAAACTTCGAAGACGGGCGACCACCTGTATTTGTTACTAGTGACTGCGAGACTGACTCGGGTATACGGAATGCTACGGATACCTCGAGCCATTCACCAAATTTTGCCAAAAATATTTCTTCCTTTCGTGACACTTCTTGCCATTTCTTCCTAATTGTATGAAATAATTTTGCCAGAGCTGACTTCATTTTTTCTTCCACTAACCCGATAGAATACCCTGTCTTCTTGGCGATCTGCTCTTCTAAATGTTTAAGGATGACCTTAAGGTTGCAGTTTAAATAGCTTTTTATCATAAAATAAATTTCCCTTCTACTTAGACGCAATTCATTATCACAGGATCCTGAAAGTAAATGAAATCACAAAATTAAACATAAGTTATAATGCATTTATAACAGGCATCATAACGAAGTCCCTCCAGACGGAAAGCTCCCCTTACTCATATAGTCTATGGTATTAACAGGGTTAAAACAGAAAATAAAGATTTGCTCGATGTAAACTGTTTTCTTGCTTGCGATGTTTCATTTCCTTATTCAGGTAAACGTAAACGAGAGAAAGGATTCGAGAGGGAGTAAGAGGATCAGGGTATCGAGAAGGATAGAGAGCGATCGGGAGACCTAGAGGGATGGAGAAAGATTGAGGGTATGGAAGGGACCAAAAGGTAGGGGGGATCGGGGGATCGGGGGACCGAGAAAAGTCAAAACAGTGCGACAGGAAGCAAGAGGGTGTAAGGGACCGAGAGGGAGGAAGAAGGATCGGGAGACCGACAGAGACAGAGAAAGGTCGAGAAGGGACGACACAGAGTAACAGGGCCTGAAGGAGACCGAGAGGGAGGAAGAAGAATCGGGAGACCGAGAGAGACAGAGAAAGGTCAAGAAGGGACGACACAGAGTAACAGAGCCTGAGGAGACCGAGAGGGAGGGAGAGGGATCGAGGGACCGAAAAGGACAGAGAAGGGTCGAAGAACCAAGAGAGGGACCAAGAAGGATCGAGGGACTAAAAGAAACCGATAGAGAACCAAAGGGTGCAAGAGAGAAGACGATTTACATCGAACATATGTTTTGTCATAATAAAATATAGTTAAGCATATTCTACAGCTAGGTCTTCACGATGTCACTTAGTTCTATTTATTTTTCAACACTAACTCATCCACGAAAAATGCAAAATACGTTTCAGATCATACTTCGCAACTTATACATATGTATAAGTGTTTCTTTTATCTCTAAAAATTAGAATGTCTCGCAAAGGAGTGAAACCATCAAAAAAGTATTTAGACTAAAGTTACTTGGTATAAGGAGATACAATTTTTTATGTAAATTATTTTTTCCAGGTCGAGTGGTGGGGGAGATTTTAAAGTCGCATTCATTTTTTTAAATAGAACTATATATTTGAATCCTCACAGTTCAGTACAGTTAATAATTATAATATACATACTATAAATCAATAAATTATGTTTCGAATTCTTGCGTTTCCTTTAATTAAATATTGGTAAATAAATATTAACTTCCTTTATTTATGTCGGTAACTTCAAAGATACAAGAGGATAAAAAATGCGGTCTTCGTTTATAATGCGCAGCCTAATGTGTAGTTGTTAACCCCTATAATATTATTATATAATATATAATAATTAAAAGCCACATCATGTCGCACATCGTTGAATTTGTTGTAAAAAATGCCAACGAACTGTGGGGATAAAAATTAGTTCCATTAAAAAAAAATGAATTTGACTTTTAAATCTCCCCCACCACTCGATCTGGGAAAAACTAATTTACACCAAAAATTGTATTTCCTTATACCAAGTCACTTTTGTCTACATATTTTTTTTATAGGTTCACTCCCTCGCGAGATATTTCCATTTTTTTAGATAAAATAAACACTCTTTACATATCAAAATATGTAAAAAATTATTGATTTTTTCGAGTAAGTAGTTTAGTACTTTTTTATAGGGTATAATGATCTGGTTAAAACGGAGCGTTATTGATAAATTAGCCCGGCGAATTCTAATTCCTTAAACTGCTCACGAATCCTGCACAATCCCGCACAACACTCTTTCTTATGAGAGTGGCATTACAAAGGCATCTAATAGCTCATATAGCCATGCCAGCGTCATTTATCTAATGGCAACGATGCATAGCATGCAGAGCGATCGCGCCAAAAAGATTGTAAGTACCGCTACGTTTGTTACTCCTGTTTCCCTTATTATACGCAAGTTCTAAGGCTACAGTTATATTATATTTCATGGTTTAGTAAAAAACAGTTCGCCAGAGAACGCATCCACTGTAACTGCCAAGCGTAAATTCTATTCTGAGTGCACTTTTACTATTGTCATTGCATTTATTTTTATTTTTTGTGTAAAATCTGTCGTGCGAATTGTAATTTGTTAGACCCTTTACACAGTTTATAAACATGTCGGTACAAATTTAAAAAAAACGTAAGTCAGAAAAGTAATACTATTATTCGTTTCATTTCTTTTTAGAACCCAAAAAGCAGCAGCAGCTTGGCGGATCAGTCTCGGCGAACCCCGGACCCCGGGTACATAGACCTGTGCATTTTTCCGATGTTTACGAACTTGTTAAAACGTTTTTACAATTTTCGTAAACGTATTGTCTTCTACTATGTTTACTAATTTATCGTTGCTTTAATCTATTTTTAGATGGAGTGCAGCCCGGAAAGGGGACCGGTGGCCGAACCATCGTCTCGGGAATCGCCGAAACGATCCCATAAGAAAATGGTACGTATGTACTTCGATATCGATATTTTTGTTATTATTAGAGTGCGAATTTTTATGCAAAGTATTTTCACAGCTACAGAAAAAGAAGTAAATATTTTAATATTTTATGCATATTCATTTGGTTTTATACACATTCTAGGAGCACAAGGAGGAGGAGGAGGAGGAGGAGGAGGAGATAGAGGAGGGGGAGGACGAGAGGTATTCCAAAATATCAAGACTTGAGTTACTAATGAAACTGAAGTATTACAAAGAAGTGGTACGTATGTATATACATACATATACATATAAGCGATTTCAAATTAAATAACTAGTAGATTCATACATTTCTCAGAAATCATGACTACTAATATAATAATTATGCTGTTCTCACTGTTGAAGCTTTCGGGTGTAAGCTGCGTCCTGAAGGAAATGCTTTCTCGACGATTCGCTAGAAACTGAAACAGTTTCAGTGTGTCTTTGGATCCCCTGAAGAAGCCAGTGAAACGTCGGGAAAGCATTTCCTCCAGGACACGGCTTACACCCGAAAGCTTCAACATGACGTCGAGTCGTGAAAGCCTCAAATCTCTAATAATTATGCTAATTTTTTATATTGCAGATTAAAAACTTAAAAATGAAGTTGCGATTTAATGGTCGAGGAAGAGAAGGCAGCTGGAGAGGAGGACGAGGAAGAGGCAGCAGGGGAAGGTGGAGAAGGGGCGGAGAAAATTGCAAAGTTTATATGTTCAATTAATAAAAATTGAAATGAAAAAAACAAAATAACTGTTTGTTAATTACTGTTAAACTAATTTTACTAATAAAAAAAATGCAAAGTACAGTATTCTCTCGATATCTTTTCGCGCCTCGGGACCGGACGGGAGAGCGTATCGTATGGGTCGCACTTCTCCGCAAAGCGTTTCTAGCATTCCGAACGTAGAAAGAGACAGCGCGCGAAAGAAAAAGAGGGACTGAACAGGAGGGATAAACAGAGAGTCCGTGGTGCGTGGTTTCGGTGAGAAGATATCGATAGAGTACTCTAAACTGCGTTTCAAATAAGAGTGTAACTGTTTCGCGCATCAGGTAACCATTTTTCCGTCTTCTCCCACTCTACCGACTGCCAGTCACAGCTTTCGGAAAATTGCATAGGACACACATATTGTTTGTATTGGCCGACGCATTGACGAATCGGATTAATAGACGAATACGTGAGACGGTGAACGATGAGGAGGCGCGGACATAAGAAAACAAAGGACCTGAAGGCATGTCCTTTACTGAAAACAAATGAGTCGAGTTCCGAGATACGTGGTTGACCCTATACAGGTGGGGGAATCGCCACACTAATGACACTAATGGAAAGAGTCGCGGAGCGATGGTGGGGATAGGCTTCCACCGAAACGCGAGGAAAAGCAGAACATAAGTGGGGATATGCGCAGAACGGTGACAAATTGGTCTATCTGCAGTTACACTCTTATTTGAAACGCAGTTTAGTACGTAACTGTTAGAACAAAACAGCAGTTTCAAACGTTGTTTCAAGCCAACACTACGCCTTAGCATATGGGGTTTTGGTATTGGCTAATTGAATCAACAACACTCAATCCCATAGATTAATAAACTGATATTTTATTCTCAATGTAACGATTACAAATTCATAAATCGCGCACTACGTTCAAATATTGCATTTGCGAATGCCAGAGAGAAGGAAGACAGTCTTCTGTCTTTTCCGCGCCTGCGCTATCATACTCCATTATGAATGTAGTAGAGAGAAGGGAAACTCGGTCGCTACACCACTTCCCCTGCTACAAAGTGTTTTTCCTATTCTTTGAAAATACACATCAGTTTTTGTAGTTTGATATTGTATCTTAACAACTATAACTAATTCTATCTTTCTTACATAAATACTTTGAAGAACTGTTTTCATTCTTAATAAATTATTCATTTATCCTATCGTTGATTTGTACTTTCTTTTTAACAATTCTAGGACCCGCGTATGTACGAATTATAGGAACTGATCGCGCTTCGCGTACATGTAAGTCTTGTTTCGTACGAATAATAGAAACTGGTCGTGTAACGTGAACAGGTAAGTCTTGTTTCGTTTTACTACTACTTGTTTGACTGCTACACTCTGTATTGACGAGTCTCCTATTCTTATTCACATAAGAGTGTTCTGCTTCTACCACGCGCTTGTTCGGCACCCGATTTATTGTCTCCTCCAATTCTGAAGTCGCAATATGTGCCGGTTTCAACCGTTCCACATTCACGTTGACTTCCCTGCCGTTCACATCAATAACGAAGTTTCTCTCGTCAATACGCTTCTTAACCTGATGTGGACCTGTACATGGCAAATCAAGCGAATGTTTAGTAGCATTATTTCTTAAAAATACATGTGTACAAGTATATAAGTCCTTGTGACAGAAGATCTTAATATTGCAATGATGTGCAGCAGGTACTGCCTTAATTTGTCTCATATGTTCCCTAAATGGTTCTATAAAGTTCTGTGGATCTTCCGGTGGATCTTCATGTGTGAAGAACTCTCCAGGAATCCGTAGATTTGACCCATACAAATATTCAGCTACCGACGCCTTTAATTCTTCCTTGAAGCAAGTCCGGAGTCCTAATAAAATTGTCGGAAGTTTCTTTACCCAATCTGTTGTTTCATGGCATTTGATGGCATTCTTCAACGTTCTGTGCCAACGTTCTAATAACCCATTTGCCGCCGGATGATAGGCCGTCGTCCTGACACGTTTCCCTCCAATCAATCGAGACAGAGCTGCAAACAACGCAGACTCAAACTGCGATCCTTGATCAGTGGTTATAGTTTTTGGCGTTCCGAAACGCGACACCCAAGCGGTGTAAAACGTTTTAGCCACCGTATCCGCGGTAATATCCGGAATAGGTATTGCCTCAGGCCACCGCGTGAATCTATCCACCATGGTCATACAGTATTGGTACCCTTCTGAAATTGGCAATGGTCCGACGAGATCAACATGTACATGGTCAAACCTTTGATCTGGTTCCGTAAATGTTGCGGGCTGTATATGAACATATCGATTGACCTTAGCCTTCTGACATGCCACGCAGGTTCTCGCCCAATAAGAAATGTCCTTATTCATACCTGGCCAAACATAACGTTGACAGATTAATTTAACTGAGGCTCGCGTACCTGGGTGAGACAATCCATGGAATTTATCGAAGATTTTCTTTCTAAATTCCGTTGGAACATATGGCCTTATGTCATCTGTAGCTACATCGCAATATAAGCTTTTGTGATCTGCTCCATACGACAGCTTCTGTAACTTAAGAACACAATTACCATCTCGTAACAACCGCGTTAGCTCCTCATCCTTGGTTTGGGCCTCTGCAAGTTCATTAAAATCAATTATTGACGGCATGCTTAACGCATCCACCCTCGATAATGCGTCTGCCACTTGATTTTGTGGTCCGGGCACATATTCGATTGTTGTGGAAAATTCTCCTATATAATTTAATTGTCGCCTCTGTCTTGGTGACGCCTTTTCGTTCTTCTGTGTAAACGCAAATGTCAACGGTTTGTGGTCGGTACGGAGAGATACATTTTTTCCCTCAATCATGTACTCGAAAAACTTGATCGAGTTGAATAATGCTGTCAATTCTCGATCATATGTGCTGTAGTTGGTTTCCGCTGTAGAGAATTTTCTTGAAAAGAATCCTAAGGGTTCCCACAGATTGTCGACTCTCTGCTCTAGCACACCTCCCATCGCTGAATCCGAAGCATCCGTAGTAATCCGTAACTCGGCTTCTGCTGCAGGATGTGCTAATAATGTCGCTTCTGCTAAATCTTTTCTACACTTCTCAAACGCCGCGCTCGTAGCCTCAGTCCAAGGTACAGGTCTCTTATCTTTTTTCTTTGAGTCCTTGAGTAGATCATGTAAAGATGCTTGAGTATTTGCGGCGGCTTGTATCCCACGTCTGTAAAAATTTACAGTTCCTAAAAACCGTCTTAGGTCTGCCAGTGTTTCTGGTTTCTTGAAGTCCAATATTGCCTTCACTCTGTCAGGACGAGGTGTTGAACCCTGAGCATTTATCCGGTATCCTAAAAAATCCACTTCTTCTTTACCAAAGTTACATTTACTCACATTGATGGTGAGTCCATATTCCCGGAGACGCTCGAAGACTAAACGGATGTGCTTGGTATGTTCCGCTGGTGAACTTGAAGCAATCAGGATATCATCAAGATAAGCGTAAGCAAAATCCAACCCTCTCAACACTCTATGAATGTAACGCTGAAATGTCTGAGCCGCATTCCTCAGCCCGAATGGCATATTTAAAAATTCGAATAATCCGAAAGGTGTAGATATTGCCGTTTTTTGAATGTCTTCTTCGTCGACAGGTATCTGGTGATATGCTCTTTCAAGGTCAATCGTGGTGAACAGCTTCTTCCCTCGTAGCAACATAGCGTAATCCTGCACATGTGGAATTGGATTTCGATCTGGAACCGTTTGTGAATTTAAACGTCTATAATCGCCACATGGACGCCAGTCACCGTTCCGTTTTTGAGTTAAATGTAGAGGACTGGCCCAAGGGCTGCTAGATTCTCTGCAAATGCCTTTATTAATCATAAGTTGAAACTCATCTTTTGCATTTTTTAACTTGTCTGGTGGTAATCTACGAGGTTTACAAAAAACAGGTGGTCCGACTGTTGTTATCAAATGTTTAATCTCACCTCGTTTATCCGTTTTTATCGCAGCGTTGCCTGTGGTTTCGGGAAACTCTCGGAGTAGTTTGCGGTATTCGCATTCTTCGTGAACCGTAGATATATCCGTAATTGGCGCTGCTAAAAACTTTCCAGAAGACTTGATTCTTGTCTCTTGATCGATAATTTTCGCCGCTGCCACGTCCACCAACAGCTTGTATTCATGTAGCAAATCTACACCTATTATAGCGTAAGGAACATCTGCCAGTACAAATACCCAAGACACCGGCCTATTCAATCCACAGTTTAATATTAGGGCCTTTTTTCCATAAGTATCGATAGTTGTTCCGTTAGCAGCATATAGTTTTCTTTTTGCTGGAAACCTTTTTTCCTCCTGCGATGCTGGCAAAACAGACAATTCAGCTCCAGTATCTACAAGGAAATATTGATTTGTGCCTTTATCTTTTATAAAGAGGCGGCGGTTCGTTTTATCGCCATCAATCCCCACCGCATTCATTGTTGGCACTATTGAAAATTTTTGTTTTCCTTAGGCCAAGCGCACGGTTCGACGCACCTAAATGATTTTTCCGCAAATTTAGTATGATAGTAACAATAGGGTGAATCTTGTTTCTCCACCGTTGAATCAGATTTATTGTATCTACCTCCTTTGAAATTTTTATATGATTTTTTACCTTCTTCGTGGTAGCGATTCCGCGAGACTGACCTGACACGCATCCTTTTTACCTGTCTGGCCAACCGCTCCACTTGTTCCATTAAACTATTTATTTGCTTGACCACGTTGTCTGTAGACTCTCTGCTGGTCACCGCCAAGATCTGTTTATCCGACGCTGATCGTTGAATCTCCATCATGTGATCCGCTATTTTTGCCACTTGTTCGTTGTCCAAGTCTTTCGCAGGCGCCAACGCTACTTGTACGTCCTTTGGTAACCTGTCACACCATAACGTGCGGATAAAACCCTTATTTAAATTTTCGCCACCTTGAGCGTACATTTCTGTGAGTAGTTCAGAGGGTCGCTTGCATCCTAATTCGTGAGTAGCTACCAGTTTGCGGAATTTTTGTTCTTGCGTATCTGCATAATGATTGAGTAACGTTTGTTTTACGATGTCATATTTACCGGTTACGGGCAAGGTACGTAAAACATTTTCAACTACTACTATTTCACTTTCGCCTAAATTAGTTAGTAGAGCAATTAGCTTATCTTCATCCTCGAAAACATCAAAACGTGCGAACTGAGCTTCAATCAAACTGAACCAAACGTCTGCTTTTCCGCTCCAAAACCGCGGTGCTTTTACTTTGTCTATTCTAGGATTAAACGATGTCGCGCTTCTTTGATTATTGATTGTACTGGTATTTCTTACCTCCAAATTAGGTAGACCTGAATTTGCATTGCTACAATGACCATCCTCGTTAGCAGTGATGTCTGCAGCGAAGATAGAGGCGTATGGATTCAAACGTGAAATACTCCCCTTTTTGGAAATCGCTCCCGACATCCTTCTATCCTCTTGTTGTTCCGACGGTGTGCTTTCATTGATTCCGTAGTTTCCAAGTTGAGTAGTCCTAGTGTTTTTGGAATTTCTTGGACCTTCTGACGTTACCGATGTCTTGCTTTCTTCATTAAGCATCCTGACGACCATTTTCACTAGCAATTGTATCTCTTCTTGATCCAATGCTGTCTTCGTTTGTTTCGGAGCGGCACCATGTTTTTTTGAATTATTTGAATTTTCTTTTTCAGATAACTCGGACGTCTCTTCCATAATTATATTTTCACTTTCAGATTCTTCGTCGCTGAATTATGTTCTCGTGTCTTCTCTGATTTTTCCAGAACGTAGCGTTTTCTTTGGAGAATGTTTAACAGACATCGCCTTTTGAAAGAACTAGATCTATTTTCCTTCTACACTCGGGGTCACCAATTATGGGGTTTTGGTATTGGCTAATTGAATCTTTTGGTACTGGCTAATTGAATCAACAACACTCAATCCCATAGATTAATAAACTGATATTTTATTCTCAATGTAACGATTACAAATTCATAAATCGCGCACTACGTTCAAATATTGCATTTGAGAATGCCAGAGAGAAGGAAGACAGTCTTCTGTCTTTTCCGCGCCTGCGCTATCATACTCCATTATGAATGTAGTAGAGAGAAGGGAAACTCGGTCGCTACAAGCATAGCAATCATGCGCCATCTCGTGGCAACATTTTCCGCTCTGTATTATCAATAACCCCCGAAATAGCTACGATTATGCGCAGGACAACTTTTTGTCCTTATACGAGCAAATTTTGACCTGGGAAAGGGCTCATTCGAAAGAGGAAGGTTCAATGCAGGGCGCTCTACTCTTGATTTCGCCCAAAAAACTCGTTCAGTGACGCAATAATGCTTTAATTCCACGGCTAAATTTCTCGATTCTTGCTCTACTTTGTAGCTCTCAGATCTCCAAATATCAATAAAATCTGGTCAAACCAAGAGTAGAGCGCCCTGCATCGAACCTTCCTCTTTCGAATGAGCCCTTTCCCAGGTCAAAATTTGCTCGTATAAGGACAAAAAGTTGTCCCGCGTAAACCCTTTTTTTACCTTATTTTGTCGGTATAGTTACCTACCTGCCATACCTGGGAATAGCCTCTTAATCTAACAAGGTGCGCGTAAGCAAATTTAAAACTGTTTTCGAAAAGGGATACACGCGCAGTTAGTTGACCAAAAGGGTCATTCCATGCCAAATCGATCACTTTTTGACATTGATGTCAGGGATTTTGTTCAAAATTGAATATGATGTAGTCCACATGAAATTATGGGGGGGTTAAATCATCATGTTGCTGTTCTCGAATTTGTTTAAAAAATACAGGCGGTCAAAGTTTTCAATTTTTGCCTGTTTTTGTGAAACCAGGGTGTACTTAGCAATTTTTATCTCGGGAACTATTCGTCGTATTGAGTTGATTCTTCTTTCATTTTAATGAGGAAGGTTTGGCCTATTTTAATAATATATTTGTTAATTGGAAACTCTTTTTCGTAATATGGAAACTTACAAACAAACTTTTCTTTTGCAAATTTCCCTTAGAGGGTCGGGGGTCAAAAATTTAAAAAAACATATGATCATATTCCTTGAACTCTAGCCTACAAAACGAGCTCTTGCCGAAAATGGAACTCGTAAAACTAACTCCGCAGTGAACTGTTACAGGTAGTGGTGCGCGCCGCTTCAGGTAAGCGACCCGCACGCCCGGAGATTAGGTTTGTGAAGTTGGCACCCCTAAGTGCGAATTTTCATAAAAAAACTAATCTTATTTGTTTGTCTACGATTTTTCCAGATTTGTCCAACAAAAATTTTCGTTTGTCCACCCTCCAAAAAAAAGTTATGACGAAATCAACATTTTGATACATCAGCACCCTTATGAAAATTGTTGACTGTTTTTCAAATTGGATTCGTTTGTCCACGATTTGTCCAGATTTGTCCACCCAAAATTTTCGTTTATCCGCCCTCCAAAAAAAAGTTATGACGAAATAAAAAAATCTGACAGTAACACTCGTGAACATTTTCCAAGGGTTTCTCAGTGAAACCTTGACGATTCATAAACAATCGTTTCGCACTGAGAAACCCTTAGAAAACATTCATGTGGTACTGATGTCTCGAGTTTTTTTTATTTCGTCATCACTTTTTTTTTGGAGGGTGGACAAACCAAAATTTTGGATGGACTAACGAGTATTTTGGGTGGACAAACGTTGACGATTCATAAAAAATCATGTCACACTGAAAAACCCTTGGAAAATGTTTACGAGTGTTACTGTCAGATTTTTTGATTTCGTCATAACTTTTTTTGGAGGGTGGACAAACGAAAATTTTGGGTGGACAAATCTGGACAAATCGTGGACAAACGAATCCAATTTGAAAAACAGTCACCATTTTCATAAGGGTGCTGATGTATGAAAATGTTGATTTCGTCATAACTTTTTTTTGGAGGGTGGACAAACGAAAATTTTTGTTGGACAAATCTGGAAAAATCGTAGACAAACAAATAAGATTAGTTTTTTATGAAAATTCGCACTTAGGGGTGCCAACTTCACAAACCTAATCTCCGGGCGTGCGGGTCGCTTACCTGAAGCGGCGCGCACCACTACCTGTAACAGTTCACTGCGGAGTTAGTTTTACGAGTTCCATTTTCGGCAAGAGCTCGTTTTGTAGGCTAGAGTTCAACGAATATGGTCATATGTTTTTTTAAATTTTTGACCCCCGACCCTCTAAGGGAAATTTTCAAAAGAAAAGTTTGTTTATAATTTTCCATATTACGAAAAAGAGTTTCCAATTAACAAATATATTATTAAAATAGGCCAAACCTTCCTCATTAAAATGAAAGAAGAATCAACTCAATACGACGAATAGTTCCCGAGATAAAAATTGCTAAGTACACCCTGGTTTCACAAAAACAGGCAAAAATTGAAAACTTTGACCGCCTGTATTTTTTAAACAAATTCGAGAACAGCAACATGATGATTTAACCCCCCCATAATTTCATGTGGACTACATCATATTCAATTTTGAACAAAATCCCTGACATCAATGTCAAAAAGTGATCGATTTGGCATGGAATGACCCATATAGTCTTATATATATATTTCTATTTTCAGTATTATACATTTTCATAGTCTCTTTATACATTTCTATATACAATTTTATATATGATGATCCTCCTCCTCCACCTCCATGTACTCGGGAATTCTATGGTAGCCCCACGAAAGTGTTCGTACACCGTCGGGTAAGACGAATCTCTTGTCGTCGTACGGACTGAGAGCGAGTTTCGTTTCGCTTATCGAATAAATGTCGTGCAATTTTGAACGAATAAGATTTTGTCTAATGTGTTTTTCCGAATGATCGCGCAAGCAGTGAACGTAGTCTTCGAAACTCATTTTGTTCTCGACTACGCTCTTTTTTATGCCTTTAATTTTCCTCGTTTCCTTCTTGTTGTGCACGCGGAGAGAGTACATCTTCGCTCTCAGTCCAACGAATTCGGTCATTGGGACTCCGTTATTCTCGTCTTTCATAAGACCGGGCACCTTGTTATTTACGCGCGGCATACCGTACGGGTTATCCGCCTCGTAATCGCTCATATCGAATCGGCTGACGACGTCGCGCTTCATCGTCTCGTATGCGTCGTCATACGTGAGTTCGTAAATTAAACTGTCTGTATCGGTATAGAGAATTTTGCATTGTTCGCTAAATTTAGGGAGCATATACTCATAATGGAAATCTGTTGGAGGATGAGTTCAATGCTCGCGCCAGCCGCTACCGGCACCGAGCGGCCTAGCCAATCAGCGGCCGCCAGCGCATCGGGCACTTCGCGCGCAAGCCAACTTCTTCTCGGGCGGACATTATCGTTCTCTTGTGCTCTCGAAACACAACGTGCTCTCGACGTCTTGATTATTTTGTAATACTCTTAACTCTCCGGCATCCCTGAGAACATCTCCATGTAAGCACACTCATACAATTCATTATACACTCTCACGCACTCTTCCTTTAATCAGGGAAGGACAAATTGAAACGAGAAATACTCGGCGGCGCAGCACATGGTTACAGACACGTGTTGCACATCCGCACGGATCACAACTCAAGATAGATCGTTTAGAATTAATATAATTCGACTCGGTAACTCTTCTTAGGATCGAACAAAGTCTCTCTCGCATTCGGAACCATTCAAATTGTCTCGTCTCAATTCTCCTTCTCATCGTGCTCATACATAACCTCACCTGCCACTCTCGATCTCTCTCGCGATCGTTTTCAATAATACAATTATTTTGTACCTTATGTAACTCTCAGTATTATTCCATATGCTTGTTTCACACATTTCCATT
Organism: Perdita meconis; assembly: GCA_030770465.2. Lineage (NCBI taxonomy): Eukaryota > Metazoa > Arthropoda > Insecta > Hymenoptera > Andrenidae > Perdita > Perdita meconis. The sequence continues at coordinate 850,814 of JASKOS020000032.1, read as the reverse complement.
TACACATTCTTTCACACCTCACACACTTCACACACACACTTTATTTTAAATAAACCGACATCTTAACCGCCGATTGCGTATTTTAATTTCCAGCAACACCTCAGTCACGATTCCTCGCACAGTTCCCAGCTCATTTCCTAAACAGAAATCGTACAAGCATATTTTAGACACGTCGAGCACGCTCATGCCCACGTATATCGGTTTGTCGAATAAAACTTTTAATTTACGTAATTGTACCGCGATCGCGTTTTCCGAAAAGATTGCTCGACTATGAAAATCAGGTTTCGCGATTAAAGCTTCCGCGCCATACCGACCTTCCCAGTGCGTAACCAATTTCACGTCTACGCGGTTTCGCACGTTCTCCATCGCTTTACCGAATACTCATTAGTTTATACAATATTCATTAGTTTATACAAATTTTTCTGGAAATCACTAGTCGCACGTGTTCTGAAACTAGTATTTAATTTGATATAATCGCGAAGCCAATGTGATTGTTTGAATTCGAGAATTCGGTGAATTTTTCGTGTGCGTAGACCGTGACGTAAACATTGTTGCAACTATCGATAATGTATTACGTATCGGTCTTTGTCCTGTACTATCGCGAGTAGTTTTGTTTGTTTTCCATGGCTCGTCGGAGGTTGTTCGCGTACCGGGCAAAACGGGAGATCCGCGTGCGAATCGTGCACTTCCTTCGGATACTCGAGGTCTACTTCTAGAAAATAACCCTCGGGTCCGTCTATTGGAACGGAGTTGACGTTGAAATTGGCTACGCGCTCGGCGTCGTCGATCCATCGAAATCCTTCATACGGCATGCATTGTGACATTGCCCAACCGTACAGATTGTTCACGTCGAAATACATGAGGTACGTCGACGGCTTCGAAGAGTCGTACGTGGGCAAGTACTTGTTGGCACATGCGTACCGATGGGAACACTGACTCAGGCCACCGCGTATACCTCGTTCCACAAACATTACCATGTCCACGTCAGTTAGCAGTTCAAAACGACGCCTGTGTACTTTAGCATCGCATCCCACGTGAACCCTGGTAACGTGCAGTAATACGCAGGATCAAGTTCGTAGCTTTCGAGACAATGTGTCCGAAAATTCTCAAAAACATCTGCCAACAACAATACGTCAGTCTTCAGGTACAGATCACTGTACTTGCCCCACGTCGTGATGCGGAAGCTCTTCCAGGCGTTTGTCGCGTGCGCGTAATCTGACTCTGAAACGTGTCTATCGTTCAGCCGATTGTAGAACTCTTCGGGAGGCGGTAATCTGGACTAGTTTAGTTTATCGTATGACGTCACGTAATCGTACGGGAAGACGCCCTTTCTGGTAAGGAGATCGAATTGATCCTCTGAATAGTCTCGAAACTCCTTTCGCAATATCGTTAGTTCATTTTTACCCAGATTGGACGACAATTTATCCAAACTCACGGCCAAAAATTTAAATGAATCTATAAATCGAAATTTGATTTTCTTCTTCTCGTCGATGCCCGTTCCCTGAACGTGTTTCGTGAAAGAGATGTATTTTTCCTTGGTCAGTGGAAGCAGATCAACTTTTCCCTCGAATGCGGTAGCTAACTCTTTAATTATTAAATGCGCGTCGTAGCCTGATAGATTGTGAAACACTACCGGGATAGTGAATCAATCCTGATAATTTAGATTACAGCTCGAATGAGCTGCACCTCTGTATTTACCGGTTACGTGGTAGTGATCGCGTACTTTTGTGTCGGATTGCAGGAAAGGTTTTCTGCAAATGTGACACTCCGTCGCTTGTGTAAAACTATTGCGTTGTTCTAGTAAAAGTGATTCTATGGGGATGATCGTCGCGAACATTTTATTTACAGTGTCGGCTAATTCGCGCATCTCTTTCACGAACCACTGTACGCAGTCGGAATCAGTGTTGTATGAATGATATGTGCAAAGAGATTCGTTGTACGCGCACTTTACGTAGTAACCTACGCTAAACGCTCTGTGACGTTGATACACATATGATTGACATTCTTTTGACTTTTCATATACATCGAATCAACAAAACGAAAATTATTCTAAACTTACCTATCGCAAGTGAAAGTTTCGCCATTATACCGCGAAACCTGTGCAGAAACGAGTCTTGAGAGATTTCGGATGCGCGCGAAATGATTCCTCTGATCATTCTGCGGATCCTGTACAAGCAGCAAGTTTGCGTGCCTCTCCTTTTTCGACGCGGTCAAGTGTACTGGTAAGCACTTCCCCTCCTGCCACTGGTACACATTCACCGAAATCTTGTTACAGTTTTCAAATTTCTTGATTGGATACAGCGTCATGGGAAGTTGGATGCCTTCTGTGCGAAGCACCCGTGAATAATGGGGATAAGATACAGTTCTGTTTACGTTGGCGCTCATAGAAGCCGGATACAAACTCGCAACAACAGACCACAGAAAGCATGCGTCGTCGTTGCACTGCACGTTTACTACCGCCTTCTTCGACTGTACGGCGCGCGGTAGCGACACGTTGCACCCCACACGAAGCGGATTGTATTTGTTAATATTTATCAGTAAATTTTGAACGTTCACGAGCGTCCATCCGCTGTCTCGTTCTTGAAACTCCTCCATCGCTGCCAGCAAAAGTTCCACCACGCAATTCTCGTACCACTCGCTCAAATTCGACGTAGCAAAGAGTTCGTGGTTTCGCGTATTAAAACTCTTTACATCCGTTTTGTCCTTGACTGCAAATTCCGTGTTCAGTGATTGCGTCCGTTACGCGCGAAAGCACGACACAACGAGCGTCTTTGAAGAAGCGACGAGGATCGAGATGTTTCAAGTTTATCACCGCTCCCGTCGCGATATGTTTCCGAAACGCGGATTCCACGTCTTCCCATAGAACACTCGATGCGTTCGATTGTTCTGCAAGTCCGTGCCCCGTTCGCGAAAATTTTGTACGCACGACGGCTCGAAGCGTTTTGATGCGAGCAATAATTGTGGTGATTCGTTGTCTTGTCCCCACCGACAATTTTTGTCCGTGCAAATAATCGCCCATGAGACGTAAATTTTCGTTACACCGCTCCGTCCAGTCACTGTACTCGGTGGATATATACAACAACGCTGACGTCTTCGTCAACGTTTTCAAAATGTTTTCAAACATATCCATTTTTGCGATGAAACGATTCACTTCGAGCATGCAAAAGCACTGGTACACGTCTTAAATAACGCTCGCGCTCATGTTAGTAAACGGTGTTATTTACCGTTGTTCGCCTTGGTGTGGACACGAAAGAACAGTGTTCGCAGCCAAAATGACCTTCCTAATTGGCGTGAAGTCATAAAAGTGGTCTTGCTAGGCTTGGGGAGACCCCTGTTCGCGAACGAAATTCAGCGATCCACCAAGGAGTCGATCCGACGAACACGTTGACGCGAACACTCAGATTTTTCTGGTTTTTGTCCCTTTCGGAACCCTTGAGACTTGGGTCTTGCTATTCTTTTCAACTGGTCCTGAACGGCGACCGTTTGACCACCCGCAGCAGGTATACTCCGAAGGGATAATACGCATGACAAAAGCAAATATTATTTTCTGTATACAACCGAGTTTGCATATTACTTTGTTGTAAGTATATTGATAAAAATGTATCCAATATGTTGACAAGATTTTCCTGATAAAAAAAAACCACACACGACGCACTTTGGACAATTTTGAGTTCAACTTATGATGTATTTATAATATCAACGCTTTTTTATACTAGTTAATAACCGATTTTGTATAAAAAAAAGGATAGTAAAGTATTGGTCAGGTAATGATTAACGTTTAAGCTTGTGAAATATTATTGGGAATAGGCAGGAATTATTAATGAGTTATATGCATGCACTTTTACATATGAACGTATAATTAGTCATATATATGTAAACATATACAAGCATACATATACACACGCAATCTTCAAACATACTATACATAACATAATATAAAAATGATTATAATACTGAATTTCTACAAACATACATACATACATACATACATACATACATACATACATACATACATACATACAGAAAATATAACACCTAATGTAATTACCTAAGTACCTAATGTAAAACAATAAAATAATTTATATGTCGCAATACGGCTACCATTATCAACAACAGTTATCAAATAGTAATAGTATTATTCACAGTTACATGCTTCGATACATACATGTTCACAATAAAATTGCCAATAGGTATTTATGTCACACACACACACACACACACACACACGCGCGCGCGCGCGCGCGCGCGGCGTTTGCATGTACGTTTTTTGCGATCGTATACGTCCGTGTGGTCCCATAAAATAATTTGCGTACTCATATCGCATATCTTCTGTGACTCTGGAACTCCTTCGCGGTAGATTTTGAAGGGGTATGTATGATCCTTGTGATATGGTGGTTTGTCCCCATTCCCCCGGTACTAAATCTCCTGTATCCGGATGAAAGCTATCGAAGCTACCAGGAGGCGAATATATTATTTGTGCACTTTCGTTCCGCCTGAGGAAATTGTGCAAATGAATGCACGCTAATACAACAGTTGTTGCTTTTTTTGGTTGTAGTAGCAAGGGTCGCCTCAAAATTCGAAATACGAAGGCTAAAATGCCAAAAGCATTCTCTACCACAATGCGTGCTCGTGAAATACGATAATTAAAAATTCTTTCCAATGAACCCCTTGATTGGTAGCCGCTGAATGGCTTTAGAAGATGTTTCCCCAACGAAAACGCATCATCCCCAACAAATCCAAATGGGACATTCGCATTTCCTGCTGGTAATAGTTCGGGCTCCGGAAGGTTTAAATTATTTTCCCTCATTTTATTATTATAAGGAAGTGTTCTTAAAAACTCCTCCGTCTGATATCCTTCCTTGACACCCCACATTTGCAAAAATAAAATTATAATTTGCATCGACAGCGGCTAATAAAACGATACTGAAGCTGCTTTTATAGTTATAATATTCGCTCCCACTATTAATGGGTGGTTGCAGTACAATATGTTTACCGTCGATAGCTCCTATACAGTGAGGAAAATTTGTTTTTCCATAAACTTATTTCCTATTCCAATCCAATCTTCTGGTACTGTTGGAAACTGGAAAAAATGTGTTTTTTAAATTATAGTGTGGCAACTCCGTCTGCCAACCGGCAGAGCGCGCCACGCACCGGGACGCACGGCGGAAGTCGTCCTCGCGCGCCGAGTAAACAAACGCTAAACCCACGCGCGATCTTCTAATGTTTTCCCTCTTCGTTTCCTCCTTCTCTCTGTGTCCTCGCTTCGCGTAAGAGACGCACGCGTGTCCGGCCGCGCTCGTCAAAAAGTAATTTTTCCCTTTACGCGCGCTAGGTGCTACATTGCATAACCTCGCGGCCGCCACGCGCCTTTCCGCCGCGTAACCTGTACGACCGGGAACGTCTGTGATATTTTAGTGATAATAAATGTATTAGTGTTTTCCTCTAACCCGGAGTTCGCCATTTTATTCCCCCTTCGATTGGCTTCTCCAAATTGGTGACCCTTGACTTCGAACGAAGTATCCCTACAACGGTAAACGTTCCCTAAGTGCGGTAAAGTCTTGCCGGGCAAGGACGCGGTTTTCGCCATGCTGTAAGATGTTCCACTCTCCGCCTCGTTCCGATGCTTCAGCTGCGGAGTGCGACGACCAGCAACCTGCGGGCAGCAATCAGGCCGGCAGTCGACCCTCGTTGCTGGACCTTCCCACGCCGGGTAATTACGCCGGTCAGCAAAACGACATGGCTGACCAACTCGCCGGCTATGGCGCCCACATGGCGACGCAACAACCTGGCGGCACGCTCGGCGCTTCAGCGGTGGAGGCTGTTCAACACTGTCGTGTGCCCGCGTTCTGAAAGCCGCAACCGGAACTCTGGTTCTTCCAGCTGGTATCGCTTTTCCATGCGAACCGCATCCACTCCGACGAGACTAAATATCATCTTGTCATCAGTGCTAGAGGTGTGCTTATTGATAAGTTATCGATAACTTATCGAGAAATGACGTCACTTATCGATAATATCAGTAGATTATCGATAAGATGAATTATCGATAATATTAGTAGATTATCGATAATATTTCGTACGCGTGTTTACATACAGCAATGGTAACTGTTGATATTTACTTTATTCATATCTGCGTTGGTCTCTATTCTATCAGTATTAAACCAGTAGTTTGTGTTTGTGTGTTGAAGAGTACCGTACGATTTACATTGTGATTGAACAATTAATCGAATATGGTTTCAGAAGGAACGCGTGCTAAACGAAGCGTGGTATGGTCGTATTATACAGCTGACGATAACAATAATTTCTATGTGAAATGCAATATTTGTAATCTGCTCATACGTAGCAGTGGAAATACGTCAAATATGTGGTCTCATCTTAAAATTAAACATCCATCGAGTTTAGAAAGTGATTCATCTGCTGAAGAATTAGATACACCATTAGAAAAACGACGAGAAAATTTGGTAGTAAATAAAATAGCTTCCGAGGCAACTACAGGGCCTTCGTCTAGTCAATCGTCATCGCATCAGGATATTAGACATGGTCCCGGTCAGGCATCTCTTTCTCAAAAACAAAGAAAATATCCTACAGACTTGAAACGAGCAAAAGAAATAAATGAAGCCTTGCTAGAAATGATCGCAGTAGATGTACGACCATTTAGAATGATAGAGGGGAAAGGATTTTGTAAATTTGTGAATACTCTAAATAATAAATATGAAATACCGACGAGAAAATATCTGTCAGTAAAACTGCTTAAAACTATGTATACAAAAGTGTGTTTGAATATAAAGGGAGATCTGCAAGAAGCTGAACATGTACACCTTACGACTGATCTGTGGTCTAACACATATCGTCAAATGTCTTATATGGGAGTTACAGCACATTATATTACGAATGACAAGTTGCATCATGTTGTCCTCAGCGTCGAATATTTTCCACAGCAACACACTGCAGATAATTTGAACGAGGGTCTTATAAATACGATAAATGCATGGGAAATTTATTCTAAGATTAGTTTTATAGTAACCGATAATAGTGCTAACATAGTTGCAGCTATTAATCGTAGTTCGTGGAAACAATTATCTTGCTTTGCACACACACTTCACCTTATTACACATGCTGCTTTGAAAACAGAACAAGTGTTAGACATCATTTCAAAAATTCGAAATATTGTGCATCTTTTCAAAAGCAGTAATGTTGCAGCAGAAGCTTTGAGAGATCAACAAGTCATTGACGGCATTGAAAAACCACTCAACTAAAGAAAGATGTGCCAACACGCTGGAATTCGATTTATCTAATGATTGATCGCGTATTAGAACTTCATGAAATACTTCCGTCTGTGCTTGTAAATTTGAAACGGAAGAATACACCTGTTTTGACCTTTGAGGATTTAGAATTACTGCAACATATTCGAAATATTCTGAAACCTTTATTTTTAGCCACAAAAGAAATGTCTGGAGAAGGTTATGTAACAGCATCTAAAGTGATTCCTATTGTTCACTGTGTGGTAGCCTGTATTGGTAACGTCTCTGATGTACCAGGTGTAGCCGCTGTAGCGGATTTGCGGAATAATTTATTAGCTGAAATTAAAAAAAGATTTGAACACTTGGAAGCTAATTCTGTATATTCCGTTTCAACCATTCTGGATCCACGTTATAAAGGTGTTCCATTTGAGTCTTCTGCTTATTTTGAAATGGCCAAACAAAAAATTATTTTGTTTTATGAAGAAAACGAGAATGACAACACATGTACTGCATCACCTGACAACGAAGACTTATCAACTGCAGATGATGACCTTTGGGCTTCATTCGATTATAAAGTAAAAGAAAAGGAGCCTAAAAAAAATTTGTTGTCCTCTGTTAAAACAGAATTAAAAAGGTAAAACACATTTTTCATCGTTACACTTATAATAATTCCCTTACAGCTAAAACAGTTACTTATACTATGCATATCATTTATTACAGATATTTGAAAACGCCGTTATTAGAACGCACACGCGATCCTCTTACCTGGTGGAGTACAGAAGGGAATCAATTTCCAAAATTAAAAACGTTAGCTTTTAAGTATTTGTCTATACCAGCAACATCAGTTCCATGCGAACGGGTGTTTTCAAAAGCTGGTGAAATATTGTCGGCAAAGAGAGCTATGCTCCAGCCTAAGCATGTCAAGATGCTTTCGATTATAGGCATGAATTACAATAATATATAATATCGTACAATAAGTATCATAATACATTCTAAATTATTTTTCGTTTCATTTATATTACTGTTTTCTGCATATGTATACATCATACCTTATTAGCAACACTTTGCGGAGGTAACTAACATAAAATTCCATAAAAATCGATTATCGATAAGTTAACGATATTATCGATAAGTAGGATGTTATCGATAATTATATCGATAATTATCAATAATCGATAAGCACACCTCTAATCAGTGCCCTGGACTCTGAGCTGCTGCAGGAGGTGTCGGATCTCATCAGGCACCCCCCGGTGCAAGATAAGTACCAGTCCCTGAAAACGTTGATGCTCACGCGTTTAACAGACTCAGCCGACAGGCAATTGCAACGGGTACTCACGGAATTGGAGCTGGGTGACAAAAAACCCTCACAACTTCTGCGGCAGATGCGATCCCTTGTTGGCGACAGGGCCACAGAGCATGTCCTGCGTGTGCGCTGGCTTGCGCTGCTCCCACCGAGCCACCAAAAACTGCTCAAGATTTTCAGAGCGTCGGATCTGGACGGACTGGCTGAGGCAGCGGAACAGCTGCATGAGAGTTCTGGCCCTACGCCTGTTATGTCAACGGGCCATGGTACCTGTCGTCCGGCAGGATTTTATTCATCGGCACCAGCTGTCCAGCCCTCAACCTTGGCGAGGGACATTGCTGAGATCAAGAGCTCTCTGTCGCAGCTGATCTCCGTCGTCAGGGATTTGGCGGCGGTTCAACATAACCGCGACAGCCACAGACAGTCGCAGGACGACAGGCGACGCCAACGTTCCCAGTCGCGGTCATATAATCATCCCATGTCACCAGCGGCAGGGACCTTCTGCAACTACCACAGACGGTATGGTGTGGATGCTCGCAAGTGCATCCCACCCTGTTCCTTCCAGTCTGCTCCTGCGACCGGTTTGCCTCTGGGAAACTAGAGTAGCTGTCGTCCATCCAGGCTGTGAACGACAGCAACGACAACGCTGTCGCCAGCGTTGCTGAACATCGCCTGCACATCCACGATCGAAACTCAAACGTAAAGTTTCTGATCGACTCCGGCTTGGTCCTTTCTATTGTGCCGAAGTCGCTCTTCGCATTCAGCAGCAAACTAATGGCCTTCCAGCTCATAGCAGTCAATGGCTCTCCCATTGCTACATATTGTCGATGCAGCATCAAGCTCAACCTGGGTCTGCGGCGTGAGTTCCAGTGATCCTTTGTCATCGCAGGTGTCAATTCTGCCATCATCGGAGCAGATTTTCTTTCCCAATACGGTCTGCTGATCGACATAAAGGGAAAACGTCTCATCAATCAACGAACCAGCCTCTCAACGCAGGGCCAGCTTTGTGAGGCAGCCACCGTTGGAATCTCTGTTGTTAACCAGCCCAAGCCACCCGACGGGGCACATAAAGGTGTGTACACACGGCTATTTCAAAGATTCAGCGACATTGCTCTGCCTAGCCGACCTGCAATTTTGGACTGGGATCACCCAGTGCAGCACCACATAGTCACCACCGGCCCGCCCTGCGCAGAGCGCCCACGACGTCTCGCTGGGGAAAAACTGCAGGCTGCCAAACAGCACTTCAACTCGCTGCTCCAACAGGGGACTATTCGACCTTCGAGCAGCCAGTGGGCCAGCCCCGTTGCACCTGGTTCGAAAGCCTCGAGGAGGATGGCGCGTCACAGGCGACTACCGCAATCTGAACGCCCAGACGGTACCAGACTGTTACCCTCTTTCCTACATCGAGGATCTCTTCCAATGTCTACGGGAAAAAACGGTTTTCTCGACCATTGACCTCGAGAAGGCGTATCTTCAGATACCCATGTCTCCAGATGACACAGCGAAGAATGCCGTAACGACGCCCTTCGGGCTATTTGAATTCGTGGGAATGCCTCCGGGACTGCGTAACGCCAGCCAAACGTCCAGCGTCACATGGACAACCTCTTCAGAGAGCTGGACTTCGTCAGCTGCTACATCGACGATCTGATCGTGATGTCAACCTCGCATGAGGAACACACTCGGCACCTCGAGATCATCTTCGACGTCCTACGGAGGAATAATCTCACCGTCAACCTGAACAAGTGCAACTTCGGCCAGACGCGCCTCAAGTACCTGGGGTACGAAATTGACAGGGATGGATTCTCTCCACCTGTCGAGAGAGTTGAGGCGATTTCAACCTTCCCGAAGCCCCGGACTGTATCCGACCTCCGTCGTTTCCTGGGGATCATCAACTACTACCCCAGGTGCATTTCCGGTGCAGCGCAACTGCAAACACCTCTTTGCGAGTTCCTCAAGGGGTCGTACAAAAACGACAAACGAGAGGTTCCCTGGACCACGGAAACCGAGGAGGCGTTCAATCGGTGTAGGCGCAGCTTGGCCTCTGCAGCGATATCAACCTTTCTCTCCCCATCAGCTCAGCTCTCCCTAAGGACTGACGCTTCAAACACTGCCGTAGGAGCGGCATTGGAGCAGCTGGAGGAAGGCGCCTGGAGATCCGTCGGTTTCTTCTCCCGGAAGCTCACTCCAGCGGAGACGAGATACAGTACCTACGACCGCGAGCTTTTGGCTATTGTTTCAGGTATCAAGCACTTCTGGCACATCCTGGAGGGGAGGCAGTTCACCACCCTCACGGACCACCGCCCGCTTATGTATGCACTGTCACAGCGGGCCGACAAAGCGTCACCGAGGCAACAGCGTCAACTCGACCTGATCTCCCAGTTCGATACCGAGATTCGTCATCTTCGGGGCGAGGACAATGTGGTCGCCGATGCCCTCTCGCGCATCAGCGCAGTCCAAATGCCCACCATCCTCGATGAAGCTGTCATCTACCAGGCACAGCAGGACGACGACGAACTGCGAGACGCCCAGACGAATACTTCGCTGCGACTACAGCCTCTGCTCATTGAAGGGCACAGGATACTGTGCGACATCTCGTCGGGCGGTGTCCGCCCATTCCTGTCAAGCAGTCTCCGGAAAAAAGCCTTCGATGTCATCCACGGCCTCGCACATCCCAGTGGTCGCACCACCTCCAAGCAGCTGAAGGAGAAATTCATTTGGCCAGGCATCCGCAAGGATGCTCTTCGCTGGGGGCGCGAGTGCATCGCCTGCCAGCGCGCCAAGATTCATCGACACAACAGGATGCAACCCAACCATATTGAGGTTCCCGATGGGCGCTTCAATCATGTTCATCTGGACATCGTCGTCATGCCACTTGTCGGTAAGACGAAATACTGCCCGACGATAATCGACCGATTCTCCAGATGGCCAGCGGCGATACCGCTGGAGGACATGCGGGCGGAAACGATCGCTGATGCGTTCTTCACCCACTGGATTAGCCAATTCGGCACTCCACTCTCGATCACCACGGATCAGGGGACCCAGTTCGAATCCTCACTCTTCGCATCGCTTGTCCGGCTCGTCGGGACGCGCAGAATCCACACGACGCCTTATCACCCTCAATCAAACGGCCTGGTCGAAAGGTGGCATCGCACCCTGAAAGCTGCCCTCATGTGCAACCCGTTAACGCCGTGGCCTCAACTGTTGCCCTCCGTGCTTCTCGGCCTTCACACGGCATACAAGGAGGATCTGCGAGCCTCTCCTGCTGAGATGCTCTTTGGCACTACTGTCCGCATTCCGGGAGAATTCTTCGTCTCGAGTGACGGCTCTCCCGACCCGGGCGACTTCATTGAGAGGTTCAGGCAGCGAATTCGGGCCATCAAGCCTGTGCCCACTTCGCACCACGCCAAAACGAAGCAGTTCGTGTTCAGGAGCTTGCAAAGCTGCCCCCACGTCTTCAGGCGGATAGATTCGGTCCGCAGACCGCTTCAACCGCCATACTCAGGCCCCCATGAGGTGGTCCGACGAGACAGCGACTATGTCTTCACCATCAGGATCGATGGCGAGGAAAAGGCGATTTCCATCGACTCTCTCAAACCGGCATTCCTAGCTCGAGAGGATGCAGAGGTCCAAACGCATCCGCAGCAGCCATCCACTCCCGAAGAGCGGCCAGCTTCGACACACAGAAGACCCGTGACTCTTTCGCTCCCTTCGCATCCTGCGAACATTACTGGGGGGAGAGTGACTGAGGCAACTCCGTCTGCCAACCGGCAGAGCACGCCACGCACCGGGACGCTGTGGAGCCGGAATAGTCCGAAGCAATCTCAAGTCACATTTCTATGAGACTGATGGTGTCTCACATGAAGACCTAATGAAGACCTAACTTCATAACTCTTGTACACAGTCTACTTGATACAAAAACTCGATTTTAGCGCGATATTTAAATGTTTGAAACTCATTTATTAATTTATTGATAGTAACGAGATTAGAGATCATTGAGACCTTTAATTGAACAGTTCATTGTAAAAAACTCTTTAAATATTAAATATTTATTCAACAAATATTGTAGTAATTAGTAATTCAACTTAATGCTAAGGACCGCTACAATATTTAATTGGTGACCCCGAATATAAATACGAATACAAGTACGAATTTAAACAATCTTCAAGAATTTTAAAGATGCCTCTTGAACGATCTCCATTGCAGCAATCGGAAACCCCGCCTCCAAATTCTACGAATTCCTCTTGGCAACCTCCTCAAGAATCAACTCAAACGAATCCAGTGGTACAAGAAACCCCTGCTCAAGAAAATCTTGAAACGATCAACGCAGCTACTTCCGTGAAACTCCCTCCATTCTGGAAAGAAAATCCTGAACTCTGGTTTGCTCAAGTCGAAGCAGCATTGACCATAGCTCGAATCTCAAGCGATGATTCCAAATTCAGGTACGTGATAGTACATCTAAACCAAAACATGCTTCCAATGGTATCGGATATTCTGATCAATCCACCTTCGCAAAATAAATACCAAACCATTAAAAGTAGAATTATCAACGCTTTTGAGGAGACTAGCGAATCTAAACTACTCAAATTAATGCTAAGGACAGCTACAATATTTAATTGGCAACTAATAATTGGACAGATATTCTCCCAACCGTTTTATTAAGCTTACGGACTTCCATCAAAGTAGATCTGAAGACTTCAACCGCAGAACTCGTTTATGGTCAATCCATAAAAGTTCCTGATGATTTCTTCTACGATTCTGATTTTCATCCGCCGTCGAAATATTCATAAACAAGTTTAAAGAATTTATGCAGAATGTACGACCTGTTCCTACTTCACATCATTGAAAAAGGAAACCTTTCAGATTTAATGCGTTAAATACTTGTTCTCACGTATTTATTCGAGTCGGCGCTTCAAGAGGATCCTTAGACGCACCTTATGAAGGACCTTTTGAAGTTGTAAATAGAAATTCGGATTTAGTTTACACTGTTAAATGTAATGACCGTTCAGTTACAGTTTCCACTGAAAGACTAAAACCAGCTTATTTTGAAGACATTCCCTCAGAAGTCGTTCCACCTCCTTCAATTGAAAACGAACCTTCATTCCTTTGCTCTCAGCAGACTCGATATGCATCGAAGACGTACCCTGGCAAGAAGAAAGTTACAGTCTCTCTTAGCACCACTCTTGCAGCTTACTAGGAGGGGAGTACTGTGGAGCCGGAATAGTCCGAAGCAATCTCAAGTCACATTTCTATGAGACTGATGGTGTCTCACATGAAGACCTAACTTCATAACTCTTGTACACAGTCTACTTGATACAAAAACTCGATTTTAGCGCGATATTTAAATGTTTGAAACTCATTTATTAATTTATTGATAGTAACGAGATTAGAGATCATTGAGACCTTTAATTGAACAGTGCATTGTAAAAAGCTCTTTAAATATTAAATATTTATTCAACAAATATTGTAGTAATTAGTAATTCAACTTAATGCTAAGGACCGCTACAACGCACGGCGGAAGTCGTCCTAGCGCGCCGCGTAAACAAACGCTAAACACACGCGCGATCTTCTAATGTTTTCCTTCTTCGTTTCCTCCTTCTCTCTGTGTCCTCGCTTCGCGTATTTTCGTATTTTCGATTCTATGGACGGCGCGCATAGAAAATTGCGCGTTCGCGATGCCAGGATTTTCGGTCTCTTCGAACGTGCATGCGGCTGTGCTGCTGTATCTGGTCGTAAAACCGACCTTTTTTGACCGTCTTAATAGTGTTCGGTAACGCATATTGCACGTGTCTGGACGGGAATTCGGCTGCGCAAGGGTCTGCGCGCGTTCGCGTTCGATGTTACACGTGTTTGGACAAGGCTTAAGAGACGCACGCGTATCCGGCTGCGCTCGTCAGAAAGTGATTTTTCCCTTTACGCGCGCTACGTGCTACATTGCATAACCTCGCGGCCGCCACGCGCCTTTCTGCCGCGTAACGTGTACGACCGGGAACGTCTGTAATATTTTAGTGATAATAAATGTATTAGTGTTTTCCTCTAACCCGGAGTTCGCCATTTTATTCCCCCTTCGATTGGCTTCTCCAAAATAGTAAAACAGTATTGTAGTAATAGTTTCGAGACTTAGGGAACATATCGAACCCGCACATTTCGATTTTGATGCAATTTATGTGACAGCTAGTTCTCAGAAAAATATTTGACACGTATTTTTTCTTATCTGCCATCTTCCATGTTGAAGGGGTGATAACAGCCCCCAAAGTTGAGGGGTGAAAAAACGTTTTTTAAAATATCTTTGGAACTAGAAGGTGTAGAGAGTTGGTTCTTTTTCTAAAATTCCGTGTTTTTAAAACGGCTAATTCAAATATTTACTCAATTTACAGAGTCATTTGTTTGAATAATATAATTAAAAAACGTAATTTTTTTAATACATTTTCGGTTGCATGTCAGTCCACATTCTTGTAAATGTATATACTCAAATTATGGACCAAAATAGGGGACACGTGTCTCGGTAAATTTTGTTTTTTGCTAACAACTTGTTACTAACGCTCAGCTCCGCCCCCATACCCTGTTTAAAGCCTCTATAGTAAAAATTTAAAAACATTTTTTATGTATATCTTGGAAACTTAAAGCACAGCGGCGGTAAGAGGTATAGGAAAAAGTTGTTCAGAATGATAAGCTTGAGGTCGCCCTTGTTCCATACATTTACAAGAATGTGGATTGACATGCAGCCGAAAATGTATTTAAAAAATTACATTTTTTAATTATATTATTTAAACAAATGACTCTCTTTAAATTGAGTAAATATTTAAATTGGCCATTTAAAAACACGGAATTTTTTAAAAAACCAACTCTACACCTTCTAGTTCCAAAGAAATTTTAAAAAACGTTTTTTCACCCCTCAACTTTGGGGGCTGTTATCACCCCTTCAACATGGAAGATGGCAGATAAGAATTTTTGTTGCAGAACATTTTTGTGAGAACTAGCTGTCACATAAATTGCATCAAAATCGGAGTGTGCGGGTTCGATATCTTCCCTTGTGAGGAAGAAAATAAAGAGGTACTTTAATAAAAATTGAAATATAGTTACTTTTACCACATCCTTGAGGGTATCAATTAGGGCTGCACATACTTCCGGTACAATCATAGAAATGCTTTGTTTCGATACTCGAAACATATACATAAGCGAAGGACTGAAAGGAGTCTCCCGTCGCCAAAAATCTGAGCGTGATTAATAATCGGTCAGTGACCGAAATACTTTTTCCAAACTTTGTATCCTCTCGAGAAATTTTCGGTCCGATTGCATTTGTTAAAAATTCAAAGTCACTCGGTGACATGCGCGCAAAATTTTTAAATCCTGCACTGTCTTCCATTTGCAGCAATTGTAACAGCGATGCTCCTGCACGTCTTTTTAATAGGCTTTCCAGCCACCACCTACGTTTTCTTCTCGTATTTTCTTCATACAGCACAACTGCTGCAGCACTACACAAAATCGCGTCTTCTTCACTGCTTGACATGTTTCGGGCGTAAACTTTAACTTGGGACTCTTTCCTAAAATACTGAAGCAGCATGACTGTGTTGCTTATTTATAAGTCGCTAACTAAGGAGGATGGTAACGCAGGTAGAAAATGAATGCTTTGGAGTCACTTGATTGGTGAAACATTTTATTGCGCTTTTCTTTGCTATTATATACAAGCTAAGCGATTCAAATATGCGCGCGGTAGGAAGCGACGCGAGAGGTAGAGCGCTGCTCCGAAACACAATGACGAGAAAAAGTGTGCACCGCGGTTTTACGCTACGGTCATCGCTATTAACTACGAGCAGGAAGAAACCAGGTGGACTTACAATGCAGCAGATGCCAAAAATCCACTAATTTATTTCTTTAGGTCCTTAACTCCACGAAATACATTGCGAAAGTGATCATGGATAAGGGGCGCGTGGGTCTTTTTATTTGGGGGTCGAGTATGCCTTTTTGTCACTTCCTCCCGTGACCGTGGTGTGTAGCGGTGGCAGGTAGTGACCTAATGGGCCTACGGTGGTCCCACCAGAAGAGTGTGGCCGTTCGTGCTCCTAGCTTTACCGGTATATGATGCGTCAATTGCTATTAAGCACAAAAGTACAAGTCGCTGCGAACACGTGCAAAGGATTTGGGAAACCCTCGAAAGTTTTCAAGTCTACGTTTCCTGCCAGCACAAATAGAAACTAGCTGGTTATTGTTGCTCGCTCGCTCGCGAGTAGTGATGCCTATAGCTATTCATGTTTATTTTGTGTGTGACCCTTTTGTGTGTGATTTTAAACAACTTTTTCCTTAGCGAAAATGTTAGGTGGGGCTTTGTTAACGAGTTATTAACGAAAAACACAGACCAATCGGGGAGCGAGTACAGTGGATTAATGATGACGCGGACGATGACGGACCAATACTACTCACAGCTGGAGCCCGCGCTGAAATTCATCCACAGTATTCGCGCTTCTATTGGTCAGTGTTTTTCATTAATAACTCGTTAACAAAGCCCTACTTAACATTTTCGCTAAGGAAAAAGTTGTTCAAAATCACTTCAAGAATTACCCCTTTCAAGGAACTGCAACATTTTTGTTACACCCTGTATATGTATATACATATATGTATCATTTATTTTCGTTTTGTCTCGTCTTACAGTGAAAATCTGATTGAAAGTTCTTCAATTAAACTGTGATGAACAGTAAAAGTGACACATAAACTGCAATTTCAATAATTACACCGACCGCTCAAAATTTGTCAACTGCACTATTTATAAATAGTTGCAAAGAACGGCATTCTTCTATTTTATGTCCTGTTTTTTTGCAAAAATGGCAATAATTTTCATCTCGTTCTGTAGTTTTCTTATCAAATGTGTCCAAAAATCTAACGTGCGCTTTATTAGGATATTGTAGTTCTTCTTCATGATTTATATTATTTTAGCGTAATTTTTGTCGTCTCAGTAATTCATTTTCTACGTTTATTGCTTCGTCAATTGCCGATTGAAGCGTTGCATTATTTTTGGGCATTTGCTGATTCACACTATCCACTAGACCGCGTATAAATGTTTTTATTGCTATATTTTTTGCTTCTATTATTCTATTTGCAAGATAATCTCTGTATTCTATTGCATTATAAACCGTTTCAAACAGTTCTATTATTTTGTTTAATATTTTACGTATTCGTACAGAATAGTTGATTACCGATTCACCATAATTTTGTGTAGATGATTTTAATTCAAATTCTAAGTCAGATAATTCAGTAGGTTTGCTAAATGCGGTTTTAAGTCTGATAGTAAGTCATTTAAAGATGTATAAGTTTTTATGTCTATTATTTCGATAGCATTTCCAGTTAATTTACATGGTAATAGTTCTAAAAATTTAGGTTTATCCAAGTCTGATAACGCAGCGTTTGCTCGATTGCACGCTCGGATAAAAGTTTCTATAGGTATATTTTTATCGTCAAATGTAGGGATTGTAAAATATATATCGCGAAATGTTACTGTATTTGGCATTATTGTTTCTGGTTCTTTATCTTCCCGGCTTTCTAATGGTACGTAAAAAATTGGACTCTGACGACTTTGTTTTGTATGACGTTCTGGTCGTGTAGGTGGCATGCAGTTAGTTTATATGATACTGTTTGTAGCTTACCTTATGAATATGATGTGGTATAGGATGATAGTTATGTTCATATTATTTTCCTTATGAGCCTTTTGTTTGTTCTCTTCCTCTTCTTTTTCTTATTCTTTTTATTATCTTTCACTTTGGTTTTGTTTCACTTCTGACACCAATTGTGATGGTCGTGCTGTTGGTGGTTGGTGAGGGACTGTCCTCGAGGCTCGCAAGCTCCAGCTCGCAGATCCCTACCCCGAGTCGGCAGGGCCGTACATATACATGACAAGTTGAACAAATTGACCTAAAATATTAACATTATTGTTAACTTACCTTTTTTCCTTAATTTTATATCATTTTACATTCAGGTTTTGGGACAAAATCCTTGGATTACAAACGCACGCTGTCAAACCCACTTCTGTTGCTCTACATACCTATAAAGGAAAAATAAATATATAGTTAAAATCTTATAATCCTAATAGTTGAAAGTTATAAAAGAATGTTCTGTTTAAAGTTGTTTAATATAAAGATGGACATTTAATCGTATAAATAAGTTTTGTGTGGGTAGGGTAGTAGAGAAAATATGAAGGCCAAGTTAATTGTTTTTTAATGGAACCTTATATTTTTATTTATAATATTATAACAGATATTGTGACAAATTATGGGGGAATTTTTTTTACTTTGCTAATTAAACAAAATGCATACAGCTTATCGCATTATCGTATAGATCGAGCGAGAACTGTAAGTGTATAAACTGAACCACATTAGAATTTTGTAATTTTATATGACCAAGAGTAGGAACGATTCTAAACGAATAATAATTATTTTATGAACAAGGCCCGAATTTTGTACGACGAACTGCATTTTCTTTTCAATAAAAAACTCTATTCAATATAAAATTATTCACAGCACTCGTTATGACGAATACTGTGACCTTCGCAACGCCCCCTCCCCCCTCCTGAGTAATTCAAGGGGTTCGTGTTCGTTGCAAGACCACATGAGATCCGAAATGTCCCGGGTCCGAAAGCAACTACCAGTAGAGAGCATCCTCCTAATCTCTCGGGACTGGACCCACCTCAGCTCAGGATCCCGGGTTCGCTAATACCCGTACTACAGCCGAAGCTGAAGCCCTTGAGACATTGTTCACTGTACAGTACGCGTATACACAATTTGAACATTTACTCTATTATCACTGAATAAAAGTATTCACATCACTCAGTAAAGGGCATCCTCCTTTAATCTTTCGGGACTGGTCACCCAACTTAGTTCAGGATCCCGGGTTCGCCAATACCCGAGCTTCAGACGAAGCTGAAGCCCGTGGGATATTATGCGCTGTACAGTATGCGTATAACTGTGATCTTCGAGACACCCCCCCCCCCACCTGTACTCAGTAATTCAAGGGGTTTGTGTCCGCTGTAGGACCACATGTAAATTCTTTTTGCCGCCACTGTATATTTTGATGCGTCTACTTATTAAAAAGAAAATTTAGTTCGTCGAACAAGATTCGGACCTCGTTCATAAAATAATGAATACGAAGAATTACAGAAAATAGAAGAAATAAAAAACTATTATTGGTCTACAATCGTTTCTACTGTAAGCCTCATTTCATCACTATGTTGAAAACATGTTATTTAGATATTTTCTTACTGTGAATGCATAATTTGTCACAACATCTGTTATTATATTATAAATAAGAAACATAAGTTTGTATAAAAAAATTAATTTGATCTTGAAATTTCCGCTGCTTTATCCACGCAAAACTTACAAGGAAGGTATCCCAAGTGTCTCTCTCCGATTTTGTTCATCTTGAAATATGTTATAGTAGATTAAAAAATAAGAGATACGTATTTTTTTTTATCGGCGGAAAAACACTTTCAGGGAGTGAAACAACCCTTCAAAGGTGAGCGCGTCAAACGTGGATTTAGTCGTTTCACATAATTAAACGCAATCTTTTCGGATAAAATCACCGGAGAAAGTTGTACCACAATGAGGAATAAAAAATACAAGTCAATTAATTTTATTGAACAACTTTATGGGGGTAAACTACCCCATAACTTTGTAATAAATATATGAAAATTTGTAAATCAAGTCAAAATTGAAGCTGAAAAATCTAGAAAAAATATATGTTCTACAACACAAAAGAACTCAATTGACGTGTTTTTGGATTTTTTCGAAAAATAACGTTTGAAGGGGTAACTACCCTTATATACATTTTATGTTATTCTTACGAGAAATGTAATTCACGGTAATGGAAATAATTAAATATATTGTTTCATAGACAGATATACTTTACAATTATGTTTTTTGCTTATGTGATATAATTATTATTTATAATAATAGACAGATAATTTAAAATCGTATAGTATATATTCACGAATATAATTGTTATCGGATCTGAACGAGCGAGACGGGAATCGATTCTTTCTGTTCTTTGGATAAAAAAAGTCCAAACACGACGTAAATCAAACTACAATTAACGCAATTACGGGAAAAATTAATTAATACATGTAATTCCTAACTTTGCCAAAAATAGACCGATTTATATAAAATTCGGTGTCATTTTAATCAGGATAATGCCAGAAATCTAATAGCGTTACTTTTACAACTCTACGGCTAGTAATAAGATTGACGGGAAAGTGATAAATTAATTGACTTGTCGTTCGCGCAACTCAAAGACCGCCGTGTATCGACAAGGGATGATTCAGCGTAATCCGAGCTCCTGGCGTATTATAAGAAAAAACGAAGTCTGTTGTTTTGAAGTTTTTGTTCCTCAAATGTTGAACAAACATGATAATTATCAAAAAAATGTGTAAAACAAAATGATTTTTTACACCATGAACATCTAATCATAGCAATGCTTGTACAGCCTTCTATTTCGCAGTATGATTTACAGAAATCTCCGAAACTGAAATCAACCGGATTTTCAAATGTATCGGGTTTTTCCATGATATACCCGCTTTTATACCACGAGTATTTGAAAAGGTTTCTATATCGTGGGGAGGATAGTTGGTTGTGCACTAATGATTGTAACTTGATGACATTATTTCTGGTATGTAAATTAATTTCAAAATTCATTAAAATTACACTATCCGAAAAATGTCGAAAAAAATTTTTCCAAATTCTGAATCCAAACATATCTAGAGGCTGGATTATTCCGGTTGTCCCTTTGGGTACAATTTTTAAATTAATATTTTTGTTTGAAGGTGTTTCTTCTGCTACTGTTCTTGGACAGTGGCCAGTCCATGAATCGAGGAGTAAAATACTATTTGCTCCTACATTTGGAAAATATATTTTCTTCAACCACGTTTTAAAATAATCTACGATTAATAAAACATTAATTAAGAACACTATTTTTATATTAATTTAAACATCGTATCAGATCAGGCTGTTTAAGGGGTGTAAATATTGCACCTGAGGTAAGTTTTCCCGATTTGGAAGCTTCCACATACACATTATTGGGTCTGAATAATGTTCTTTCCACTATTTTATATAAATCGGTCTATTTTTGGCAAAGTTAGGAATTACATGTATTAATTAATTTTTCCCGTAATTGCGTTAATTGTAGTTTGATTTACGTCGTGTTTGGACTTTTTTTATCCAAAGAACAGAAAGAATCGATTCCCGTCTCGCTCGTTCAGATCCGATAACAATTATATTCGTGAATATATACTATACGATTTTAAATTATCTGTCTATTATTATAAATAATAATTATATCACATAAGCAAAAAACATAATTATAAAGTATATCTGTCTATAAAACAATATATTTAATTATTTCCATTACCGTGAATTACATTTCTCGTAAGAATAACATAAAATGTATATAAGGGTAGTTACCCCTTTAAACGTTATTTTTCGAAAAAATCCAAAAACACGTCAATTGAGTTCTTTTGTGTTGTAGAACATATATTTTTTCTAGATTTTTCAGCTTCAATTTTGACTTGATTTACAAATTTTCATATATTTATTACAAAGTTATGGGGTAGTTTACCCCCATAAAGTTGTTCAATAAAATTAATTGACTCGTATTTTTTATTCCTCATTGTGGTACAACTTTCTCCGGTGATTTTATCCGAAAAGATTGCGTTTAATTATGTGAAACGACTAAATCCACGTCTGACGCGGTTACCTTTGAAGGGT
Organism: Perdita meconis; assembly: GCA_030770465.2. NCBI lineage: Eukaryota > Metazoa > Arthropoda > Insecta > Hymenoptera > Andrenidae > Perdita > Perdita meconis. Next base: position 828,534 of record JASKOS020000032.1, on the reverse strand, counting down.
TGTTTCACCCCCTGAAAGTGTTTTTCCGCCGATAAAAAAAAATACGTATCTCTTATTTTTTAATCTACTATAACATATTTCAAGATGAACAAAATCGGAGAGAGACACTTGGGATACCTTCCTTGTTAGTTATACCATTGAATATCCTCTTTTATATAAACAACTTTTATAAGATGATTTACTTTATTTATAAAATAAAATAATGAAAATTTTGTTTGTAATTCTAAAAATATATAACAAAATATTAATGTTACTATAAACTTATCTTTTTTTTAATGTTCCGATGTCCTAATTTGAGAATGAATAGATCACCTCTTCGCATGCGCTCTTTCGCACTTGCCGATGCAGTCGCTACAGCAGAGATGGGAAAATTTTTATTTAGATAAACTCGAATAAAAGATAACAAAAAGTTATCTTTTAACTGTACCTCTTCAAGATAAGCTTTTATTTGACATGGTTCAACCCTGTAATTTTGCTGTAGAGATGTCATTTGTCATCTATAGGTTATTTGATATTTGGTCTAACTTCGGGTCGTATCTTAACGCCTTTAGCGGTGGCACTGATATATATACCATTGATACGGTATAGGCCGATTTTGCCTGTGATTTTGAAACAGCGGAAAGTTTGAGAATGTGGGCTCCCTGCGTCCATGCCACGTTATTAGACGCATGCGTACGATTGTCGCGTTGCGAAGCCGTGTGAATGTGTGTGCGAGAGTGGCGAACCGGGCGGAGGCGAGTGAGCGCGGAGCGGGAAATATAAAAGGGATTACAAAACAACGAACGGCCTTCTTTGGCAACGGGCTTTTAACAGATTAAGACCTTTTAAATAACGTACAATTTTTATTAAAAAATCTTCGAAAAGAGCTCTTGTCAATTTAGCGATACGGCGGAAATAGGCCTGCCGAGTCGTGTAGTCGATTGATCCACGACAAAAGCCTATATTGGTGACCCCGAAACCCGGCTGCTGTTTCCGGCCATTCTCGGAGCTCGAGCCCTTGGACGAATCGTCGCCATCGCCGAACCCCTGCAGCAACCCCAGCCGAGGACACGCAACAGCCGAGGACACGCAACCAACCACTTCGGAGGAGTCTGGAGCCGTCTTCCGAGTTCAACGCCACGACGATCATCGATCATCATTAGGCACACCAGCTCCCAAGACTACATCCTTCGCATGGTAAAATAAAACCGTCATCAGTAGTGCGAGAGGTATTTCACCAATTGTACGGAAAAAACGCGTTAAAAATCGTATTATTACATATTTTAATCTCTATCCAACGACGAATTTCGTATCCTTGTTCCGCGAAGGTAAAATCATTAGTTGTTAATCACGAGATGCAACGTTCCCCTGTCCAGACGCGTAACAAGAAAAAAACAAAAACAGATATGTCAAACGTGGACGTGGGAGATACTAGTAAGGGCGAGGAAGCTTCGGCAGCTCAGGATCTTAGCACTGAAAAAAATCAAAAAAAATGATTTCGTTTCTCGTGAGGATTTAGCGAAAGAGTTGGCGGCCATGCAAAGTTGCCTTATGGCCGATTTTGCATTACTGCTAAAGACTCATTCAAGCCCAACGCCTTCCGCGAGCAATAGCTTTGTAGAGAACGTACCTCGCTCCGTCGAAACAGAAATTGTCGATAGGACTCCTTCCAGCCAGACAACAATTAATCCGACTACAAGCGATTTTTTCTCCGAATAATTTCGACGGGTTTCAAAACGTTTCACCCCTTGCGGACTGTTCCAATCAGCAAAACCCGCAGTCGTTTCCTTCCCTTCAGGTAGTTCCTCCTTGTGCAGCTTTCGAAAATAACAATTTCGTACCTCGAGACATTCAATTCCAGTCGTTTTGGCGATACGATCCCGAAACGTGGTTTGCCACACTGGAAGCGCAATTCGCGTACCGTCACATTATTTCCGACGAACAAAAATATTGGAACCTCCTCAAAAATTTAAGCTCCGATGTTACACGCGAAGTCACAGACTTGTTCAGAGTGCTACCAGCAGGAAACAAATACGGAACTATTAAAAGGGAATTATTGTTAAAGTTTTCCGAAACACCCGAACAGAAACTTGACCGCTTGTTTAAAGATTCAAAGTTGGGAAGTAGAAAACCTTCTGTTTTCTTCAAAGAAATGCTTGAACTCGTCAATAATAAAGTTTCTAGGGAAACTATCTTAACCGTTTGGAAAGAGCGTCTTCCAAACGATATTTTGTTGTTCGTTGATGATATTAAAGCTGAAAACGAAAAGATTATTGTAGAACGAGCCGACAAAATTTATGAAATAATGCAAAAAGGCTCACGCTCAATTAACGCAGTGGACTCCGACCACCCACGTTCAGTCGAGTCATCCGTACGGGATAATATCCGTGACTCATAGATTTTGGATGCCGTAGAAGAACGCGTTAGTAGGACCATTAATAGGTACCCGAGGAATTCCTTCGGACGTAATCGTAGGTCGTTGTCACGTGGCCGTCTCCAGAATTATCGTGGCTTCTCTCAAAAAACACCTTCACCTACGAACAAAGTCGAATCTGAGCAAACAACAAAAATATGCTTTTATCACACTAGATTCGGAAAAAAGGCTCACAAATGTTTTCCTCCTTGTTCGTGGAAACAACGTGAGAAGAAGTCGTTCAAATTAGATGAACATTCTAAAGCCACAACCGATTCGGGAAACGCGTAAACCCTAGTTCCACGGAGACGGGCAACTTGGGTAGAGGTACATCCATTCGTCTCCATGTGAAAGACAGAAACACAGGAGAGTTTTTTCTCATAGATACGGGAGCCGAGGTTTCTCTTGTACCGCAACCGACCAATTACAAGCTTCAATCTCTCGAACTCCGTCTTTACGCTGCAAACGGTACTCGAATTAACACATACGGTGTCATCCGTCGGAAACTTGATTTAGGTCTTCCGAAAAATATAGCCTGGAATTTTATTATAGCTGACGTTCCTTATAACATTCTGGGAGGCGACGCTCTATCACACTGTAACGAAGCATCGTACTCCGCCGGGCCCCCCCTCCTCCACGACCACCCGACCCGAGCATCCCACCGCCGCGATCGCGTGATGCGTCCCACTCCGCGGACTCCCGCCGTGCGTCTCGCGCTCCGCGGCCGCGGGCGAACCCCGCCTCGCGCCTCGCGACCCGCGGACTCATCTCACGACTTCTCGCGCATGAAAGTACGCCGCGCGCGTATATAAGCCGCGTCGCGAGGCACAATCGGGGAGACGATACGAACTGGCAGGCCAGGGAGCCGCTCTATACAGAACTCGTAGATGACTCTCCAGCTCGAGCAAGTGCCACGTGCCTTCTTGAAGCCAAATCTCTCCCCGATACCTCCTGGAGGTCGGTTATCATTTAGGCCCAAGGCCTGGGTAACCGTGACACCTCGCTCCTAGCCAAAAGACCCCGGTTTTCAACCGGTTACAGGCATCCCGGACCGCAGGGTGGATTCTTGCCTCTGGGGCATGTCCATCCTGCAGTGAGGTCACTCTAAGCCTCCGAAAGCGGGTTGGCTTCAGGGCCCCCGCCGGTTGAGGTTCCGTCCCGCCGCCCGATATTCCCTCGGGAACGCCGCCGAGCTCACCGCGCCGCGACGACGAGCTGACCGCACCGCCGATTACCTCGCGCCGCCGATTACTCCGTGCCGCCGATTACTCCGCGCCGCCGATTACCTCGCGCCGCCGATTACCTCGCGCCGCCGATTACCTCGCGCCGCCGATTACTCCGCGCCGCCGAATACTCCGCACCGCCGTTAGTTTTAAGGACCGTTAGTTTTAAGCCGCCGTTAGTTGTAAGCCGCCGGTAATGTTAAGCCGCGTTGCGCCGTTTACGCCGCGTCAATATTCAGCCGCGTTAGGAAGATTGATAGATCGCGAGTTGATGTGAGCCGTTCCGACCGGCCGATATTATTTTTGTGCAGTTAATTATAATAAAGGTTATGTTTATGTTCATATAAAACTCAGCCGACTCGACTAGCTTATTTGCGGATCCTGGCGACCGACTGAGTCGGCATAAATCCCGCTTCCCCGGTCCATAAGACCGACCAACGAACCGGTGTTCGTAACAACACTTCCATCTTTTACCCGATCTTAAGTTAAAGAAACTTGTCGACGGCGATTCTTCAGTCCATACGCCGACCGTTTCAAAAGTTGTAAAGGACATCAACATTTCCTTAATCGACCCCAATCATAAATATGCGCAGATGCTTATGCGTTATCCGCGCGTTATTGGTGTCGAGCAGCCCGTTCCCTTACAGGAACGTGGAGTTTTCCACTTTATTAAAACGTCTGGTCCACCCTTAGCTCAGCGCCCACGCAGATTAGCTCCGGATAAGTTAAAAGCTGTTAAGGAAAAATTTAAAAGATTGTTTGATACGGGCGTCTGCAGACCCTCAAGTAGTCCTTGGGCAAGTCCCATTCACATGGTGAAAAAGAAAAATGGGGAATGGCGTATCTGTGGAGACTACCATCGCCTAAATTCTGTAACAATTCCAGACAAATATACCCTATTCCGCATTTACACGACTTCCCTTCCTTTTTGAGTGGTAAAACTTTTATCTCTGCCTTAGACCTCTACAAGGCTTACCACCAAATTCCAGTCGCTTCGGAAGACATTCCCAAAACGGCTGTCACAACACCGTTTGGGTTATTCGAGTACCTAGTGATGAGTTTCGGCTTTCGAAATGCAGCACAGTCTTTTCAAAGGTATATTAACAAGGCACTCAGCGATTTAAGTTTCGTGTTCCTTTTTGTGGATGATATCCTCATCGCTTCCTCCTCTCCTGAGGAACATGAGGAACATCTAAGAATTGTTTTGGGAAGGCTGGAAAAGTTTCACTTAAGACTCAACGTCGATAAATGCGTTTTCGGAGTGCAGGAGTTAACCTTCCTGGGTCATCAAATTGATGCAAAAGGTTTCAAACCCACTCTCGAGAAGGTCAAAGCAGTACAAGAGTTTCCGAAGCCAACTACCATAGATCAATTACGCAGGTTTCTAGGCATGGTAAACTTCTACCGACGTTGTATTCCCCACGCGGCAGAAACTCAACGTCCGTTGAATTTTTTTTTGAAAGGCGCTAAAAAGAAAGACAAACGTCCTATTGCATGGACTCCGGAAGCAGAAGCTGGCTTTATTAAAATGAAGGAGGAACTAGTTAAGGTTACCTACATGGTTTTTCCGGATGAATCGGCATCAATTCGGTTAGTTTCTGACGCTTCTGACACTGCGATGGGTGCTGCATTGGAACAGTTTTCCGATAATTCATGGAAACCACTTGCTTTCTTTTCGCGCAAATTCACGCCGACACAGACGAAATACTCGACATATGATCGCGAACTTACTGCAATCTTCGAGGCCTTACGATATTTCCATTATTATTTGGAGGGCACACAGTTTAAGATCTTCACCGATCATAAACCTCTTTTATATGCCATGCAGCAAAACGCTGAAAAGTCGTCCCCGCGTCGGATCAGACAATTAACATGTATCGCTCAATTCAACGCGCAAATTTGTTACTTGGCTGGAAAGGACAATCCTGTGGCAGATTCTCTTTCGCGAATAGACGCCTTTACCACTCCTACAGCATTCGATTGGAGTAAGATCGACGTTGTATCGCAACCCGATCTTAGAGAGGTACTTTCTCACATCGATGCATTCAGGCTCCCAACTCTTTTCGACTTAGAAAAGCTGAGTCACGAGCAGACCATTGATAATCAACTTAAGGAAGTTCTCGCAGATTCGAATCACCCACTGAAATTAAAAAAATTAACTTGGGGATCGAATCATACTCCGTTCTATTGCGACATTCATGACCAGGTTGTTCGTCCTTACCTTCCAAACTCTCTGCGTAAGGACGTTTTTAAGTTGTATCACTCTCCTGCTCATCCTAGCGCTAAAGTCACTGATCGTTTAATTCGTCAGTCTTATGTATGGCCTAACATGTGTCGCGATATTTCCTTATGGTGCAAGAACTGCCTGCACTGTCAGACGTCAAAAGTCACGAGACACAACAAATTCCTTCCTGCCCACTTCGTGACGCCTGATTCTAGACTCTCTCACGTCCATGTAGATTTAATCGGACCATTACCTGTAAGCGAAGGGTATCGTTATATCCTTACCATGATAGATAGATTCTCTCGCTGGCCAGAGGCTGTCCCTCTAGTCGAAACGTCAGCTAGCACTGTAGCACGCGCATTTTTCGATACCTGGGTATCACGTTTTGGTGCGCCAGCGTTTATTACAACCGATCAGGGATCTCAGTTCGAATCGCAGCTTTTCTCTGCTCTTCTCCAACTTATTGGATGTAAGCGAAACCGTACCACCGCGTATCATCCCTGCGCGAATGGCATGATAGAGAGATGGCATCGCGATTTAAAAGCAGCAATCATGTGCCAGGCGGATGACGATCGTTGGTCGCGAACCCTGTCAACTGTGCTTCTTGGACTTCGAACGCGTATTCGACTTAACACTCATGCTTGTCCGGCTGATTTCATTTACGGCCGATCCTTGCGCATTCCCGGCGAGTTTTGTGTTTTCGATAACTTCAAGCCAAACCAACAAATTTTTCTCGAAGAATTTCGAGAATACATGCAGAAGGTCAAACCTGTTCCTGTAACATACAAATGTACAATTAAACCTTTTGTTCTCAAGGATTTGGCGACTTGTACACACGTACTTATGCTTGTTAAAGCTGTCAAACCTCTCTTGGAGAAACCTTATTCCGGACCTCACAAAGTTATCTCGAGGCATCCGGATGGCCGTACCTTTGACATTCTGGTCAATAACGTACAGAAAACAGTTTCTGTCGAATCACTCAAACCTGCATACTTTATACCCGAGGATTTGGGAGATGCAGTGTTTGGTACTCCAGGTCATCCAGTTCCTTCCCCAACCTTAAATAATGGAGGATTCGAAAAAACAACACATAGCCGATTTAGCGTAAGAAGTAATTCACCTACCGGTCAAGCAGGTACTTCGAGATCAGTCGAACAGCCTTTTAACCAACCACCTCTAGTTGCTAAGCGTCCAATATTAAAAACTTACCAAGGTCCAAGAAGCAAAGCAACAAACAAGAACGTTCTCGACATTCGGCATAACCGAGTCTTGTTTAATAATATTATAAAAGTTCATTAATTTTACAACTTAAACATTAATCGTTATAATTACTGTATTTCCTTGTGTACTCAACGTTTTGTTTCCCGCGTAAAATACTGTCAATTGTTACCTGTAGGATTAAGATGGAAAATTGTTATTACCTTTGGCGCTGCACTACATGTACCCTTTTATCACCACTTACCTAAGATTCGAAGTACGTCGTGAATTGTATGTAACAAGCTATAACCGACATGTACTGTATACTTCCGTATGTCTGCTTCTTTTGGTCAACGGCAACTAGTTAATAGAATGTGTGGTATTCTACACCTAGTTGTCGTTTGGAGGGGAGTGATGTGGGCTCCCTGCGTCCATGCCACGTTATTAGACGCATGCGTACGATTGTCGCGTTGCGAAGCCGTGTGAATGTGTGTGCGAGAGTGGCGAACCGGGCGGAGGCGAGTGAGCGCGGAGCGGGAAATATAAAAGGGATTACAAAACAACGAACGGCCTTCTTTGGCAACGGGCTTTTAACAGATTAAGACCTTTTAAATAAAGTACAATTTTTATTAAAAAATCTTCGAAAAGAGCTCTTGTCAATTTAGCAATACGGCGGAAATAGACCTGCCGAGTCGTGTAGTCGATTGATCCACGACAAAAGCCTATAAGAACAAGCCATGCGCGCCGCCTGGCGGGCGCACCCCGGTACTAACGTTTTCCCACCTCGGTCCATTGATCTATCAGTGCCCCGGTCACTGACCGGTGCCCAGGGATTTGAATACATTTTTATAGATCAGTGCCAGTGCCCCGGTACCACTGTCTGCAGGTGCCTCGGTTACAGACCCCGGTGCCCCGGTACCACTGATCTGAATAAGGGCTATTGATTATGAGATACCCGGGTATACCAAAATTACCCGTACTACCCGGGTATCTCACGGGTACCCGAACGCATGAGATAGACAAGAATCTCATGCCGAATTAAACCGAATTGAGTCGATAGTTTTTCGGTATGTGTTTCTGGATTTTAAAGTAGAGAGCGAGAGAGAGAGAGACAGAGAGAAACAGAGAGAGAGAGAGAGAGAGAGAGAGAGACAGAGAGAAACAGAGAGAGAGAGAGAGGGGGTGAGAGAGGGGGTGAGAGAGGCAGAGAGAGAGAGAGAGAGAGAGAGAGAGAGAGAGAGAGAGAGAGAGAGAGAACTCATTTTCGACATAACCACGGTGCATCACATTCAATTTTCATCATGTATACAGAATTCATTTCATTCTGAAATTTTTTTTTATTTTTAAAGCCACCACAAATACGTACCGAAAAAGTATCGGCTCAATTCGGTTCAATTCGGCTTAATTCGGCATGAGATTCTTGTCTATCTCATGCGTTCGGGTACCCGCGAGATACCCGGGTAGTACGGGTAATTTTGGTATACCCGGGTATCTCACGAGTACCCGGGTACTCGGGTATCTCACTCGGTTCACTTGAAATCTCGAGCCCTAATCTGAAGGTGTCCCGCTACCACTGATTTTATTTTTACAATTTTATTGATCTGTCATTATCAACAAGTTTCACTAAGAATTGTGTCGTAGTGAACGCGTTAAATACAGTTTTCCAATAATGCGCCGCTGTGTGATATGCAGGTGTCCAAAAGGCACAAAAGGAGTGTCTTTCCATAGGTAAGTATAAGTTATTAGTATCAAAGAGTAGATATAATAATAAAAGGCGATACTCGAAAAGAAAATCACTTTTAGAGAAAGACAAAATGACACAGCCAATTTAAATGTCCGTAGGGTTTTAATCGGTAATTTCATTCTTAGAAAGAGACGAAATGACACAGCCAATTTAAAGGGACACTTAGAGTGTCGCCTCTTGTTATACATATGTGATTAAAATATGTGTAATTAGACAGTTATACGTTGTTTAGATTTCCAAAAGATGCCAGAATATTGCAGCTATGGCTTAAAAATCTTGGAAAAGAAAATTACAACCCCACTCCGAATAATGTAATATGCTCTAAGCATTTTGCACCGGAGTGTCTCGAGCGAGCGTTTACTCGCGTAAATTTGAAAAAGGGGAGTGTACCAACTGCTGAAAATATTGTCATGGAAGTAGAAGCTGAAATGCAAACTTTTGAACAACCTTCTACAAGTAACAGCCCTCAACCCCTCGCACGAGATGAGCATTCAAAAGGTACCAATGGGGTTATTAACGACTAATTTACATTTCTGGAATCGTTTTTTTTTTTTACATTTCGGCGCGTTTTTTTTTTTACAAATATCCATTACTTTTTTGTACACAAGTTATATTCAATACTCATAATCCTATTTATTATAATAATTGTTTTTTGCATTTGATTATTATAGATGAATATATTTCCATGGATGTCGAAGCCGAAGGCACAAGTATGGAAATGCAAACGTTTCAACAGCCTTCAACAAGTAGCAGCCTTCAACACGACCATATACAGGGTGTTTGGGATAGTATAGGCAAGCTTTGGAGGGGTGATAGATCACGTAAAAACAAATAAAAAACTTCTATATGACTTGGGTCCAAAACTCAACCATTTTTGAAAAAAACTATCATAAACATTTTAGCTATAAACCTCTATAATTCCAAATAGGAACGTTTTTCGTAAGCAATTTCTTCGCTAAAATAAAGATTACGATCTTGTTCATCTAATAAGTACAGTAACTGTGATATGGTTACCTTGTACCGCGAAAAAATAATATTTTTCTAACCCCTTAAATTATCGCGATTTTGAAGGGTAATTTAGGGGGTTAGAAAAATATTATTTTTTCGCAGTACAAGGTAACAATATCACAGTTACTGTACTTATTGGATTAACAAGATCGTAATCTTTATTTTAGCGAAGAAATTGCTTACGAAAAACGTTCCTATTTTGAATTATAGCGGTTTATAGCTTAAATGTTTATGACAGTTTTTTTCAAAAATGGTTGAGTTTTGGACTCAAGTCATATAGAAGTTTTTGATTTGTTTTTACGTGATCTATCACCCCTCCAAAGCTTGCCTATACTATCCCAAACACCCTGTACATGCTCACACGCCTAGGAGTTGCAGCAACAAATGTGACAGAATGCACCAACATTTACGTGGAGTCCGTAATGCTAACCGAGTTTTAAAGCAAAAGCTTAAACGTTTGGAAATGAAAGTTTCGTCGCTAAAAGATGTGGTAAGAAATTTAGAAAAAAATAATTTAATTTCCCAAGAAGCTTTGTTAACTTTGTCATTGTTGCAAGATACATCGCTTGATTTATTTTTGCGCATGACAAAAAATGCAAGGAGGGGAACAGTCTCTAAGGAACAATATCCACCTGAATTACGTGCGTTTGCACTTACTGTACACTTTTATTCTCCTAAAGCGTACGACTATATTAGAAAAACATTTAATTTAGCATTACCTCATGTGGACACGTTAAGAGCATGGTACTCTAGCGTTAATGCCGAACCGGGTTTCACCGAAGAATCTTTTGCCACTTTGGAATACAAAGCTTCAATACTTGCTCAACAAAATAAAAAATTAATATGCACATTAATAATTGATGAGATGAGTATCAAACGAGGGTTCCAAAGGGGAAGAGATGGAAAAGTACGTGGTCAGGTGGATATTGGTGCTGGCGTTGGTGAAGGACATGATAGCCAGTGTGAAGCAAAATATGCTTTCGTTATGATGGTTGTTCCGTTGCACGAAAATTGAAAATTACCGATTGCTTATTTCCTAATAAATCATCTTTCAAGTCAAGAAAGAGTAAATATAGTAAAAGAGGCATGCATCAGGTTACAAAAAGTTGGTGTTACGATTTGTGCACTGACTATGGATGGTCCTGCCACAAATTTTTATATGGCGAAATTACTGGATGCAAATTTAAATATTGATAATAATCCTGAACCGCATTTTAAGCACCCAGTTTCTGGCGAACCACGTGTTAATGTCTTTCTAGACCCATGTCACATGTTAAAAAATATTCGTAATTGCTTAGGAGAGTATAATACATTATTAGATAGCGCCAACAATGAAATAAATTGGCAATTTATTGTAAGGCTAGCAAATTTGCAGAACGAAGAGGGCTTACGATTAGGAAATAAATTAAGAAAATCACATATATTTTATAATAAAAATGATTATGAAGGTATATTTGGCTGCGCAAACGTTAAGTAATAGTGTCGCAGATGCCCTAGGCTTTTGTTGTAACGTATTAAATTTACCACAGTTTTCTGGTTGTGAACCAACTATACGTTTCATAAAATTCATTAATAAGCTTTTTGATTTTCTTAATATTAGAAACCTATGGGGTAAATACCCAAAAAACCCAATAAAAAAAGATAATGAACATATCTGGCGACATGAGATATTATAAGAATTAGAGTATTTAAAATCATTGCGAACAAACGATGGAACGCCCGTGTATTTATGCCGTAGAAAAGCGGGGTTTATTGGTATATACAATAGCGTTTTATCAGCAATACAAATTTTTGATAGATACATCAATTGTGACAATGCACAAATGAAATATCTATTGATATATAAGATGAGTCAAGACCATTTGGAATTATTTTTCTGTGCAGTAAGGGTAGAAGTGGGTGGTGCCCGAACCCGACTGCAGCTCAATTTATTTCTGCTTACAAAAGATTGCTTGTTCGACATGATATCAATATTTGTACTGGTAATACACAAGCAATGGACAAAACAAGAATTTTGCATGTTTCATCAAAAAAACAAGCATTTTTAACAAAAAATACAAACGAAGAATTTGAAATATTTGAAGAAGAAAATTTAAGAAAAAAATATAGTTTAGACGAGGACAGTGTAATAGATGAAACATGCCTGAATGAGTTTTTAAAATTAAAATGGTATCAAAATTATAATTTGAATGAATACACCGAACAAATAGTTACATATATTTCGGGTTTTATAATCAAACAATTAAAGAAAAAAATAAAATGTGAAGATTGCATTGAAGCATGTTGCGAGGGCATAAATTGTGATAATGATAAATTAAAATTAATACTTTTAAAAAGTCGTAGGCGTTTAATTACACCCTCGGAAAGTGTTATTTATATATGTACCGTCGCCGAGAAATTATTTCGTCGCGCGATCCATGCGAATTTAGGCAAACCGCCCACTGAACAAAATTTTTCCACTATTCTTACGGCTGCGTGTTTTAAACAAATAATGTTATCCAATAAATCATTGTTTCCTGAATTGCAAAATCATGTCACGGACATGATGATACACGAGATAACAAACCATATGCATTTTTTAATCAAGAAGATTGTACTATATTATATTAATATTAGATTATATGCAATTATAAAAAATTATAATTTTGAAATGGTTAGCACAAATATACGCCATTACTTAAATAGGCAAATTATTTGTGCGAATCAGTAGATTTGCCAAACCAGAATCTGCAGACCTGCATTAGTATCGGTTATTGCCGCCTGATAAAAATGCTTGAGAGATTGGGCTTCGCACTGTGCTGTAAAGTACAGTACCACTGGTTCTGCTGGTGGTTGACAGTTGCAGTTTCTTGCAACTGTATTTACCGATCATAAGATGCCGCAAATTACTTACTGAATACATGAAAGAATAGTAAAAAATGCCTTTCTTCGAAAGCACTGTGCTGTAAAGTACAGTACCACTGGTTCTGCTGGTGGTTGACAGTTGCAATTTCTTGCAACTGTATTTGTGGATTATAGGATCACACAAATTAACGTATTTAAGAAGATGATGATAATACCGCGATGTAAAAAGGTAAGTATGCATCAACTTTGCGAATATTTTACTATTTATTTACTATTTACTATCTGTTTCAGATTGTTCAATGGTCCGATCGGATTGCCTGGGCCAGGATTCGAACCCGGATGTTTCACTTTCCGGGCGACGATCGTCTACGAATGAAAAGTTCATGAGGAGAGGTTTGGAAAATTTAGCCATTTGTAATAATATTTTGGGAAATGTTGCATATTTTCATACTACTGGTCTTGTTTCTGTTTCAGATTCTACAATCAACTTCTTGCAAAAAAAGAAATCCCATCCCACCCGCTTTTGATCCGCCACTGAGCATCGTTTCAACTGTCGTGAAGAGCTGCAACGGATCTCGTAGCAACAAGACATTCATTTGCAATTCGTCCGTTCCACTGAATTTGTCGGTTAAAAGAAAATGTGAGTATCCTTATCTAACAATTTTTATGAGGATTTTTTATTTATGTTCATGTGTTATATTTGTTATTTCATTTGCAGATGGATTCCGATAAGCCGATGGCGGAGGCGGAGACGGAAAAGAAAATGAAAAAGGATGAAACAGAAGGAGAAAAAGAAAAAAGCAAACAACCACCAGAAAACAAAAGTCAATCGACATCAAATGTGAGTAAAATTGTATAATAAATCCGGCTCAAATGTACTCTAATGATTGCAGGGTAACGTATACAGTTGTTGACCCCTTCCAGTTAATACTCGATGTCCATTTCTGTCCTTTCCCTTTCCATAGTGTCTGATTTTTCGATCTTGGTTCTGTTCGCTTATTTCCATGTTGAAAATTATCACAATTTCACAATTACCACTGTATCGAAAAACGCGAAACCAGTGTATTGCTTACACTACTATGTCGTATTTAAATTGCACAAAAGTAAGAAAATTCACAAACTATGAAACTTTCCGAATATGGACAATAATCAATTTGTGCAGCTTGATTATTTCGTTCTTCACCGTATTTCACGAATTCGCGATACACGAATATGAAAAATGAAGGAACATTCATGTAGCGCATGAAACTATCACATATTGTCAACTATTATCGCACACGCACATCACACTAAGCTCCGATGCACATGAACAAATAAATCGATTCTGCATATCACTATGTTTTTACAAATACAAATAAATCGAGCAACGTTACTGATATGAAATCACATTGATCACAGATGATCGAAGCAACTTCGTGTATCTCGTGTATTTTGTTTGCCATTTTCGGTTGCCATCGCTTTCTGCAATTATTAGTCTGAAAGTGAACGTCAAGGAGGGAGAATGTAAGTACCTTCACCTTTATTACTTTTATTTATTGTACTGTGGATGAATTTAGTAACAGTAGATTATAACCACTGTAACAATGTGCGTTACGAAAAGTAGCACGTTTCGATTTTTATGAGAAATTTTGTTTTTCATGAGAAAATGTAAACGTGCTACTTTTCGTAATGCACGTCGACGTATTTCTCTTCAAATTGAAGTTTCTTTTCTGTGTCTGTAAAAATAGAAATTCGCATAAATATCCGCAGTATAATCATAACAATAATTCTTGGAAACTATTCTATCAATATATTTTTTATGTATTTTTAGATGGAAAAAATGGCAACAGAAATAACGGAAAAAATGGCGAAAATTATGGTGGGGTCCAATAAGGAAAAGGAAAGGGAAAAGGAGAAACAGGAGAAGGAAAAGCAGAAGGAAGAAAGAAAAGATAAATCAAGGAAAGAAGAGAGAGAGAGGTCAGAAATAAGAAGGGAAAATAGGAGGAGAGAATTGGACGACAGAAGGCGACAACACCGAGAAGTGGAGGTGGCGCGAGTACAGGAAGTACGAATCATAATCCGCTAATATGTATTAGGTCTATACATATATTGTTATAATAGGATTAATTTTTTTATATTACAGATACACGAGCTAAAGAGAAGATTAAAACAAGCAATATACAGAAAAAGAGGCCAAATATACGACGAAGATACAAGAGGGGGGGGTAGGCGAGAGGGAAGAGGGGGGGAGAGGAGGTCGAGGCGGGCGAGGAAGAAGAGGGGGGTGGAAACGATATGATAGACGAGAAGGAAGAGGGGGGGGAAGAGGGGGGGGAAGAGGCGGTCGTGGCGGGCACGGAACTATGTATGCAAAAAATATAGTAATTTTAAAATAAATAAATATATTTAAAAAAATTAAGTATATTATTGTGTATATTATTATTATTATTATTATTATTATGTCCTGTATTTCTCATCGAATCAGGACGAAGTACAGTTTATTGTGTAGCTAAAGAAGTCTCCCAACGCGGGCTGATCCGCATATTATTCAGAACACTCTTCCAAAGACAGAAAACTGCTTGCATTTCACAACTATGAATTCTCGATTTTTGCTCAACTTTGAACACTCATATTACCGAATATCTGCAAATAAACATTGAATGATGACCAGCCCGCAGTGCATTGAACCTTCCTCTTTCGAATAAATCCCTTTCCCAGGCGAAAATCTTCTTATATAAGGACGAAAAGTGAGTTCCCGTAAACCCATATTTTCGCCCAATTATGCTGGTAAAGTCACCGGTTTGCAGTACCTAAGACTGCCCTTACAACATCTGCTTTGTAAATTGTTGAGCTGATTGAAGGAGCATTACTCATGGTCATAATAGAGCAGTTTAGTTCGTACATGACTTTTTATTTTAATTGATAACCATCATAAATAACTAAGAAAAGGTCACAAAGGTTTCATGAATTGATCTCAGGTAGTAGAGGAGAAACGTTTTATAACAACTAAACGTTGTCAGGTATGGGTTTTCATATTTTCCAAACTATACCTGATCTCGCACACCAATCAAAGTAGGAGTCCCACCACTCTCTGCTAACGACTAACTAATAGCAACCACCATTTTTGAGTCAGTACTGATCTAGCAGCAGACACGAAAGGTCAAGTGCGTGATAAACCAGCGAGAAATTGAGTAAGTCCTTTTCTGTATCTTTCAAAGGTCGCTGTAATAAAAGAACATAAAGGGAAGAGCAGTTTAGTGAATTTTACGTGATATTAATTTACCGCGGAAGAAAGATGACGTGAATACATGTATTTACCGATGTAAATATCTGTTCCCGTCAATATAAATAATTACCAAAAGTTGTTTCAAAACATCCCTTTCAAAGAACTGCAACATGTTTGTTACAGCCTGTATAATACAATAATTGATATTTATAATACTTTATATTTATTTATGGTTTATATCTATTTCCCCCTTTGTTTGGAATTCAGAAAGATTACGAAGTCTCAGGTAGTCTCAGGTACTGCAGACCGATGACTTTACCGGCAATATTGATCGAAAATCAGCGAAAATATAGGTTTACGGGAATACATTTTTCGTCCTTATATGAGAAGATTTTCGACTGGGAAAAGGGTTCATTCGAAAGAGGAAGCTTCAATGCACTGCGGGCTGGTCATTATTCAATGTTTATTTGCAAATATTCGGTAATATGGATATTCAAAGTGGAGCAAACATCGAGAATTCACAGTTGTGGAATAGAAGCAGTTTTATGTCTTTGGAAGAGTTTTCTGTATAATATGAAGACCAGCCCGCAGTGCATTGAACCTTCCTCTTTCGAATGAATCCCTTTCCCAGGCGAAAATCTGCTTATATAAGGACGAAAAGTGAGTTCCCGTAAACCCATATTTTCGCCCAATTATGCTGGTAAAGTCACCGGTTTGCAGTACCTGAGACTACCCCCTTAAAAATTAATACGATTGTATGATTGCTTTCAAATATCTTGTAATTGTACCTTCTTTAGGTAGTCTGAAATAAAAATCACCAATGAATACCGGCCAAAAAATAATTAAGTAATAGATTCTTTAGTCTGTATAAATACTTATTTGTATCATTGGCGCAATTGTTTTATATCACTAATTTTGTGGAGATAATAATTACTTGTTTTTGTAGGAGCTAATAATTACTCTTTTTTTTTAGGAGCACTTTAAAGAAATATTCAACATATTAAAGTTTGCACAACAGCTTTTTTTCTAATGTAATAATTACTTGTTTGTTTCGGAGTTATAATTGTACCTTCTTTAGATAGACTGAAATAAAACTTAACTATGAATACGGCCAAAAAATAATTAAGTAACAGATTCTTTAGTTTGTATAAATACTCATTTCTATCATTGGCGCAATTGTTTAATATCACTAGTTTTGTAGAGATATTAATTTCCAACAGCTTTTTAATTTTCCGTTATTTTAGCCAAAATTAACTCCATATGCATGTAGTAATTACTCATTATTTTTTTAGGAGCGCTTTAAAGGAAGTATTCAACATATTAAAGTTTGCACAACAGCTATTTTTCTAATGTATTAATTAGTTGTTTTTTTTAGGATGTAATAATTACTTGTTTTTTTAAGAGCTAATAATTACTTATTTTTTTAGGAGCACTTTAAAGAAAATATTCAACATATTAAAGTTTGCACAACAGTTTTTTTTCTAATGCGTTCCTCGCGTGCCCCGAGACTTGGCGCACTCTTTGATACCTTTTTGTAAAAAAAGGTTATTTTTGGTGATATCACCAGTTTTGTAGTTTCAAATATCTTATCACGCATATGTTAGCGTCAACGTCTTCTTTTATTGGAATTAAGGGTAGACAGTTAAATTTATTTATATACTTTACACTTTATTGTACTTATTTCTTGTTTCGCAATCATTTTCTGACATTTTTAACAAAAAACCAACATTGTAACATTTAGTAAAAAAGTTTAATAAAACTCTTCTTTACAATAGCGTTGATTCCTGTGGATTACAGATCGATGCCACAAACCTGTAAAAAAAATGCAGACACAGTGAAAACAATTTCCAATAAATTTATTCTCTATGAAAATATATATAAGATACTTAATTTTTGCATGTATTCCAAATTCTTTCCTTTCTTGTTTTATGTGATTATTATAACAATCCACCTTCATGTGTTCATGAATTGTGGAAAAGAACAAAACAGGAATGTTACGTACAATATTGAGCCGGAATTATTAAAAATTTAATAAATAATATGCTACGCAGAATAGAATTAATATATTGTTAATATTAATAATATTATCTCATATGAATTACACTTTGGCTCGTCACTGTATATTTGTCAGGTTATATTAATTTAACAATTTGCGGAAAGCACATTTCATCAGAATGAATATGATACAGAGATGTATACAGGTGAATAGCCCCTTCGAAATCCTTGAAAGTTAATTTGGAACATTTTTTTGTACGATGTTTAGTTATTTAGGTATTTGTCAATCTCAAGTTAATTGAAAAGTTCAATGAAACACCCTCCCTGTATAGTAAAAAATTTAATTAAACATAAGTAGCTTGAATATAAAAATGTGATATTAACATGTCCATGAAAAATCACTTCGAAACTGCTTTTACGAAGGTAAGAACGTCACGCCGAATCCTTCGTCCAATCAGCAACGTCCTGTGGCCACATTTCCTCACCCTTTCCTTAGTTCCCCTTGCCGACAAACTTTAGGCGTTGACTACGGAGTATCTTAATGAAAATTTTTCGAAATCCGGACTTTGAATAAAAATAAATTAAAATATCTCCGCTCAGAAGGCACGTAGGACAAAATAAAAAGCACTTTTCTTATGTGAATCGAACCCAAACTTTCCATTGAGACCATTAAAAAAGTAATCAAATAATCTGATCGATCGCTATTGAAATTCGACAATTTTTCGAAGCGATGTTTCGCGTTATATATGCATGGCTGCCTCGCGCTGCGCCTCAACTTGGCGCGAGGCACTACCGTGCCTCTAGATTCTAATATAAATCTTTGTACGGTGGTTCTAAAATGCGGATAAAGAATGAGAATTGAGAGATGTAACAAAGATGTTTCTGTAGAGTATTCGACATAAGCGGTAGAATAAGCGAAAGTTAGTTTTCTAAAGACAGGAAATGTATACATTTAAGAAACTCTCGAGTTAGCTTGTGATAATAGACCTTGACGAATCTGCGATTTCGTCTAAATGTCACGTACGATGCTTGAGAAACGCCAGAAACGCTCGTTTTCCCATGGAGTTCGATCTTCGTTAACTCTTCTTCCGAGAGGGCCATAAATTTTCCTAAGGGTTGTCCGCTCGTCCGGAGCCCATACGCGCGCTTTCTCTTTTTCCGCGTGAGACTTTTCCGTTACGCTGAAGCTATGGCGGATAGCTTCCACCTCCAGCAACTCGGGGGTGGAGTGTAGGGGTACGGAGAATCGTCCACCGCCAGGGATAAGATCGCTCATGATTGGGCCGGGCCCATGGGTCCAGGGAGGTGGATTTTGGGGGCGGACGTTTTCCCGCGGCGGAGATTTCCTTGATGTTAGGAGGAAAATCTTGTTCGAAGATCAGAATTTATTTCGCTTGCGTTCTGACAACTTATACCTTGCTACTTCGAGAATAAAACCTCTAGTTGAACTTTAAACTTTCAATTTTTATTTGAAAAACCCGCACAGATTCCTCGCGAGCAGAACAGTTTAGCGCTCCACGGGCACCAACCCATCGCCTAGTTGGTTTGGAAATTAGAACGGCCGCAACACAAGTCTTACCCGACGAGTCCAATAGCAGATCCCGGAACGAAACGCAAATCTTCCTTTTCATTTCCCCCACATCAGGGGTGACGAACAGGCGGCCGCGAGCCAGCGTGACTTGCGAAACATGGCAAGTAACGACTTTCACACGATCAAATACTTAGAGAAACATACACATTGCTGCCATTATTAAAAGTAGAAGACTGCTAGAGAATTTTATTGTATTAAATTTTCTTTGTTTTCTTTCAAACATTTTCTTATGGCAAACAGTTTTTGTAATTCTCATTACCAACATTATACAAAATAGGATAATGCTAAGAAATTAATAAGAAATGCATAAAGTAATGAATTGTACGTATCACATATTCAATTTTCTTGTTCAGATGACGATAGCACATTAAACGGTACAGAGTGAGAATCATTGCTTGCGTCCGAGCGCTCGGGCCAACTATTGCGGTTACTGAATGCGACGCAGCAGCTGATCACGACGCCTGAATATGCATAGAAGATCACTCCTTAAGTGAGAAATGCAGAATATCTTCCAAGAGAGGATTGAAGTTATAGAAAGAAACTGTTCTTCTAAAAGTTGTTTGGTTTAAGAGAGGACATCCAATGATATAACTAAGTTTTGCGTGGATAAGCAGCGGAGATTTCAAGATCAAGTTAGTTTTTGGTAAGGCAACCCTATGTCTTTTATTTACACCTAGCTACTCGGTGTTGCTCGCTCGCTTCGCGAGCTCGCGAGTGGGGTTATTGTTGGCTCGCTTGCGTAGAAAACCTTATCAAAATCCATTGCGTAAAGCTGAGAAGCGATACGGTATTGACTTGCGACGGGCTTTATATGCTAGAGTCTGAATAATAGGACTTGCGAGAAGGGAAGGAGTTCGGAGTCCCTCTGGCGGCAACTGATGGTGACACGTAGCCATTGCGGCCGCCGAGGCCATCGTTGTCGTCTACGTGTAAAAACTTCAATAACTCGACATTAAATAGGAATATCGAAATAATTTTTGTCCTATGTTGAGACCAAGAGTCGAAGGAATAAAAATAAAAAAGTTTGATGAAAATCTATGCAGTAGTTTTTGCGTGATGCGCGCACATCGATAACCCTACTATCATTTTATTTATATAGAAGAAGAAGATAATAATAATTAAAATCAATTAATAGTAATTTGTACTATTCTTCGTGTCGCTAGCTCAAATGCAAATAATGCGCGGCTGTCGCTCACTTTGTCAGAATCAACGATGCACTGGGCGCTCGACGGTGTAGCAACAGTTGTGACGCTGAGAATCAGAGTTAGGAGGAAAAGTAACGGAGACGGTTTCGGTCCTGAAATCCGTGGGAATACTCGTCAATAAGGCTGACAAAGGCCGAAATGACCACTTCCGAGAGGCTGAGAAGCAATACGGTATTGACTTGCAACGGGCTTTATATGCTAGAGCAGGCATGCTCAACTCGTGGCCGAATGGGTTACCCGCGGGTAGATTCGGGTTTGTTTGCTGCTCGCGGGGGGAAAGCCTGCTCGAGAGGAAAGGGGAGTGAGCCGTTTCGCGGAGAGGGCTGCTCGGGACGGAATAGAGGGGGGTGAGCGCTTAGTAGTGTGTGGGGCCACCGCATCTTCCAACGTAGCTACGGCACGAGTCCGTGCACACACACTAATCTCGCTTTCCCCACCCAATATGTACCACCCATAGGGCCGCTCACAGGCTGACTCGCGTCTCCGATCGCGGGTAGAAATGGGTACCCGTGCTCGCCAACTGCCCAGTTGAGCATGCCTGTGCTAGAGTCTGAATAATAGGACTTGCGAGAATGGAAGGAGTTCAGAGTCCCTCTGGCGGCAACTGATGGTGACACGTGGCCATTGCGGCCGCCGAGGCCATCGTTGTCATCTACGTGTAAAAACTTTAATAACTCGACATTAAATAGGAATATCGAAATAATTTTTGTCCTATGTTGAGACCAAGAGTCGAAGGAATAGAAATAAAAAAGTTTTATGAAAATCTATGCAGTAGTTTTTGCGTGATGCGCGCACATCGAAACCCTGCTATAATTTTATTTATATAGAAGATATATTAACAGATGTGACAAATTATACATTGACATGAAGAAAACATCTAAACGACATGCTTCCAAATCAATGGATTGAACATGGTGATGAAATGAGGTCAAAAGTAGAGACGATTATAAATCAATAATAGTATTTTATTTCTACTATTACCTATAATTCTTCGTATTAATTATTTTATGAACAAGGTGCGAATCTTGTTCGACGCATTAAATTTCCTTTTTAATAAGTAGACGCATTAAAATACACAGTGACGGAAAAAAAACTTTATTATTAAAGGAGGATGCTCTCTATTGATAGTTGCTTTCGGACCCGAGATATTTCGGATCTCATGTGGCCCTGCAACGAACACGAACCCCATGACTTACGGAGTAGGGGGAGGGGGGGCGTCGCGAAAGTCACAGTGTTTGTCACAACGAGTGCTGTGAATAATTTTATTAAGTAATTGTAACGAAGCAAACGTCTTCGTTACGTTCCTCCGAACCCCCCCCTTTACCGCGACGCCCGCCGAACGGGACCCACTCCGCGCGACTCGCGTGACGCTCCCACTCCGCGCGCCTCGCGTGACGCTCGCGCCTCACGCGGCTCCGCGACACCCCACATATGGGTAATTAACTCATATCGCGGCCGCGACCGTTTCGTGACTTCTCGCGGGAAAAGATGCGCGATCCGCGAATATAAGGAGCGTAGCGCAGCACATTCGGCGGAGACGATACGATCGAACCAGCCAGGGAGCCAACCCGGCTCTCCGGCTCTGTTAGCTTTACCGCTTTGTAGAGCCATTTTGCCTATCCGCTACCTCCTAAGGTGCTCGGAAACGCAGGTGATTTCACCGAGTCCGACAAAACACCGCACTTCGCCGTATCTCGGCGAAAGCCGCAGCGTGGCATCCTGGGCTCGTGAGGCAGTCGCTCGATCTCTGCTCGTCGCTGGCTCACCTACGAGCATCCTTATACCCCATCACCAGGGCTGGCCACCAAGGTCTCCCCGACCGAGGGCTCCGCACCTTCCTGATCCCCCGATGTCCCGTTGGGAACTCCGCCGAGCTCACCGCGCCGCCGAGCTAGCCGCGCCGCCGGGTTAACCGCGCTGGCCAGCGGGTCAACCAAACGACCATCCGCGCCTGCGAGGCACTGCGTTGCCTACCCTGCGCCTCCGTAGAATATAAGACGCGTTAGCTTGTAAGATCCGTTAGTTTGTAAGATCCGTTAGCTTGAAAGGTCCGTTAGCTTGTAAGATACGTTAGCTTGTAAGATGCATTAGCTTGTTAGTTGCGTCGCGTTAGAACAGAGATGCACAACTGCGTGCTCACGAGCAATTCTTTCCCTTCGGTGGTACCAGGGTCGGATTAAGGGGGGGGCTAGGGGGGGCTGCAGCCCCGGGCCCCACTTTCCATGAGGGCCTCGTTCTAAGCAAGCTTCCATTTATAATCGATGTTTTTCCCAATGTATATATTGCGTATAGAGTATTCGTAACCACTCCGATTGCGAATTGTGAGGCAGAAAGATCATTTTCTGTTTTAAAGAGAATAAAGAATATGTATAGATCAACAATGTTAGATGATCGGTTATCGTCTCTAGGACGTTTAACAATTGAATCCGAATTGTTAAAGTCTATCGAATTTGAAGATGTAATGCAAGATTTTGCACAATTAAAATCCAGAAAAAAACATTTCAACTTAGTTTAGAATAAATTTAAATATTTAAAGATTTTTGTATTTTATTATATACGTTTTTATAACCCCCCCACCCCCCCCGCCGCTTTTCAATCACATGGGCCCCCGAAGGATTGATAGTCCCGGGCCTCAAAACATCTTAATCCGACCCTGGGTGGTACCCCCACCATGGGGCTCGTGTTGACGTTCGAACCGTGGTGCGTGGACGCGGAAGGCCGCGGAAAGGCGTCTGGCGTTTGCCCACCACGATTCCGATATAGCAATAGCCTTTTGTTTTATGTGGCCTGCCTTGTGCCATGTATTTCATCAAATCAGTTATTTAAAGACCATCGTCGAAAGCGATAGAAGTGACGGGATTCTAATTCCTTGAAGAATTTTTCAAGATTGTCCAGACATCACGTAACACCTTATATCATTCCTTATTAAGTTCCTTTAATTCCTTTATAAAACTTTCCTTTAATTATTTTTCTTAATATTTTACACACGCTATTGATAGAAGATTTTTGTATTCATTACTTGTTCTTATTATTTTTATCATTAATTCATTACTTAATTCACTCTTCTGATCTTTTACAATTGTATTGATCTTTTACGTGTAAGATATTCCCTATCAATGGCGGGATTGGTAAAAACTAAAATAAATAATCACTTCCATCCTATATGGGAGACTGATTATTTCTTTGCAATTAATGCTGATGCCCTGCCTCAATGCCTTATTTGTGGTAAAATTGTTGGACACATACGATCATTCAATTTTGCGCGGCATTATAATTTACTTCATAAAAATAAGTAAAGCGAAGTTTCTAGAGAAGACAGATTGCAAATAATTAAAGATTTAAGATCAAAATGGTCGATAGAGTCTCCGATTATCAATAAAGAAAGCGTGTCCACCCAAGAACAGAGTCTTACAGCTTCGTATGCTGTTTCTTTAGAAATCGCGCGCTCTAAAAAATGTTTTATTGACGGTGAAATGATTAAGCGTTGCGCCATTGCAATGGCACGTGCATTTAATAACGAAGCAGCGGTACAAAGCTTCAAAACTGTTTCTCTTTCTCGAACATGTGTAACTTCTCGAATAAAAGCAATAAATTCACAATTAGAAAGAAATTTGAAAATATTGCTGAACAATTGTCGCTTTTACTCTTTATGCTTAGATGAAAGTACAGACGTATCGGATATTAGTCAATTATTAATATTTGAAGATCTGAGAATTATTAATATTTGTTCGAATTATCCAAAATGATTTTACTATTAACGAGGAACTCTTAGATTCATAGATTTAGCTTCATTGCATGGTTCCTGTAAAGGTAGCGATATTTTCAACGCAGTGAGTAAACAGTTTTCGATTTGATCAGTTACATAAACGGTTATCGTAATCGATTTGATTT
The DNA here is from genome assembly GCA_030770465.2 of Perdita meconis. Taxonomy (NCBI): domain Eukaryota; kingdom Metazoa; phylum Arthropoda; class Insecta; order Hymenoptera; family Andrenidae; genus Perdita; species Perdita meconis. The sequence continues at coordinate 804,012 of JASKOS020000032.1, read as the reverse complement.
ATTTGCTACTGAAATTTCCAAAAACGAATTGCATAATTTCCATAGTTGCGAGGAACTGGAAAAAGATCTTTCAGATTCAGATGTAGACTTTAGTATGTTTGCATCTGCATTGCATAGTGTAGTTGATGAGTTTAATACTCGTTTCAAAGATTTTGATCTATTACAAGGGGATATAACCATTTTTAATAATCCCATGAAAGTTCATATTCCGGATCAAAATTTACAATATAGAATTGAATTATGTGATCTACAAGCAGATCAATTTTTTATCAGTAGAACTGAAATCGGTTTGGACTTTTTTAAACTGTTGCCCGAGGATAAATATCCAAAATTAAAAAATCTTGGTCTCAAAATTCGTTCAATGTTTGGTTCAACATACATGTGCGAAAGCACTTTTTCATCTATGAAGCACATTAAATCTTTGAAACGATCGAGAGTAACGGACTCATCACTGACACATTTAATACGAATTGCTTCTTCGGAGATTCCAGTTGATATACCGGCTCTCATGAAAGATGCAATTCGTCCGCAATGTTCGCATTAATTTATATTTATTTCTTAAACACCAGAATCTTTATACAAATTATTAATTTACCATTCAAGTTTTAGGCTGTTAAGTTCTAATGATGATATTTACGGTATAAAGTACACATACATATCTACGTATATTTTATCCGGAATCTGAACAGACGGAATTGATAATAGGTATTTTATAATTTAGCTTAGTGCGTTTAAAATGCTATTTAAACAAGAACACGATATCGATCGATATACCATAGCATATTTTTCTTTCTCTTTCTCTCTGTCTCTGTCTTATGCTCGTGTCGTTACGTAGATAAACAATAGGCTATCGCTGGAGCCGTGGTAGGAAAACGTTTTTTCGCGGCCTCCTGCGTCCATGCACCACGGTTCGAGCGTCAACTCGAGCCCCATGGTGGGGGTACCTCCGAAGGGGAATAATTTGTCGTGAGCACGCAGTTGTGCACCTATGCGTTAGAATATCCGTCGCGTCCGGTTACCGCGAATTCTGTGAACCGTTTCGACCGACCGGCCGTCCGTAGATAATAAGATGTATCGTTCCTATTAATAATAAGAATAAATAGTATGATAAGATTTAGATCCAAACCGACGGCCTCGTTTATTGGTACGAACCCTGGTGACCGACTGAGTCGGCACTAAATCCCATTCCCCGCGGTTACAAAATGGCGCCCGAACAGGGTCCGTAAAATGGAAAGGGTCCAATGAACGAACCCGTCGGCTGGGTCTATAAGTTGAACAAGGCTGTACTAACAGAAGTTGGACCAGCTTCGGAGCAAGGTCGTCGCCCACCTTCGCGGACGGACCGACGCGATGCAGAAGGAGGAGGACGCGACTGCAGAGGAGATGGACGACTTCTTCGACGCCGCGCCGCCACCGGCGGAACCACCAGCAGCAGTCCCAAGCTCGCTTTCCGACATCACCGCAATGGAGCGTATCCGGAAATGGGGCGGACGCTATGACGGCGGCAAGGGAGCCGCCGAGTTCCTCCAGCGTCTCGAGGAGCTCCAGCGCAGTTGGGGTCTACGCCCGGATCAGATCCTGCCGTGCTTCTCAGAAGTCCTGACCAGCGACGCTCGCACATAGTACCGGCTTCGACGAACGGAATGGTGCGGATGGGAAGAGTTCATCGCCGACTTCCGCTCGTACTTCCTCCCCATCCACGATAAGGAGACGCTCGAAGATGCCATCCTCCGCAGGACGCAGCGCGTCGGCGAGCCAGCTCGAAAGTACGTGTCCGCGCTGATAGATCTCTTCCAACAGCACCAGGGGATTAATATGGCCCAGCAAATGGCGCGGATCTACCGCAATCTCCTGCCGGAATACCGCGAGTACATCCGCCGGCCGGAGGTTCACAGTCTGGCGGACCTCATGCTCCGGAAAGAGGGTTTCGAGAAACTCCAGGCAGAGAAGAAGGAATAGTGCCCCGTCCGAAGCCCTTCACCGCGGAGCCACGGACCGCGACCGCTGATATCCAGCGTGGCCACTTTGGCCCCCGCAGCCCCTAGTCCCACCACATACGACAAAGACAGCTGCTGCTGGAGGTGCGGGCAGCGGGACCACCACCGATGAGAGTGTCATCGACCGAGCCGATTCTTCTGCTCTCATTGCGGCCAGGAGGGCTGCGCTTCGAAGGACTGCCCTTGCCACCCGTCGGCGGGAAACGACGCACGGTCCGGGAGCGGAGGCGCCACTCGAGCCAGGTCATCAACCGCGCCTCACCGGAGAGAATGATCCGAGACAACCGTCTCTACATGGAGTTCCAGATGGGCGAACTCCGGTATCCCGCACTGGTCGACTCCGGGGCCGTTCGCTCCTACATCCGAGCAGACTTAGCCCAAAAGTGCCTACAACGAGATGTAACCGCTGACCGCGCAGGCCTGCGTCGCCGACGGAGCAGCGGTGCCACTCCAGGGCGAACTCCACATGGATGTCGAGATCGCCGGGATGCCGATCCGACACGGGTTCGCCGTAATGTCTTCGCTCCGACGTGGCGGCGCCGCGCACTGAGTTGCTCAAGAAGAAGAGAAAATGGAGCTGGATCGACGCCGAGCGTCTCATTACTGAGACTTTTGCCCCTCATTAACTGAGCTGACCCTTGCCCCTCATTAACTGAGCTCGCGGCTCGGCTCGGGCCGTATCCATCCAAAGTCGGTATTTCGACGAAACTTCAAAGGAATGGTTCACGTACAGGACCCATGCAAGTGTGGTAGTGGGGTCCTCCGTATCGTTTGCACCACGGGGTGTTACTACCCCCGGCCCCGGGGTAGGCAAAAAACTACGGATACCCACAGAACTTGTAAAAAAGAGTACGTCTATAGGCAACAGATTTCTCGTTCTTTTCTACATTCATGTTTCATAGTTTGCTGTTTCGGAAGTTTGTCGTTCATTCTATATCTACGTAGTCTCTTTGCTAAATCTATCAATAACGTACTCTCCCATTTTGTATACATTTATTTTGCACGATTATTTCGCAAAATGTATTGCATCTTATATTTCATTTCGAGTGTTTTTCAATATGTTTTCTGGTTTTATGGAAAATCGTAGCCCTCACCGGCGAATACCTGAACAATTTTATTTATTCTTTTTATTGCCTAAAATTTATGCTGATTTGCTTGCAAACGGTCTGCGTAATTAGTGTTACAGGTTATAACGTCGTGTACTCATCGACTGTTTCGAAAGATTCAGAAATGCGTACAATGGTCCGTCGGGTTCCAAATGATACGTTTGATTATGTCGGAGACCAGATATTTGGGATTGCCGAATAAATATTAGTATTGTTGTTCAATTGAAGAGTTAGAACTCACCGTCGATCTAAATAGACTTTATTAAAACTTGAGGTTCTGACCGATACTCGGTTGTGTGTACTTGGTGCATGCTTCTTTCATTTTATTTAGTACATTCACACATTTAGCAATTAGTATTTAAGTATTTATTAAAGATTAGATGTTTATATACGGTATAAAATCTGAACAAATTGTATAACATGTGCCCTTTTTGATTTTTTTAACAATATTTCATGCAATAGTGTAAGAGAAACTGATCAAAAACTTGACTTTCTATTTTTACCCCCACTGTCCCCCAAGGAAACAGAATCATTTGATTCATTTGTTTTACAGTGGGGTCATTCCATGCGAAAACGAGTAACATGTTGGATTTTGTTCAAATTTGGATATGTTGTAGTTTTTAGGGGCATATAGACGTACCTCGAAGGATTTTTTAAAATGTCAAAAAATGTCTGTTTTACAGCTCTTTCAAGTTTGATGTTCCTTCAAAAAATTGTATCTGTGATCTTTCTTCAAAAAATTATAACAGCTGAACTAATAAACCGATTAAAATGAGCTTTTTGGTGCTTATAGTAGAGACTTTGGAGTATCTATTAAAAATTATTTCAATTGAGACAATAATTTTTTTAACCATTTATTTTGCAAATGTTTTAAACAATTGCCATTTGTAACCGCAGGTAAATATTTAAAAATTTGAAAAAAAATGAGGGTATAGCCTTGTTCGTCTCTTTCATGGTGAACTTTTCAAAAATATGGTCATTTTAATATTAGCCACAGGAAAATTATTTGAATGTAACGCCTAGAGGCTTGTGTTCCCTCGGCCAGCCCCCCTCTGAACACCATCCAAGCCTCTCTCCTCGAGACTCTATGGCTCCCTTAGCCATCCCCCGTAAACAGCGACCAAGTCTCGGTCCGAGACTCTACGGTTACTTTCCCGAAAAGAAGGGTCCGCGCATCTGTGGAAGAAAATTTTACCTGCTCGGCTCGCCCGTTTGCTCGTCCGAAAGTTCAGATCTGGACGGGGTCTAACGCGGCACATTCGGTGGAGACAATACGATCGAACCGGCCAGGAAACCAACCCGACTCGTAAGAGACTCTCCAGCTCTGTTTAGCTTTACCACTTTATAGAGCCACTTTGCCTACCCGCTACCTCCTAAGGTGCTCGGAAACGCAGGTGATTTCACTGAGTCCGACAAAACACCGCACCTCGCCGTATCCCGGCGAAAGCCGCGGCGTGGCATCCTGGGCTCATGAGGCAGTCGCTCGATCTCTGCTCGGCGCTGACTCACCTACGAGCATCCTTATACCCCATCACCAGGGCTGGCCACTAAGGTCTCACAGGGGATGGTTAGCTTGTGTGCACGTCGATGGAAGTAAAGTGGGAGATGCCGGTAGGTCATAGTGCGGGAATCGTCGAACGCCCAGAACCCACGATTCTGGCATCACTGCTGCTGGACTCAGTAGTGCGTGGTGGTGCGCCGGGCTCGGACGTTCAGGCAGCGAGCAATGTAAAACAAATGTAAATGCAAAAAGATCCGTCCATGAATCGTCAGCGTCACGCTTTCGTCGTGAACAGCAAATCGTCATGAAGTGCAGTGTACGACACTGTCGATCGCTGAGCGACAAAATTTGCGCTTTGAATATAGGTAGTGCATGCTGTGTTTACGAAGTGCAGAGCAAACTTCACTGTTTCATCTACAAAATGTCAAGTGACGAAGAAAATGTCATAGCTCTTTATTATATGTAATTATATTCGGTGTAGAAAAAGAAGGAAAAGAAGAGTTTGGGTACATCCATGTATCAGAAACAACATGAATTGTAGATTTTTTGTTGCTGCAAGAGAATTCAAGCATGCTATAGAATGCGGAGAAATACTATAAAAAATCTTATAGAAATCGTAAAACCGAATATAAAAAGGCAAAACACAAACATGAGGGAATGTATAAGTGCAGAAGAAAGGATATTAATAACATTAAGGTAGGAAAACAAAATTAAATTATTTATAGATATTTATTTATTATTTATATATTTGTAATATTTAAGATGAAAATGTTGATGAAGAAGAATGAAAATGCTCAAATGATGCTTCGGTTGCCCATTCTTCATGTTTATGCTTTAAAACTTCATCTAGTAACATTAACGTCGTAATGAAGCGTCACTTCTCGTTACTGAACCTCTCCCCCTTCATTGCGACTGTACAACGCGATCCAGCGGACCCCACCGCCGCGATCGCGTGATTCTCCCCACTCCGCGGGGCCACGCCGCACAGTGGTTCGGCGTATATAAAAATCGCGGAAAAAACTTCGTAACTTCTTTACTTTTTAATATTTTTGAATATTTTTTTTAGATTATTTGTTGAATAACGATTTTTATAGTACTATTATTATTTTAACATAATATTTTTCGCATAATAATATTTTTTACATAAAACAAAGTTCATAACAATTTCTAATATTACGGTAGGTTGTATATATACTATGTTTTGCAGTTTTGCATAAAACAACTACTGTTGTTGTTACCTAATATGCTTTTCATAAGAACATTTTTATATAAAAAAGAAGAGGGTTACAATATAAGTTACATTGTCATATCACATTTTTTCTGTAAAAAATTAATATTTTAAAATACCTATTGTGGATTTCATTATGTATACATATGACATATTATATTTAATTGACAATATTTACACAATCCATATTTATAAGTCCTAAACTAATTTTTAACTAATTGTAAGCAATGAACTGAAACTGTAAAGCAGTATAAAGAAGGAACAGGAAGAATAAACACGTGGAAAGTCCAAGAATTTTATAGAGAAAATATCAGAGGATGCGACCGCCTGAAACTTGCCTGTGTCTGGTCTCCAGATGCGTGCACAAAGTAATCGAGCCCAGAATAAACCGTCAAAACATTCGGAAGAGGAAATGTAATGGAATAGAAATGTTGGAAGAATAAAAGCTATGAGTAGCAGCTAGTAATACTTCATATGGTACTCTCAGTGCAGCCCTCCGTAAAGGTAGGCGCAGCGAGAAGGAGCAGTAATTTGACGATAACAGTCAAAGGTGCAAAAAGATGCAGCTAATTTTTACAGGACAGTTACTTGATAGTATTTACTATAAATCAATGCCATTAAGAACGCGGAGGAAGGCGGAGCTTTTTTTATATGCCTAAGGGAATCAAACAGTACTTCCTATTTTTATTACCTTTATTTTAGGCTCTGTTATGCAATATTGCTTGAGTGATTTCGAAAAGTATTTATGTATTCTATAAGCTAAGACTATAAATATTAAAAATATATGAAACAAATTATGATATACATTCGCAGAAAGTAAAAAAAAAGAGTTAGAATTCTGGCTAGGAAAAGGTAAGATTCCAGTGAGAGTATGATAGGCCCACTTTAGATAAATTTTTCTTCTTTATTGACATGAATTAGCTATATTCAATTTCATAGCAAGATATATTGGTTCAATAGTTATCAGAATATACAAGTATATACATAAAAAACACACTTTCAGAATTTGGGATTTTTTCCGCCTTCGAACCACTGTGCGCCGCGCTAACGACTCCGCGAGATCCCACCGCGCGCCCCGCGGCGTCCACATGTGTCGCGTAACTCATATCGCGGCCACAGGGCAGTCGAATTTATCCAGTTCGAATTTAGTACGCGGCTTAGACTGGAAAGCGAGATCGAGCATAAGACTCTTTCGAGACTATCTAACGATACAGTACGTAAAGTTCTGTTGAGTATTATTTTACAAGTTCTTTTGAGACCCCCGCACTAGATCTGTGCGTAACTTATAATTCAGTAACATATTAGATTCGGGACACACTTTTACTCAGACATTTGTAAAGTCCTGTTAGGATATTTAAATATATGTAACCATTTTCTTTTGTAAAAGAGAGTATTCAATTAGACACATCCTATCCTGAACCGTTCCAATAGCACTAACGTCCCACAATTAGTATACTTTGCCGCTCAAGTATATTAAATTCGATATAAAGGTTACGAGACTACCTAACACCCTAACGCGGCTCCCGGTGATGAAATAAGCACCGGTTCGTCCACATCAACAACCTCGGCTTTCGCACAGGTCTCAAGCCTCGGCTCGTAACATATACTTCACAATTACGTTAGAAAACATGATGGTCTGCCGTACAAAATTAATGCATACACCGAAAGCATCCCTTCTGCAACGCCGAGAAATATTCCTAATTCAGAAGAAGCTGTGCCAATTTCTGAAAACTCATCTCCACTAATACTGCGTGATTACTTAGCCACTTATTTTATAAAACCGCATGTCGCTTTACCATGGCAATGGAACGTTTGTATTTATAATGAATAAAATGATAATTTACCAGGTCATTTTATTTCTTTTGCTACCTCACTCCACGACTTTTTAAAATATCTTTTCTTGAGTACTCTGGAAGTTTATAATCCTTACTTATATTATAAATGCGAAAGTGTGCTTGTATGTTTGTTACTTCTTGACGACTAAACTACTGAACTGATTTCAATAAAATTTGGCAGGAATGTAGCCTGAAATCTGGGAAAGGACATAGGATACTTTTTATCCCGAAATTTTTCCTAGAAGAGCGAATATATAAAAAATAGACTCCGATTAGCATGCGAGAGGGAGAATCTCTGTCCTTACAAACAAAAGTCTATCACTTGTGCCCTGGTGGAAGAGAGAGCATCGTGCTCTCTCTCTATCTCGTGCTACCACCACTATAGGCCTTGGATTGGCACGCGAGAGAGAGAGAGAGAGAGAGAGAGAGAGAGAGAGAGAGAGAGACTCTCCGCGCGCCTCGCGCTCCGCGACGCTCCATCCGCGAACGATAGTTCCTATTGTAGCCGCAGGGCGCCCGCGCTTCTCACAGAAGAAGTTCGATTAGCCGGCAATATAAGGAGCGTCGCAAGCCATGCACGTAGGATTTGAGGAACGTCACCTAATGTGTGATTACGTACTTTATCGTCGACCACGTACGAGCCAATTTTTCCACATACCCTTTCATTTGTATAGGGTAATTGTGTCCCTGTTAATTCCCTGTTAGTGTTCTGTTAACCAAACGCACGTTCTCTTTATGAAATAAATATTTTAATTATTTGGTCTGAAATTCCAGTTGTTTAATATTTATATTCATTCTATTTATTTATTCTATTTCTATTTATATTTGCAAGAATCGATCCACAAATCATCCTTACTTCCTTACTTATATTATAAATCCAAAAGTGTGTTTGTATGGTTGTTATTTCTTAACGACTAAAAACTACTGAACTGATTTTAATAAAATTTGGCAATTATTCCATTTTGAATATTTATGCTTGATAATTGATTCTTGATTTCTGATCGTGCATTTGGATTTGGTATTTGTTGAATGTTTCATTTATAACTTGGAACCTTAGGTTAGTTTTTCTTCAGTTCAGTTATCCTTTCCATATTCCTTCCTTTTTAAATCATTTTTGCTAAATTTGTTTTAACAATTGGCAGTAATATGACACACAAGCGCAAGTCAAACTTATCGCGTTGCTCTAACAAAGCTCGAGCTATGAAAGTTGCCAAAATGCAAGAATTAGATGCCCACATTGAGTCAAGAAGGCGTGAACAAGGTGAAAGACAAGCTGTTTTTAGATCTGCAGAAACGCCGGAGCAGTTTCAAATCCGGCGGATTCAAAATGCTGAGCTTGTCGCGTCCCTTAGAGCTACAGAAACACTAGAGCAGTATCAACTGCGGTTGACTCAGCAGGCTGAAAGGCAAACGTCGCTGCGAGCTACAGAGACGCCTGAGGAGTTACAAAGAAGGCGAGAGTTAAATACCGAATGCCAATCAGAACGGAGACGTGTGTTTACACGTAACACGTGGGCAGCCTTTTATGACGCTGCATTTAATTATGACCCACTAATTGACTACATGAATCATAGATTAGTAATAATAGGGAGAGTGGATCAAAGATGTAGGCATTGCGAAGCGTTAAAGTGGAAGGAGGAAACTGCTGGTATGTGTTGTTCTGGTGGAAAAGTCTCGCTTCCATCACTTGGCGAGCCAGAAGAACCGCTAAAAACTCTTTTTTTATGCGATTCTGACGAATCACGGCGGTTTTTAAATAGAATTAGGAAGTACAATTCGTGCTTCCAAATGACATAATTTGGTGTGGACAAAGAAGTCATAATGTCCGGTTTCTCACCTACGTTCACAATCCAAGGTCAAGTTTACCATAGGATTGGGTCTTTGCTTCCGGTAGCTAATCAGCAACATAAGTTCCTACAAATTTATTTCATGGGGGATGGAAATAATGAAGCAGATTGTAGGTGCCATTATATACAAGGGGTTGAAAGAGACACTATTTTGAAAATTCAAAGAATGTTGCATGAACATAATCCCCTTATCAACACCTTCAAACCTGCTTTGGAGAGAATGCCGCGAGAAGATTACAAATTAGTAGGGGTGTGCGGGTACCCGAAATTACGGGATCGGGTCGGGTCGGGAATTTTTTTCGGGTTCGGGTCGGGATCCCGAAAGTTTGTCGACACATAAATATATTCGGGTACCCGTAATTTCGGGACCCGATTTCCGATTCGGGACCCGATTTTAATTCGGGACCCGATTTTCAATTCGGGACCAGATTTTCGATACACGCCATATTACATAATTTTCTTCTCAGTTACAAATTATTTCATCTGATTTCATAGAAAAATTACATTTTAACAGTTTAAGTAGAAAGCCAGAATGAAAAGTTATGTACTGAATTAAGTGCCAAGTCCCGATTTAAAAATCGTGTCCCGAATCGAAAGTCGGATCCCGAATTGAAAATCGGGTCCCGAATTAAAATCGGGTCCCGAAATTACGGGTACCCGAATATATTTATGTGTCGACAAACTTTCGGGATCCCGACCCGACCCGTCCCGATCGTTACCCGACCCGACCCGAGGCTCGGGTACCCGTATTTTCGGGTACCCGCACACCCCTACAAATTAGTGATTCACCCAGACCGCACGCCGAGTGGAGAACATGAAAGGCGATATAACGCACCATTGATAAATGAAGTTGCGGCCGTTGTCACAGGCGAACAATTTTTTAGCCGTGATATCGTCCTGCACGCGCGTGATAACAGATTAACCCAAGTGCCCGATACACATAAATTTTACGACGCACTGCAGTATCCACTGATTTTTAGCAAAGGTCAGATAGGGTACCACTTTCAAATACCTCAAATCAACCCTGTAACAGGTCTATCCTTGCCAAACGGAAAGGTATCCTGTAAGGACTTTTATGCCTACTACATGATGATACGAAAAAATGATTTTAACATATTACTGCGGTGTAGACAACTCTTACATCAGTTTCTGGTCGATATGTACGTAAAGGTTGAAAGTGAACGACTGCGATTTATATCATTAAATCAGAGTAAGTTAAGAACAAAGAATTATATCTACCTTCAAGATGCTGTTGCGAATGATGCAAGCGTGAATCCTAATGACTTAGGCAAAATGATTATTCTACCATCATCATTTGTGAACAGTCCACGATATCTGCACGAGTATACTCAGGACGCATTTGCTTATGTACGCACGTATGGTCGCCCCGAACTCTTTATTACATTTACCTGTAACCCAGCTTGGAAAGACATAGTCGATGAATTGATGCCGGGACAAAAGGCTATTGATCGGCACGATATAATTGCGAGAGTTTTTAGATTAAAAGTTAAGAAACTGATGTCGGTTATGATAAAAGGAAAAATCTACGGAGAGGTATTGTGCTTTATGTATTCAATTGAATGGCAGAAGCGCGGCCTGCTCCACGTCCACATTTTACTTTGGTTAAAAGATAAGTTGAGACCCAATCAAATTGATAAATATCATCAGTGCCGAAATACCTGATCCAAACAGTGACAAGGACCTCTATGATATTATTATTAAAAATATGATACATGGTCCGTGCGGTCCTTGCAATCCCAATTCTCCATGCATAAAAGTTGGAAAATGTACAATAAAATACCCACGGAAGCTACTCAAAGAGACTGTTCATAATGAAAACGGATATCCTCTGTACAAACGCAGAGCACCAGCAGATGAAGGTCGAACTGCGACTATCAAACTTCGTAATGGCGGTTATGCCACTGTCGACAATAGTTGGGTAGTACCTTATTCCCCCATTCTGACTAAAATGTTTAATGCTCATATAAATGTAGAGGCTTGCAGTTCAGTACGTGCGATTAAATATATCTGCAAATACATAAACAAAGGCAGCAACAAAGCCATATTCAATCCAGAAACCAGAAATGCACGTCTCACAAATCCCATAAACGAAGTCCACACCTATCAGACCGGTCGTTACATCAGCAGCAACGAAGCGGTGTGGCGAATTTTAGGTTTTCCATTGCATGAAAGACACCCCACCGTAACACATCTCGCTGTACACTTAGAAAATAGTCAACGAGTCTATTTTAATGTAAATAATTTCTGTGACAGAGTATCGACCCCGTCGAAAACCACACTGACCGCATTTTTTGAGCTTTGTAAAAAGGACGATTTTGCAAAAACGCTAAAGTACAGTGACCTCAAACGGTTCTGGCGCGGACCTTGCACGGTACATGGTGACCCCCTGGCGGCGGCAGTTACGAACTGCAGATATTCATAAACGCCAGTAGGCGGCAGTTAATGTATCTGCTCGACGATGTTTATGCTCATCATAGACAGGTCCAAACTGTCTGATGCGGTGTACGGTTTGCTTGGATTTACTCGCCGGATTAACACTACATAGTTTTTACTTAATATTGTATGTAGTAACTGATGTTAAGACGAGTTTAGGAAAAATTGTCAATATAAACATGACATTTGTTATGTTTGAACACACAAAGCTACTAAAAGTAGTTAAACTTTTGTTTGAAAATTTTCTGAAAAAGGCCTAAAAAACGTGGCGACAGTTATGTAATACATTTTACGTAATCGTAATATCCATTACCCATAAATTAATTATTTCTTTATATTACAGCTATACCCTGATGACCTAATAATGTACAGTGTACAGAATGAAATGTACAAAAATGTATGGCAGAATGGCTACGTAGGTATGTAACCAATATTATCTACTAAAAAACCTGGAACACAAACTCGACAAATTGGTGTAACAAAAGTAATATAATTTACACAGAGCGTAAACAATATATGTTTAAATATTTTAAAGGATGCTAGATAAATTAAAATTGAAAAAAAATGCTTTATAATTTAGTGCCGAATCTGCCTCTGTTTTGCAGTAACAATGCATTGAAGATAGCAACACGGTTTTGAAACGAAGACTACCTGTGGCACATTGACAATGCAAACACAGGCAGATCGGACACTATATTATATGACATTTTTATTTCGATTTCGTTTCTTCTACTACCTCTTAAGATATTTAAACGTATATTGTATATACCCTGTGTAGTTTAAAGATTATAGTTCTGTAGTTTCAGAAAGTATTTGTTTCAAAATACTTAAAACTTTATTTTTTAACCAATTTCAGTTATGACTTTTACAATACAGTAAATTCTGCTTTCAGGTAGTGTTTTCGTACTGGTTAAAGATAGCACTGATCAACTCATAGCTTCGTTCCTCGAACCTCTTTGATCGAACCCTCGACGCTCGAGATCATAAGAGAACGCCAAAGATAAGAACAGAACTAGCCATGCTGGGTGCTCGACGCAGAAGGAACGCAATTTTCATTGGATCTTGAAGAACGTGACACCAATCGATTACTTATGCTCTTCCAAAGAAGAAAAAACCAAGCGCGATGTAAATGGAGTTGTAATTAACGAAATTATGGAATAATTTGATTTTCGCATAAAAATGCTAATTTAGTTTGAAATAGGCCGATTTACATGGAATTTGGTGTTATTTCCAGGAATCCAGTGGTATCACTTTTAGATCGCTATGGTGAAAAATTAGAGTTACTAATGGCCAGTGGGAAAACGATGGCTCATCGGTCGAGCGACCCTCGTCGAACGAGATGCCGAGCTCTCGTTAGAGAAAGTAGGTATTTGAAATAGACACAGGAAATAAATATTTCCATTTTATCAATTAGTAAAGAACATCGGAAATAAAATATTTCACTTGAAAGTAGTTCACCAGTGAAATAGTATTTCAAACGCATGCTGTAGTTATAACCGATCGAAATACTATTTTGAAATAGTAATTCAGTTAGTTTCTATTTCAGAGGGGAAATAGTATTTAGTATTTCTTCTAAAGCAGGGGTGACGAACTTCTTTACCGTCGAGAGTAACAGTGCCCCCCACTACCAGTGAAATGGGGATGTAGCGGGTTGGAGAGTGCGGGGCTGAGAGCCACACTAACTCGCGGACCGCCTGTTCGTCACCCCTGTTATAAAGCATAATGAAAATGAAATATTTCACACGTGAGTTATTTTCACAGGTACTGAAGTTATTTTCTATTTACTATTTTCTATTCCAAGACACATGCATCGACACACTATCAGCATCGAGTGGATTGGTTATAGCGTAAGACAAACATATACATACAGGGTCATGTAACTTCCCTCAGCGTGCATATGTGTTAGAGCACAGGATATTTTCTGCTACGTGCCCACGTGCCCAAAGATAGGAAATAGTAAATAGATAATAGAAAATAGTTTCAGGACCTGTGGAAATAACTCAAGTGTGAAATATTTCATTTACGTTAAACTTTATCAGAAATAGTAAATACTATTTCCTCAATGCAATAGGCACTGAATGAAATACTACTTGAAAATAGTATTTCATTGTATAAATATTTCATTTTCACTATTTCCACCTTAACTATTTCAAATTTTCCCCAGCTCTGGTTCTCGTTCGACGAGAGTCACTCGACCGAGGAGTCATCATTTTCCCTTTCGCCGTTGAGTCAAGATCCGAGGAAAATTGCGTTCCTTCTGCATCGAGCACCTAGCATAGCTAATTAGCATACCCAAAGTAACAAAAACTATTAGTTTTAAAAACAATTAATGGGTAGCAATAAAAGCTTTTAATGATCTTCCTAAAGAATTGAAGACATTAAATGTAAAAAAAAAAAGAAATCTAAAAACAAAATTTCAAACTGGATTAAAAACAACAATAATATATCCTTAAATGTTTATAATTACGGCCTTGTATAGGAACAAGAATGTTTTTAAAATAAGATTCGTGAAAATAGTTGGAAATGTACAATGCCTCAAAGGCCCGTAGTATATAAGTTTTTCTTTGTTTTTTTTTTATATTTTCTAATTTTCACGGTTAAACCATATCTATGTACAGGTAACTTTGATTACCTCTTTAGGATGTATGTTTTCGTCAATTATATGTGTTTAGCGATGTGAACATGCATGTAATATACTCTGGTAAATAAATAAATAAAAAATAAAATAATTCTGTACTTGTCTTCGGCGGTCTCTTGTGAGCTCAAGTGTCGAGCCCATAAAAACCAGGCACGCGTGAATTTGGAGGTGCGAGATTCGATTCCTATTCTCGTTAGGTTGCAAATATAGTGAGGCGGCGAGCAGCGAGGATAGCGCGAGGTAACAAGATAGTAAAGGACACCATGCCTTTGTGTCCTTTGTTTTCTTTTATCCGCACCGCTATCCTCGCCGCTCACCGCCACACTATATTCGGCCACTTAAAGAGGACCCGCTTCGGACCCGACGACTGTTAACCTTTATTTTTTATATTTACTGTAATTTACTATAGTTACAATATTTTTTATGTATATCGTTTTTTATATAGTTATGTAGATTATAATTTTGTATGTTGTATTTTGTAGCATATTTTAAGATATAAGTATAATAAATAAAAGAATTTTCTTAAAAATTACAATTCTTTTTTTTTTATAATAATCCGAATTTCCAAAAAATATTTATTGACTGGGCCTAAATCCAGATTGTGCTCAAGCGAAAATTAAATTTTTTAAATTATATTATTTTTTTCTAAGAGTGGTACAATTGCGTGTCACATGCGCAGCACATGCGTCGCACTTACCAAGCGCCGTCTGGATTCTCTTGGCGCGAACATTTTAAAATTCTAAATCTTTTAGGACTATTTAAGAAAAGATTTTTTTTCCATAGATATACAGTTTATACTAAATTTTAAAATATAAAGCACAATATTGAAACAAAATATAAATTTTGGTCTCAAAAATCGTCAAAAGGGACGATGACCACGTTGATTTCAATTGTTCCACTTTTAATTGTTTTTCCTAAATTGCAGGGAAATGTGTAAAATGTTGTTATTCGCGAACACCATGCAATCGCAAAAGGAGCGTCGCGCCGCGATTAAAGCAAGGGTTGTTTCCTTATGGGAGTGTGGCGAAACCCCTCAAAGATTCGCGTGCATCACCGGACACCCTTTGCGGACTATCCAGAGGTACATCGCCAGTTACCGGGATTATGGTGAGGAAGGCCTGGTCGATCTGCGCAGCTTCAATTATGGTGAGCGAAAGACCTCTGCTGAAGACGATAATGCTATCGTCACTGAAATGGTCCAAAACCCGTTTAAGACGGCATCCAGCGTATGCGCCACGCTGGCTTTAACCATTTCCGACAATACGGTTCGAAACCGTTTACGCGATGCCGGACTTTATTCTCGCCGGACGGTGCGGAAAACTGCTCTAGAGCCGAGGCATCGCGAAGAACGCGTTGCCTTTGCGCTAGAACAGTTGACTGTAAGCCAGTTAGAATGGGATAGGACCATCTTCACTGATGAAAAAGTATTTTGTACTTCAGACAGAGGTCCGCTTCGTGTGTGGAGACCGGCAACGGAATCTGCGCACGATGAACGATACGTCGCGATACGGCGAGACAGGGAGCGCATATCATGTGCACTATGGGGGTGGGTAAGTGCACGAGGTCCTGGTCGACTGGTGGAAATCGACGCGCATGAATTCTGCGGAATACATCAGAATTCTCGAAGACGTTTTAATACCAAGCGTCAGAGAGGTGTATTCACGCGAAGACATGCCGACGATCAGACTGGTCCAGGACAATAGTGCAGTGCACATCTCCCATAGTGTGCGTGAGTGGTTTACAAACCATCCCGAAATTGAGGTCTTAAAGGGGCCATCGAGGTCGCCAGACCTCAACATCATTGAACACGTGTGGGCGCAAATGATGAAGAACTGGCGGCCCGTTGACAATTTAAGAACGCGGGATGCCCTTGCAAACCATGCAATGCAGGTCTGGGAAGAGTTGCGCGATGACCAGGCCTTCTTTAGGGCACTGTTGGAATCCGTTCCAAACCGCTTAGATCAAGTAATTGATCGACGCGGAGCTTGGACAGATTATTGATGTTGGATGGATAACTGGCATGTCCTCTGGATCTGCTCAATCGGCCCTTTTCAGGGCCACCACAACACTTCAACGTATGGCAGCTCGAACATGAATACTATCAGCCTTTTTCAAGGCTAATAATAACTGTTTCAACGATATCAGTCGTTTTCAAGAACGAAAGAAGATGGAAGACGGTACGGGATGAAGAGGAGCGAGGTCATCGTGGTGGGTTTTAGTGGGTATTCCCGCGGGAAATATTCAAACCTGCGGGCGAGTCCCACACTACCCAGGGTAAAATCCCTGGGTGTGCATAACGCATTTCCCACCACTTAAAAAAAAAAAAAAAAAAAAAAAAAAAAAAATTCTATCGGCTTTTTTCAAGGCCAACGAAATAAAGATATAATTATCAATACTTTAATCACTAAATTTGTATAAAAATTTAATAAATTTGTAATATAGGTTACGCTTACATATGCATCTGTCTAGACAGGTGTGATTTTTATTCTTTGACTTATAAAATAAAGGATGCAAGGACGATATCGGCCTTTTTCAAGGTCAAGTAAGCTGAAGTAATATCCGACTTTTTTCGAGACTAATAATAAAAAAAACAAAACAATATGAGACACAACAAAATCATGAAATTGATTGACAAATCAATTCTAATTTATTTTAATTACTTTGGATATGATTTGTCAATTAATTTCATGATTTCTATAGTTCTTAAAAATCCTTGCACATAAAAAATAAGAGTTCAAAGCTCTAATTACCGAACAGCTTTCATCATTTTATATTATTACATTAACTATTATTGAAATAAGGTTTCGCAAGGTTATCGCCGACAATCGAGAACTTGTGCGAATAATTATCAATATTTTTTCATATGTTTATTCAGGAATTGTAAAACTAAAAAAAAGTAATATGATTTAACAATTTCCTCTCTAAATTTTATTCTTTATCATAGATGTATTATTTTATTTTTCTCAATATCAAAGAATAGCATCTGTCTTTAAACGTAACCTATATGGGTCATTCCATGCCAAATCGATCACTTTTTGACATTGATGTCAGGGATTTTGTTCAAAATTGAATATGATGTAGTCCACATGAAATTATGGAGGGTTAAGTCCTCATTTCGCTGTTCTCGAATTTGTTTAAAAAATACAGGCGGTCAAAGTTTTCAATTTTTGCCTGTTTTTGTGAAACCAGGGTGTACTTAGGAATTTTTATCTCAGGAACTATTCGTCGTATGGAGTTGATTCTTTTTTCATTTTAATTAGAAAGGTTTGGCCTATTTTAATAATATATCTCTTAATTGGAAACTCTTTTTCGTAATATGGAAAAATATAAACAAACTTTCTTTTGCAAATTTCCCTTAGAGGGTCGGGGATCAAAAATTTAAAAAAAAAATATGACCATATTCCTTGAACTCTAGCCTACAAAACGAGCTCTTGCCGAAAATAGAACTCGTAAAACTAACTCCGCAGTGAGCTGTTACAGGTAGTGGTGCGCGCCGCTTCAGGTAAGCGACCCGCACGCCCGGAGATTAGGTTTGTGAAGTTGGCACCCCTAAGTGTGAATTTTCCAGATTTGTTTAACAAAAATTTTCATTTGTCCACCTTCCAAGAAAAAGTTATGACAAAATGAAAAAATTTGACATTAACACTCGTGAACACTTTCTAAGGGTTTCTCAGTGAAACCTTGACGATTCATAAACAATCGTTTCGCACTGAGAAACCCTTGGAAAACATTCATGTGGTACTGTCTCGAGTTTTTTTATTTCGTCATCATTTTTTTTTGGAGGGTTGACAAACGAAAATTTTGGGTGGACAAATCTGGACAAACGAATCCAATTTGAAAAACAGTGAAAAATTTTCATAAGGGTGCTGATGTATCAAAATTTTGATTTCGTCATAACTTTTTTTTGGAGGGTGGACAAACGAAAATTTTTGTTGGACAAATCTGAAAAAATCGTAGACAAACGAATAAGATTAGTTTTTTATGAAAATTTGCACTTAGGGGTGCCAACTTCACAAACCTAATCTCCGGGCGTGCGGGTCGCTTACCTGAAGCGGCGCGCACCACTACCTGTAACAGCTCACTGCGGAGTTAGTTTTACGAGTTCTATTTTCGGCAAGAGCTCGTTTTGTAAGCTAGAGTTCAAGGAATATGGTCATATTTTTTTTTTAATTTTTGACCCCCGACCCTCTAAGGGAACTTTGCAAAAGAAAAGTTTGTTTATAATTTTCCATATTACGAAAAAGAGTTTCCAATTAAGAGATATATTATTAAAATAGGCCAAACCTTTTTAATTAAAATGAAAGAAGAATCAACTCCATACGACGAATAGTTCCTGAGATAAAAATTCCTAAGTACACCCTGGTTTCACAAAAACAGGCAAAAATTGAAAACTTTGACCGCCTGTATTTTTTAAACAAATTCGAGAACAGCAAAATGATGACTTAACCCCCCCATAATTTCATGTGGACTACATCATATTCAATTTTGAACAAAATCCCTGACATCAATGTCAAAAAGTGATCGACTTGGCATGGAAGGACCCAGTATTGTTTACTTTAATCATATTTTTAATTGTAACGCCTTCATCCCTTGCCACGCTCAAAAATAATCGATTTGACAAGTTGAAATGTCAGTTTCGGCTCCTACGGATATCTATGATGACATTAGAAGTGGTATCAAAGGTGTACTTTATATTTTACTTTTTGACTTTTGCACTCCTAAATTAACATTTTGCCCCATGTCGCCAGGATCCGCCGCGCCGTGACCAGCGACGATGCGTTTTGGGTGTCCTTTTCACTTTGATCATTATTTCAATACATTTAGATATTCGTAATCTTATAATTACTTACAATTATTTCTCTATATTATTTTCATAGTTATTATTATTAGTAAACATTTTTCATACGGTAAACGGTCTGCGACTACCCCTGAGTTTGGTCGGCCACAGTGGCGGGAGTATTTTTTCCACCTTTACCTGCTGGTATCCGATTAGTCAGCTGATTGCTGAACACGTGTACAGCAGAAGGTGGCAAAGAAGTCAGAAGAGGGGTTGAGACATTCTGTAGATCTACCTAGTAATTAACAGGTAGTTCGCGACCGTTTTTAAGGGTTGAAAATGTCCCGTCAAAATCATTCGTACTTTGCGTATCGAACGCTCAACGTCGCGCGGAGTTCTTCAGTGCTGTGAATATTCGTTAGTGACTATGCAGTGAACGAAGGAGGACATTTTGACCGCAATAAATGCATACAAACTGAAACCAGTGTTATGGAATCCGAAGCATCCTTTTTATTATCATAAAATTAAGAAGCAGGATGCTTGGAAAGAGCTGAGCGTGGAGATTGGCAGATCCGAACACGATATCCGGAAGAAACTCGAAAGCGCTTTATCAGCTTTCCGACGCGAAAGGAAGAAAGAGAAACGGACCATGCGCACCGGAAGCAGTAAGTAATTTCAAATAAAAAAAGTACTGGTTTTTTTTTAGAGAGACGAAATGATACAGCAATTTAAATGTCCGCTCGGTTTCAATCGCTAAATTTCCGTAATAACCGTTAAATTGTGCTAAAATCAGCGTTACAAGATTGTTTTTTTTTTTTTTTAAGTCGAGGTTTGAATTGACGAAGCCCAAGAAAAGCGGGATTTTTATAGAAAAATCAGGACATGCAAAAGCATACAAATAAATAGAAACTTTTAATTTCGTAATTTATGCATATTTTTATTAAACCTAAGCATGTATATATGTAAAGGGTTAAGATAGTACTATAAAATCATAATTGTATTACTTTTTCAACAAATTGTGACATATCTTTATATGTATATTCGTGAAAGCTACTTGATATAAAAATTTCAATTGTTCATTCAAACGCAGACACTAGCTCTCTCATTTGCTCTCTCGCTCGTTCACTCACTTATTCACGCATTCATTTGTATATTTTGTGTATTCTACAGGATCCTCCGACGTGTATAGGAGTACTTGGTTCGCATACGAAAGTATGCATTGTTTGGAGGAAAGAAATGAGCCCCGACCATCCTTGAGCACTGTAAGTACAAATAACATTTCAGTGACTTCCAAAAATATTACACATATTAATTACACGGTATTTATTATTTTTAATTTTGAAATTACTTTTTTCCGTCGGAAAACAATTATATTAAATGTGAAATAATAATTGCCAATACGTACGAACAGCAACAAACAGTTCTTACAAGGGACATTACCCAATCGATATGACTAGTTTCAATTACTATGATTTTTGTATGATTTTTGTACGCAAGTAACATTTTTGTATTTCGTTTTTTGCTAGGCAATCCTGACCGTAGATGAATTTCGTTACATGTAATTCGCACTTCGATTCTTCTATATAAAAACTAATACTTCGAATCGATATCTCACGTACATATCTATTAATATGCAAAAATGGAAAAAAATTAGTTTCGTATATTTTAAAAAATAAATGTTACTTTAGACAAGCCTTTCTTAACTTCTGCTCCCATGCTATTACAGATTAATACCAACAACAGCAGTCCAGATACAGACGCAGAGGTGGATGTCGTAATCTGCACACCACCAGAATCGGCAAGACCATCGTCACCACCGAAAGGGAAAAAAAACGAACGTTTGGACAAAGCGTTCCAAATTTTAAAAAATTCTATACTGCCAAGTAGTGAAACAAAGTCCTTCGGCGATATGGTAGCATCAAAGCTTGAGAAATTTGATGATATTACAAAATCGTACATACAAGCGGACATCTTAAACATATTTATTAAGGCAGGAGAAGGGCATTACAAAAATAGATGTTCGGTGCAACGTGCACCTTCTCCTTCTGTTATTTCTCCTCCTTCTGTTATTTCTCCTCCTTCTGTTATTTCTCCTCCTTCTGTTATTTCTCCTCCTTCTGTTATTTCTCCTCCTTCTGTTATTTCTCCTCCTTCTGTTATTTCTCCTCCTTCTGTTATTTCTCCTCCTTCTGTTATTTCTCCTCCTTCTGTTATTTCTCCTCCTTCTGTTATTTCTCCTCCTTCTTTTATTTCACCTCCTTCTTTTATTTCACCTCCTTCTTTTATTTCACCTCCTTCTTTTATTTTTCCTACTCCTTTTGTCCCTTCTTCTTTTTCTTTTCTTCATTCTTCTCGTCTTGTTCCTTCTCCTCTTCCTCTTCTGCGCGTTCCTCCTCCCACACATACTTCTACTCCTACTCCGACTCCTATTACTAAACCAACCATACGCTCTATAGACATCCTTGCAACACCCTTCATGTATTCCCCTTCTCCTTATCCCGATCGTCCTTATCAGTTTCTGATTCCACCACTCCCACAAACAGTATCATCCTCCACCACAACCCTTCAGACATCCCACACCCTTCCCATGTAGACTTATACAGTAGTATTAAAATAGTTATGCTGTGTATGCATATATATTATATTGGTTTTGTTTCACATTATTAAATGTATATATAATATATAGTTATGTAGTCTATGTATATATATTATATAGTTTTGTTTGTCATATGTATTGTAGTTATTGTAGTTATAACATTTTTTATAATAATTTTTTATAATATTTTATAATTTTTTAAAAATAGTAAGTGTTTATTATAATAATGGACAAACTTAAAAACTATAATTTGCAGGATATTTGTCGTCACCCCATCCCTTCCTGCTATTAAAACTAATTTATTGTTTAATTTTCTTATTGCCTCATTTGCATTATTCGGAATTTCTTTAGTAACATTTTGTATAAATATCAAAGATTATCTTCTATAATTACTAGGCAGTTTAATTTTTATTTAATATCAATTGTTTAATGTCAATATTTTCACGTAAATCATTTAACAGAGCATTAGCACTATAAATCTCTCGATTTGCAAAAAGTTTGCGTTGTCACACCATTCTCTTACTCTTTTCTTTTCATGCATAGTGCATATAAATATTAGGGTGGACAGAAAAAATTCAAAAATTTTTTTTCAAGCCGTAATACCGCGGAAAAGTTGCGAATTAAGAAGACTAAAAAGGGGTGAAAAAAGAAATAAAATCGGTTTATATCTTCCGGTCGCGCATGTGCTCTAAATTTGGAACAATTCACATGTTTAGGTACGATAATTTTCAACATTTTTAAATTGACCTCTTCCCGAATGTAATAGCTCAAATTCTTATGTATTAGAACCACAGAAAATAATGTTTAAATATTATTTAATTAAAAAGGTTTGGCCTATTTTAATAATATATCTCTCAATTGGAAACTTTTTCGTAATATGGAAAATTATAAACAAACTTTTCTTTTGCAAATTTCCCTTGGAGGGTCGGGGGTCAAAAATTTAAAAAAAAATATGACCATATTCCTTGAACTCTAGCCTACAAAACGAGCTCTTGCCGAAAATGGAACTCGTAAAACTAACTCCGCAGTGAGCTGTTACAGGCAGGGATCCTAACCCTAACCCTAACCGGTTTGGGTTCGCAGTAACCCGCATGATTGGGTAACCCAATACGTCGGGTTACAGGTAACCCGGTTAACCCGCACGGAGCGGGTTACATAACCCGAACCGTAACCCGGTAACTAAGAGAAGGTTACAGTAACCTTTTCTTAGTAACCGGGTTGCGGTTAGAATTTTTCGTTGGAATTTTAGTCATACTAATATAATTTAATCTTTCATACCGTTGCCATGTTTCCATTAGATGAAAGATAACAATATCTTTTTAGTCTTGAGTCTTGAAATAATAGACATAATAGTCTTGAAATAATGAAATATATCCTGCATCTAAGAAAATAGAAGCTAATAACTCTTTATTTGATAAAATTTCGTGTTCTCGATTACGCATTGCTTTAAGCGATGTTATCGTAAAATTATTATTGTTAGCCTTTTCTAAACTTTATTGACAATGTAACCATACTATGTAAAACTCTTCCACCGTCAAATTGTTCATATTGTATTCATTCTGTGGCAATTTTTACTAGTTTGAGAGTTACCATTAATTGCTCGAGACTGACCCAATAATTTTCCGATAAAATTGTATCATTTACAGTGAATAACTTTAATATTCGGACACTATACAATTTTTACTTTGTCGCATTGTAATTTTGTTCAGGATGAAGGAAAAAAAATTAATTCTAAATTACATTACTGTATAGGGTCTAGTTAATAAAAGCATAATTTTTATTTATATAATTACTAACGTTTACTAAGTATTCTATTTTAAACAAAACAATGTCTAGTTTTATCGTGACAATAATATTCGGACACCCCGTCTTGCCCCACCTTCCCCTATTCATAATTAAAATCTGTATATTGAATACAATTTCCTACAAAGGATCTCAAATGGTGTATCGTGTATATCATTTTTTATTTTATTCCTTAATTCCATCGCTTTATATAAATAGTGTCCCGAAGTTTGTTTTCATTAATTATTATTGATATTTTTTTTATTACCTCCAACACTGGATCTATTATTTTGCGGAAACGAAATTTCTGTAGAATGCTTCACGAGTAACCATTCTTTGTAAGTTCAATACATGTGTTAATGTAGAAATACTTTTGATGTAGAAATCGGAAGCCGTTCTTCTGTTCACAGCCTAACTATAAATTTAACTGCGGGACCGCGGAACAGATGAGAGTCGCGTGAAACAAATGATCTCGCATAACCAAATCGATATGCATTTGTCTATAGAGTGATAGAGAAAAAGCATTCAACACGTGGTGCAACGTTTTTATAGACTTGTTTCTTTTTTAATTTTTTGTATTTCATCTGTAAAAATGCAACATCCTGTACGTGAGTACTTTTCGTTCGACGTTAACGAAAACAAGTCCACATGTCTTCTGGATGAATGCAGAACAAAATTAACCGTAAGTTTTAGTAAATACAGTGACTCGAAAAAATATTTGGATACTGGAATAGCATTCATTTTTACGATTTATATTTGAAAGAAGTATTTTGTGCTTTTACAGTAATAGTTATTTAGTTGCTTTTGACGCGAAATGATTCTGTGGACTCTCCCGAATAAAATGATATAAATAGTTATTAGATTATAAACATTGAAATATGTTTAAATAATGATTAAAGTGAAAAGGACAGCCAAAACGCCAAAACGCACCCATTTTTTCTGATATTTGTGGGAAACATAATATATTTGAGACAAAATAATGAAGGGTGCCATAAATCAGGTTTTGATACCTGTGTCTTGACTGAAGAAAAGTCCGGTATAGGGCATTATTTCACTGTGTGACCGTCGACGAGAACAGAGCTCCGAGATTATACTCTTATAGATAGTTGAAATAAAATATTTCCTACATATTTTTCACTTTCTTTCAAAAAGTAAGAGTCTAAGAGTAAATCAGACCACACTACGAGATAGAGCAAACCTTTCTGCTAAGGAAGCAATACGCGAATTTGAAATATTATCTTTATTTTCAATATAGAAACGAAATAAGTAATTTGACGAAACGCGCGGCGGCGACAGTGGTACTCGATGACGGCGGCCCGCGCGGTGGACGCGGACGCCTCGCCTGCCGTTTAACGTCGCCGTTATTGAGTACCACTGTCGCCGCCGCGCGTTTCACCAAACTATTACGTTTTTATATTGAAAATAAAGATGATTTCTCAAATTCGCCTAATGCTTTCCTTAGCAGAAAGGTTTGCTCTATCTCGTGGTACGGTCTGATTTACTCTTAGACTCTTACTTTTTGAAAGAAAGTGAAAAATATCAGCAAAAATGGGTGCGTTTTGGTTGTCCTTTTCACTTTAATCATTACTTAAACATATTTCAATGTTTATAATCTAATAACTATTTATATCATTTTATTCGGAAGAGTCTATAGAATCATTTCGCGTCAAGAGAAACTAAATAACTATTACTGTAAAAGCACAAAATACTTCCAAAGTTGAAAATTTGTCATTTTTTTCAAAATTGATTTTTTCAAAAACTGTACGTTCTGAAAAAATGGGTTTCAGATTCGTATTCAGCACGTCGAAATCTATAAGAAATCTTTATTGAAGTTTACAAAATCGAGAAAAGTCTAAATTTGTCGAACAATGATATTAAAAGAAATAAGGAAAAAGAGAATTTACGTGTCGGAAATATATTTAGATACTCTATAAATTTAAATTAATAATACAGACTCAACAATTTTTTATAAAAGTTCAGAAATTGGTTCAATACTTCTAGTGTTCAACATATTTTAAGGACTTAATATATTAAATATTATTTTCTGTTAATAACACTGTTCAACACGTATTTCATTTTGTAAACATAGATAAATGTAGATAAATGTTTCATATAGATTTTTACATGCCGAAACGACTTTGCAAACCGTTTTTTCAGAACGTAAAGTTGAAAAAGTAAATTTTAAAAAAATTGAAAATTTTCCACTTTCCGAGTATGTATTTTGTGCTTTTGCAGTAATAGTTATTCACTTACGCTTGATGCTAAATCATTTTGTAAACTCTCTCAAATAAAATCATTTTTTTTTTTCATTATTTTTTTCTTTTTTTAATTATAAGGGAAACCATGCTGCTAATTTAACTTGACATCTGCAATATAATCATCCGAACGAATACACAGTTGTTACTATGTGGAAGGAAAACCGGAAAAAAAGGAGGACAGACGAACGATCTTCAGCATCAAATAATACAGCTGGACCACAATTAACACGGGAACATATTATAAACGCATGCATTGAACTGGTTACAAAAAATGGTCGACCCTTGAGTATCCTGCATGATTCGGGTTTCCGAAAAATAATGGGTCCCATTTGAAATATAATAGAACCGTCAGTAATAATAAACGAAAATAATATTCGGGTAGCAATTGTTGTTAAAGCAAGGGAATTAAGAAATAAAATAAAAAATGAAGTAAAAAATAAATTGGTATCCTTAAAAATTGATGGGGCAACACGCCATTTGAGATCGTTTATGGGCATTAATATTCAGTACATTTTAAATAATAAAATTGTAATTCGAACTCTTGCTTTAAAAGAAATGTTCACAAGGCATACGAGTGCTCATATAAAAGATTTAGTTATGGATGTATTAAAACAATTTGACCTTACTGTAAATAATATTTATACGATAACGACTGATAATGGATCTAATATGGTCAAGTTAATTATTAAGCTTCTTGAAGAAGAGCAAGACAATTTTAATAGCGAAAATGATAGTGATAGTGATATGGATTATATGTTCTTAGATAAATATCAAAATGAATTTCATTTAGAAGGCGAAACATTTTGTTCCACAGAGGAAAATAGTTTTGAATTGATAGGTGTACGGTGCGTTGCACACACATTACAACTGGCTGTATAAGATGCAATCCGCAATTTTAATGTCCAATTAATCAGTGTAAGCTCGCAAATTCTAGGGTAAAGCCCCGGTGATAAGGTTAATTTACTTGCCTTGGTCCGAAATAAAATCGAGGGGCATGCAGACTAGTTAATGTCTGGTGAACGTGATCCACAGACAATAGATAAGCTGATTGGTTCGTTGAAGTCTGTCTTCGTCCGATCTTTTGATCTGGATCGTATTTTTGACGAGTTAAAAAGTTTGCGTCAAAAGGACGGGGAGACCGTTGAATCGTATGGGGCTAGAGTAACTGAAATATTAAATCGGGGAATAATAGCGGCTAAGGAGAAGTTTGATAGTGAGAATATTGTGGGAGTAAAAGTTTTATTGAATCAAGCAGCAGTCACGAGTTTCAAGAGGGGCTTAGATAGTCGCGAAATCAGAACTTTGATGATACGGGAGCAATCTGACAGTTTAAGTGCGGTTATGAATATCGCATCTGAAATGGAACGGGAATTTGAGTACGAGAAGGTAAAACTAAATGCCAAAATTTCAACTGGTATTGTGGGGATATATGCTACACAGGTAGATGATCGTAGATGTTTTGGGTGTAATCAACCTGGGCATGTTCGTGCAAATTATTTTAAGAATAGGAATATTCGCTCGAGCTTTCCAGCTCGTCAAAACTTTAGATGTGGTAATTGTCGGAAAACGGGGCATGCGGAAGATCGTTGCTTTAGGAAGAATGTATCTCATCAAGCTAGTGCGCCGCAATCCACAAGTGAGATGGTGCACAAAAATACGCATGCTTTAAACTCTCAGAGGAGTCTGCGAACCAGCGCACCGCAGAACCGACCCCTGATCGCGCGCATAGAAACTGTCGAGTCTTCTATCAGTCCAGTACAGCAAAAATCAGCTCTTCACCGGTCATCCAATTGAAGCATAACTTATTCATTGATGGATTCGCTAAATTCCTGGTTGATACGGGTTCCCAACTCAACCTTATTAAGCAGAAAGGTTTAATTTCAGACCTAGTTATTGATTCTAGTATTATTTATAATCTTACCGGAATTTGTCCAGGAATGATTTGCACAAAAGGAGAAGTTATCGTGGTCATTTACGATACTCCCGTTAATTTCCAAATTATGAGCGATGATTTCCCTATAAAGGAAATGGGAATTCTGGGAGTTTCGTTCCTTGAAAAGCAGGAGGTGACTTTGGTATTTAAAAAACAGTTACCGAATAGATTTCAATTTGGAAAAGGGAAGACTCCTCCTTGTACATTCGCGTCTTTTGATTTGTTGCCCCGTTCTAAAGTTTTAGCCTCTGTTTCCGTTAAAGGTAACAATTCAGCGGGTTACATACGAAAATTAGATGTGGGACCAGGTATTTACATCGGAGAAGTTCTGGCAAGTCAGAAAAACGGATTTAGCATAATTTACGTAATTAATACTACACCTGATCGAGTCACTCTCACGGTACTGTCACTGTTCATACTGGTGACATAGTATAGAGTATGAAAGGATGTGTACGTGTGCATAAAGTGTGAGTTGTCTGAAGTGTTCATATTTTCATAACAACAGAAACAGATTTGCCGCGGTGCTGATCGTATGATCAAGAAGGCGATGAGCATGACGTAGGTCTCCTTCCAGTGCGCGATATCTCCTTCCAGTACGCAAAAAACCCTTTCCAATGTGTAATTGCGTGCGCATCGATCCCTTCTCCTTTACGATCGAAGGAGGTCGATGCAAGCAAAGAATCGGGCACTCTACGTACAGATGCGACCGGAGGAAGACGTTCTCCAAATAGAGTCCGTGGACGAGACACGATACGCATTTGAGGAGTCAAGCCGACTCAACGATAAAGTCAAGCCGCCTTTATCGTTCACGGTGCGTAGGCGCCTCAAACCGAGGAGTCGCCAGAGCAAACCGTCTCCGGGGCATAGATTCACGAGATTCTAAATTAGATTACATTTCTCTGAACGTAATGTCGTAGCAGTCATATTTTATAAAAATATATTCACGGTTCAACATAGATTAACTTCACAATCATTATTTAACCTCAATCAATCAATTCATTTGTTTAATGATTTCGGAGTATAATTACGAATAATTTCGTAATTCATAAATTCAGTAAAGATTTATAATCTAAACTAATTTTATTACCTAAATTAATTGGTCAAGATATAATTGAATATTGAATCTCGATCGGAGTGAGGTGCTTGCGCACCGAGAGCGTTAATTACGATTACCGTGTCGTGTGTCGTCTATGTATTGGAGAGCTCCGTATTGATTAGCAAGCAATTTCTGTTTAAGTTTTCTGGTTTATTAGAAAACTCTAAGTTGATAATAGAAATAGCGGTATTTGAATCACCCCGAGAGCAGAACCTTGGACAGAGTCATACTATTTTGTGTATCATCTTAAAAGCTTTCTTGCTCTCCGGTGTAACGAGTACATCTGTGATGCTCTATTTTGCGATCCTTGAGAGGATCAAAGGATAGCGGTAACTGTGTCATCCTAAATCAGGGTACTTGAAAGGAACCTCACATTAATTGTGCCTTCCTCAAAGCTCTCCTGATTTCCGTAGCCACAGAGACGTCTGCGATACCTTTGTTCTAATAAACACTTTCAAAATTATATCACAAATATTATTTGCTTGCCTTTCGATACGTACTTTGGTAAGGCGTTTGTGTAACCTCGAAACCAGTATCTGTTACGCGTTTATAATAGAGAGAGAAATTTCCTGCGTGCGTATTCCGCGGAAATAAGAAACAGATTTCTTGCGTGCGTGTTATGTTTCTATATAATCGATAATTGTACAGTCAAACGAACTTACCTGTAAGTGAAGTTCGACTGTGATTATATGAAAGTCCCGTTCGAGATGATTACAAGGTAGTAGACTTCGTCTGCTCGATATACCACAACGTTCAGAGTTCTAAAAATCCCTAGCTCCTAGGTTCCGGCATCGGGTTTCCTGTTTCTTTATTATTTCAGAGCGACAAAAAATTGCAAAAGTTCTCGGGTTGGGTCATAATTTAAGATTTTATAGTTTAATTCTGGGAGGGTTGTAATCATCTCGAACGGGACTTTCATATAATCACAGTCGAACTTCACTTACAGGTAAGTTCGTTTGACTGTACAATTATATTTCAAGTCCCGTTCTTCGAGATTACAAGGTAGTTATTTAGCGTTTTTTGCAATTTTTTTCTATTCACATTTTAATTCCAAGTAACATAAATCGTTACGGTCTAATTCATATGAAAATACTTTATTACAAAATAATTATATATCCAAAAACCGAACTTTCAACGAACAATATACATACATCTATATACATCTATATACATCTA
Source organism: Perdita meconis (assembly GCA_030770465.2). Taxonomy (NCBI): domain Eukaryota; kingdom Metazoa; phylum Arthropoda; class Insecta; order Hymenoptera; family Andrenidae; genus Perdita; species Perdita meconis. Next base: position 773,788 of record JASKOS020000032.1, on the reverse strand, counting down.
AATATAAACACATATAATAAACAACAATTACAGTCTTTTCTTTGTGATTACTCAACTTAAATTATACTTTGCTATCTTTACGGAATGTTTTAACATTCTCACAAAAACAACTTCTAATCTAACAAACAATTCTTGACTTAACTGTTGATATCACCCACATCCATTATTGCGTTTGCAAATACTGTTCTATCCTTAACAATCGGCCTATTGTAAAAGCGTGCAAAGACTTGTGACCCGGGTGACCAGCCCGCTGTCCGTTTAATTACGTCTATGTCTATTCCTTTATTGGCCGCTGCTGAAGTAGCTGTATGTCTAGTTGAATGTGCCGAAAAAATGGTAGTGTTACGTCTAGTCTAACGCGTTGCGAAATTACTTAGACGCCAGAGTATATTAGCCTTTCGTTTTGCTCATTTGGCTCGTTAGTCCAAATTTAGCGGGAACTCTCGCTGTTGCTGATCTCCCGAGACACAGTTGGAACGCGATGTATTAAAGATCAGAAGAAACTGATGAAATCGGCGATTGAAAACACTAAACTAAAATTGGAACTCGAATTAAAATATTAAGAGAAAACTTAAACAAAGAACACGAATTGGAACTGATGTAAATGATATTGAAGAATTAAGAATTGGGAGAATACCCCAAACAGGATTATGAATCTGAGGAATAAAACCTCTAGTAATTAAAAGGAAATTGGTATTGAGGGAATAAAACCTCTGGCAAAGAATTCGAACGAACAACAGTTCGAAAAGAAATATCCGCACTGGGATATGAAACTCAGGAATAAAAACCCTCTGCAATCAGAATGTGTTCACAGCATAAAGACTCTCCGAATATATTACTGAGAGAAATCCCGGATGAACATCCCCAGAATATGCTTGCCAACGAACCTCTCGAAACTCGAAAGAGAACTGAGGAAAAATACCTCAGGAATCGGACATAGAAACGTTCCGAACGATGCCGAGTATACTCTCGGATGAACATGCGAGGCCTCGGCCGAGACCTTACTTATTGATGGCTCGGCTCACTTCACCCGCGAGAAGCCGTCGCCGCTCGCGGTCACCTAGCGGTCAGATGGCTTGCTTCACTTCACCCGCGAGAAGCCGTCGCCGCTCGCGGTCACCTAGCGGTCAGATGACTTGCCTCACTTCACCCGCGAGAAGCCGTCGCCGCTCGCGGCCACCTAGCGGTTGAAGTGGAAGTTACTCTCTTATTCGAGAGATGCGTTGCCTAGGCTTTACGGAATGCTTTATTATGGTTATGTAAGGTATCTAATATTACAATAAGAGTAAAATACAAGGTAATAACGCTCTAATGAATAATAAACAATTATATATATGTCTTATGAGCTAACGGTAATAGAGAAATAGAATATGGAAAAAGAAAAGGGCCACGTACGTCAGTACGGGGACGTGACAGTAGTATCAATGCCACTCTCTTGTAATACCATTTTTATCCAACGGCTTAACGTTTGCGTTGAAACTTTCTTGAATGGCTTTTTGAATGATATGAATAGACATTCCTCATCTCCTCTTATTTCCTGTGTTGCCTCTATATATTTTTCTAACGAGGTAGCTACACAAATTGCTTTGTTATTCGTAAAACTCGGTAAAACCAATAATGGTTGCGTTCGACCTACTCTGGAAGTTTTTATCATGTCTGGTATTTTAATATTTATAATTTGCCCCATACGAGAAATATTACCCAATTTTATCGCCGCAATAGTTTGTACTCTGTGAGCTGATGCTAAGGCTAACAACATAACAGTTCTTAGTGTTAGAAAACGTAATGATATATTATCTAATGGATACCATCTCTCTATCAGATTAAAGACAAAGTTAACATCCCACGTATAGTCATACTTGGGTCTTACTGGTCTCAGTCTAAACACTCCTCTCATAAATCTCTTTACTGCTAAGTCTTTAGTAATTGTATCTCCCAAAATAAGGGTAATTGCCGATTTTGCCGCATTAATAGAACCGAACGCTACCTTATTATTAAACTCTTTGGTTAAAAACTTTAATACTAACTTAACATCTGCCTTAAAAATATCGTGATTCTCTGCCTTACAGAATCGCTGCCATCTTTTTAGTGGCGTCTCATATTGTTTTAATGTTGACTCGGCTATGGATGCGATCAAAATATCAATAGTTTCCTCCGAGATCTTTCTTCTTCGGAACGCTTCCCTGACAATTTGGCTGCCACTAAGCTCAGATGTTTCGCCCTCGGATGGTTCTGTGATCTATCAACAGACAAAGATAATAATCTGTCATTTGGAACCATCGGCTCTTCTAATAACAATTCTAATAATAACGGGTACCACGGCTGTGTGGTCCAATATGGTACCACTACTATGCCCGTGGCTCTATCTTCTTTTATTTTTCTTAATGTTTTTAATACCATCGAAAAAGGAGGAAAGGCATAGAAAAAATATTCTGACCACGATATTGTAAAAGCATCCACTGCCATTGCTTCCTGTTCTGAGAGCCAGGACACAAACTTTCTACATTTTCTATTATCCATTGATGCAAACAAATCTATTTCTGGGTATCCAAATCGACGACTAATTTTCCTAAAAATTATAGTCGACAATTCCCATTCTGTATCTAATGATTTTATTCTAGATAGTTTGTCTGCTTCAAAATTGTCCTTGGATGGAATATACGAAGCTACCAGCCAGATATTCCTCGTCTCAGCCCATTGCCAAATTTCTCTGGCTAATTCATTATATTTTTGAAATTTTACTCCTCCCATCTTATTTACATAGGCTATGGCTGTAGAATTATCTATTTTTAATAATATTTGTACATTTTTATTTCTGTAGGCAAAAGCTTTTAATGCTAGGAATACCGCTTTGAGTTCCAAGAAATTGATATGTATTTGCTTTTCTGTTTCACTCCAGAAACCCCATACCTTGCTGTCTCCACACACTGCGCCCCAACCTGTCTTCGATGCATCGGAATTGATAACCATATCATATTTATCCTTCTTAATATGTTTAAAATTATTTTTAATTCCTTCTTGCCACCATTTAAGATCCTCTTTCACCAATTCATTAATGACCATATTTGCCGAATAGTCGTTGTCATATATCCTTAGGGCGATACATTTTTCTCTCTCTAGTCTCTTTATGTATAACCACCCATACTGTATAGCTGGGCAAGCTGCTACTAAAATGCCAATTAACACTGCAACCTCTTCTATTGGGGCTACTTGTTTCGCTAACCAGTATCTTAATAATTCCTTAATATGACTTTTCTTTTCTGCTGTTAATTCTATGGTAAAATTATTCGAGTCAATAATAATAAACCCTAAAAATCTGCGTCTTGTGCTGGGTCGCAACGCACTCTCTTTAAAATTTATATTAAAGCCTAATGATTCTAATAACTGAATTACATCTTCCTTACAATATTCATGGGATTCTGCCACCAACAATATATCATCTAAATATATCACAGAACGAATCCCCTTGGTTCTCAAAAAGCTCATTACTGGTTTCATAACCTTCGTAAATATATAAGGACTTACACATAGGCCAAAAGGTAAACACGTAAATTCATATAGTCTATTTCTAAATCTAAATCTAAGAAATTTTGTACTTTGCTTATGTACTGGAATAGCAAAATAAGCATCTTCTAAATCTATTGATGCCATAAAATCGTTTGGTTGAACTAATTTTGACGCCACCCTCAAGTCCTCTAGCTTGAAGTGTTCCGTTGTCATAAATTTATTGAGATATTTCAAGTTTAAAATAAATCTACTTGTGCCGTCAGGTTTCGGGACTAAAAAATAAGGAGAGAGTATTTGACCTTCTTCATCTCTGCATTGCCTAATGGCCCCTTTTTGTCTTAAACAACTAATCGCATCCTTTAAATCATCTAACTCTTTTGGAGATCTATATGGCTCTTTACTCTCTTCTTTATATACTATTTCCTCTGAGAAGGCTAATCTATATCCTTGAATACACCTTAAGATAAATTTATCCTTCGTAATCTTTTCCCAGGCTTTCCGGAAAAAGGTAAGTTGTCCAGCCACCTTATCTACTTTTATTTCCATCTGCTTTCTCTGTAATTCGCAGCTCGTCCCAGCGATTTGCTCTGCATCTTCCTCCGACTCTGATCCTGTCTGCGGTTCTGTGATGCCTGTCTGTAGCCCGCCTGCCAAACTGTTTGACGTCTTGGTAACGGACCCTGCCAGTTTAAAGACCTTCCTCTGGGAACTAATGGCTTCCTCGTGGGCTGTTGAATTTTTAAACTCTGCGAGATGCTTTTTACAGATTTAGAGTCCTTAATCTTTACTGCTAACTCTTTCCCAAATACAAACTCGTCTGGTTCTGTATTTTCCAGCACCTCCTTTAATTTCTTATCTAATGACGGTGTTACTGCTGTTTTCCTTGCTTTCAATTGTTTAAAATGGGCTACGGATAATAACTTGCCTGCATCACATAATCTCTGAAGAAGTGCCATTTTATCAATCTCTTCCTCTTCCTCCTTTAGGATCATTGATACACCTGCTCCTAAGCAGGTTAATGCTAATCCAATTATCGACTGGGTGTCTGAGAGATACTTGTCTTTCCTTATCGCCAAGTCACTCATTACCGCCTTTATTTCCAGGTTCATTTTGGGCGTTTGGAAACAATTGCATGTCTCATACTTTTTCTGTATACTATCCAAATTCTCCTTTGTTATGCCCGATTTGGCCCAAGTCCCCCAACGGGATTGTAAGGATGTATGGAGCTCCGTCTTTATTGCTCCCGACTCTGTCGGATCAGTCCCCAGTACTTCTAGCAGATCGTCGTCCAGAAAATCGCATTCACCCTCCTCCTTATCTTCCTCTATTATCTCCGCTATTGACTTCTGTTTCTTTTTATGGTGCTCTTCAGTATTTGGGTCGCTATTCTCATTCTGTACATCCTCTGATCCTGTTAATACAAAACAAAAAAATAAAATTTGAACGAAAATTAGTTGTTTTTTTTTTTTTTTTTTTTTTTATATTTTTCGTTTTATTATTCCTGATATGCCCTGTTTCTAGAACAGGTTCATCAGTCTTTATATTCATATGTCTAACCTCTAGGGCAGCTCATGAATAGAATTTTTACCAGTTCTTTTTAAATTTCTGATATGCCCTGCTTCCCGAGCAGATTCATCAGATTTTATATTCATATGTCTGACCTCAGGGGTAGCTCATGAATAAAATTTTATGTACCTGAGTTCTTAGCCGGTTCGTCATCTAACCATTCTTCTCTCATTTCCACGTGGTCGTCGTGAGAGGAAGATTCTTTTTCTTTCTCTAATTTTGAAATTTTATCTTCCATTCCTTGGAGTCTTTTTAATATTAACTCCAACGCGTCCTCTTTATCGACTTTCTTTCTTTTTACTCCCCTTTCCATCCTAATACAAAAAATTTTTCTAAATTTTGTCCGCAACAAACTCTTCACGTGTGACTCTCGTCGCACAACGAAATTCAATGAAGAAACAGGAAACCCGATGCCGGAACCTAGGAGCTAGGGATTTTTAGAACTCTGAACGTTGTGGCATATCGAGCAGACGAAGTCTACTACCTTGTAATCTCGAAGAACGGGACTTGAAATATAATGAGTACAAGTTAGCAGATTGAAAAGCATAAAAGCCAGGGGTAAAGAGAGTTATGACAAATGTTTGATTTTGACAGATTAAATAGACGTATTGAAATTTGAAATGCATATGTATACCATGATGAGATGTTTGATTGAAAAGTCTGTATTTCTAAAGTTTAAAGAAGTAAACGATTGTCAAAAAATTTTGCATTTTAGATGGAATTGATGCAACAGAAATAAAAATTACTTAATGAAACATTGATTAGCATACATATTATATATGTATAAAAAGTGTCTTATAAGAAGTAAGAAAAAAATATCTTTATTGCCTTTCAACGGGTGCCGAGAATGGTAAAGGCGTGTTATATTTAAAAAATATTATGGATATTAATGTATGGATATTCTTCCAGCACTTGGAGATCCATACGTTCTTCCTGTAAGAAGTGTAGAACCTGAATATAAAATTAAAAAAAGAAATATTAGATTTTTATATTGTCTTTGGGTATCTGTAGCAGTTGAAATTTGCAATTTCCTAGGGTAAAATAAATTAACCAACCTCTAATGTTGCTTTAGCATAACAATCCGTCCTTTGTTGTTGCACCCCAGTAGCCTCTCTGAAATCGAGAAAATCATCTTTTGGTATTAATGGCCCTACAGTTGCCGGAATACTGTTCTTTCTATTTCCTCCGCTACCGCATCTTTATAATCAGCCATTAAAATTTGCTGCTGTGCATCTTCTATGCACAAGAATCATCTATCCTTAAATTTCGGATGGCTCAGAGCCGCTATTTCCGCCTGTTCCGATTCCTCCGAAGAAAATAAAAATATGTTGTGAAATTCGCTTTTCTAAGCTTTCCACCAATAAGTTGCTTAAAGCAGCGCAGAAAACCCAATTGCTGGACGCTAATGCATGCAACTTTCTGCGCAGGGATATTAAGCAAGGAACAAGCGTTCCGTAAAAAATATGTTTTTCTCCTTGCATTAAGTCAATTGGTTGTGCAATCGGAGCTGTGCACTTTATATGCTCCTCAATATACAACAAGTCCGTGTCCTGTAATATGTTTGTTAATCGGAGAGAGGCTCATACAGTGAGTTCCACCTCGTGTCTCGCGGTCTCTTCGAAATGTGGCCTGTAATATTTTTTATTATCTCTGAGGACTTCGGCCTGTTGCAGTGTTTCCACAAAACATTGCACTTGTCCAAGATTTGTTTGTGCAGTGCATATAATTCTGGCGCATTCCTCATTGTGCGCATAAAATCATTTGTTACACGCAAGTGTAATATGTGTACCGCACATCGAATGTGCCTTGGTAGCACATTGTCCGGAAGTTGGTGCACTGTAAATTCTTCTTCTTTTTGTCTCTCATGCTCTTGTTCTTCTTCGTCTTCTTCTTCCTGCTCTTCTCCTCCTCTTTCCTTTTCTTCATCTTCCTCTTCACCGTCTAAAATGTTAACATGTTCTACGAGAACGCAGTGCTCCTGAATTACGAACTCGGAAAACGCCTTGACAAAATTGCTAGCGTTATCAGTGACAGTCGCCACAATTTTTTGAGTACTCAAATTAAAGTTTCTGTGTATACAGCACAGTAGGTCTTTTATCCGATCGTAGGAATGCGTTGCACGAAATCTCGTGCAGCCCAAAGCTGCGGATTTCCTATCATAATTTTTGCTTATCCAATAAGCAGTTACTCTTAAAAAGCTGCGATGTTCTGCAGCTCCAAATATCCGCCGTTGTACAAACAAACTCAGAATTTGTCAAATCCATCTTTACTTTCTCTTTTATCTGCACGTATAATGTGTCGATGCGCCGACACACTGTTCGTCGACTAATATTTTTTATTTTATTTTTCATACCCAAATTTTGAAAAATTTGTTGAAAGTAGGGATTCTCGTCGGCTTGCAACGGGATCATGCCATCAACAACAAATTTTGTCACATACATCCCGAATCTCCTTTCATGCACCGTAGTCTCTTGAATTGTCTCCCTTCGCTTCGCCTGTGCCGCTTCTTCCAAATATCCCACGAATTCATCCGGGTGTTTTCTCTTTAAATGAGACCGGAAATTCGATATAGAACTCCACTGTCCTTTAATATCCTGTTCAGGAGAACATAAGTTGCACCTTGCAATTGCACTAAGTTGGTTGCACTTATCATGCAGCACAGTATAGTATCTGCACTTTAAAATGGCAAGAGGATAATTACACAATTTGCCACTATAAATAAATATAAATTAATTAATACGTTTAGCAGTATTTATAACAAAATTGAGCCGCTCCTGAGAAAGAGAATGAGAATCGCAGATAATCGAGGAAAAATTTGTATCACGCGATCAATTTCATTCCATAGAGCATTCGCGCTACGTGCCACGTATTTTGAGATTTGGAAGTGTCGTTTTTGCATTGAATATAATTATATACAGTTTATCATAGTTACATAGTTCTATTAGGGCCGATGTACACGAGCGACACGTCGTCGCTGCGACACCGCAGCGGTAACGTTGTGTGATTCGGCAGCGATATCGCTGCGATGTCGTTACAATGTTGCTATGATTTGTTGCAGTCAGTTGTGATCGTTATACTATAACTATAAGAAATATTTTTCGGTCGTATTATTTGCAATAGTGGATTCAAACTACATGTTTAGTTATGTGGATATAGGAGCTGCCGGAAAGGAATCGGACAGCTATATATTTGAAAAGAGTGAATTTTATCAAAAAATGATAAACAATAATTTAGATATCCCCTCAAACCAAGCACTTCCTGGAACGCTATCACCAAATCTGCCATTTGTATTTCTTGGTGATGAGGCTTTCGCTCTTTCGAAAAATGTCATGAGACCATACAGCGGAAATACGCTAGATTATAGAAAACGGATTTTTAATTACCGCTTAACTCGAGGTCGTCGTTTCGTTGAATGCGTATTTGGAATATTGTCAAATAAGTGGAGAGTATTCCACAAACCACTGAACGTCAAGCTATCTTTCGCGGTGGACATCATAAAATGTTGTTGCGTTCTTCATAATTTCGTCCGAAGTAGAGACGGTTATGAAATTGAAGATCTCTCAGGTATATGTGGATTTTATGATAATGAAGAGTTTTCCACATCAAGACAAGCAGATTTAACCGTGAATCAAATACGAAAGAGTTTTGCGGAATATTTTATTAGTGAAAATGGAAAAGTTTCCTGGCAAGATCAATTCGATGTGCGGTACACACATTACACTTGTGTGTAACAAAGGATTTTATGCGCACAATGAGGAATGCGCCAGAATTATTTGTACTGCACAAGCAAATCATGGACAAGTGCAATGTTTTGTGGAAACACTACAACAGGCCGAAGTCTTCAGAAATAATCAAAAATATAACAGGCCACATTTTGAAGAGACCGGGGGATACGAGGTGGAACTCACTGTATGAGGCTCTAAATGATATTATTATAATGAAACCGAAACTCGCGGAGATAGGAAGAGCTCTTCGATTAACAAATACGTTACAGGACACGGACTTGTTATATATTGAAGAGCATATCAAATGCACAGCTCCGATTGCGCAAGCAATAGACTTAATGCAAGGAGAAAAAGATATCTTTTACGGAACCCTTGTTCCGTGCTTAATATCCTTGCGCAGAAAATTACATGCATTAGCATCCAACAATTGGGTTTTTTGCGCTGCTTTAAGCAAGTCATTGTTGGAAAGCTTAGAAAAGCGATTTCTAAACATATTTACATTTTCTTCGGAGGAATCGGAGCAGGCGGGTGTAGCGGCTCTGAGCCATCCGAGGTTCAAAGACAAATGGTTTTTGTGTATCGAGAATGCACAGCAGCAGATATTAACGGCTGCTTTTAAAGCTGCGGTAGCGGAAGAAGTAGAAAAAAGTAACATTCCGGCAACTGCAGTACCAGTAGTACCGAATGATGATTTCTTCGATTTCGGAGAAGCTAGTGGGGTGCAACAGCAAAGAGTGGATTGTCATGCTAAAGCCACATTAGAGGTTGGTTAATTTATTGTACCTTAGTAAATTACAGATGTCAAGTGCTACAGACACCCATAGATAATATAAAATTCTAATATTTCCTTTTTTAATTTTATATTCAGGTTGCACAGTTATTGCAGGAGGAACGCAAGGATCTGCAAGTGCTGGAAAAATATCCAAATATTAAAAAATGTTTCTTCAAATTTAACACGCCTTTACCATCCTCGGCACCCGTCGAAATGCTATTTTCATATGCCACCATGGCAAATGTACCGAAACGAAATCGCACTTCAGACGAACTTTTTGAGAAGAGGGTACTTTTAAAGGCTAACAGCCATTATATAGAATAATAAAAATGTACAGGTGAGTACGAAATAAATGGTATTCAACAAAATATACTACATACATAATATATAGTATATAACATATTAAAATTCATACAGGAAGAAGCTGGTGTGGTGAACCAACGGAACAAGGTGTCGGGTGGTGCAAGTGTTTAAGATCAATGTTCAGCATAAGAATTTATTATATTATAGTTATACAGCGTGTTTTTGAACAGGTGAGAGAAAATGTAAGGTGTGATTCTCAAAATCAAGAGTAACGAAATGGTGGTAGTAGCTTTGTTTTTTCGTAATTAGCATTTGAAAAAATGGGCGAAAACCGTCTGTGACATCCTTATGGCATATGTCAAAATTTACGGAATATTCAGAGTGTGTAGAACTGTCCATATGAAACGAAGATGTGTGCGTAACGTAAAGCATAGCTGTTTTCGCGGATCGATATACTGATTATTTCAAAGAAGGACCAGGTAAGGACAAGGTAAGATGAATGTGAGAGGGTCTATATGTTCTGAATTAGGGATTGTCATGTTTCAGGAGCTTCTCACTAGGCCTGCGGATCGGCTCGAATATTCGAGCCGTTCGAAATCCGAACCGAGCCGGGACTCGGTTTCCGATCCGATCCGAGTACCCGAAAGAACCGAGCTGCTCGAAAAAACCGAGCGGCTCGGTTTGGAAGCGAGGGGCTCGGAAAAACCGAGCTACCCGGTTTGAAACCGAGCGGCTCGATACAACCGAGCTACCCGTTTGAAACCGAGCTACCCGTTTAAAACCGAGCGGCCCGAAGAAAACCGAGCGGCTCGGATTAGAAGCGAGTAAGTTCGAATTCTTTCGAGCATCTTTAAAGGTTGGAAGTTGGATCGGCTTAAACCGGACGATTCGTGTAACGGAGAAAGTTGCACATCTGTCTTAATATTCTTTAAACACAATATTGTCTATCTGCTTTTGTCGTACATATTTATTAACATTTAGATAGTGTCAAACAATTTTTTTCGTATGAAAAATAAGAAAATTAGTCCAAATGTTAGTAAGTATGTACAAAAGAGCCTGATAGCAATAACTTTTATTGCTCGTTCATAAATAATTGCGAAAAACGCTCTAAGAAAAGAATCTATACACTAGAATACCCCCTTAAAGCATTCGAAATCACCATGAAATTATCCCGATTCCATATACTCAGATACCTTCTCCTCACACCCCTAGTAGCACAAAAATATTCATTAAATATTTTTTTCAAGTGTTGAAAAAATATTGTTTTAGCCTCACTTTTTAATATGAAGTAAATATTGTATCCAAATATTATATACATATACAAAAAATATAAAAGGAATATTCAGAAAATATGAAAGAGATATTTAGAAGATCTATAATAAATATCTAAAATATGTTTCATTTATATTTATAAAATATTAATTGAATATTCAGACAATATTGAGTAAATATTATACTTGATATCTAAAAAAATATTTTTAAAAAATTTAATTTCACATGGCTCAGGGGGGAGGGATTACAAAGTTCGATATTATCTTACAGTTCATCGTTTACGCTGTAAATATGCTACATTTAAACCGTTTTTACCTTTGAAAAATGTTTTTGGCACTGCTGGTACTCGAACTCCAAAAATCCTATAGACTACACGTTACTTTCCCAACGAGCCATGGGACACTTCCTTAGAAACTTTTTTGCAAGCTTATCTATGTTTTACGACATATGACGGACAAACGTATTTTAAATATAGTCTATTACTTCAACAAACCTATACTTTTACAAAAGTGATAGAATCACTTATAAGAAATATCAAACAAAATTTTGTAGGAAAACAATGTGTTTTGCCAAACATAAAATTAACTTTATTGGCTAACAGAAAACAATTTGCATGATATTTTACTTTAAATATAAAATAACCATTTCTTCTACATCCGAACAAAACATTTTGCTTCTAATATTAAATCAGCATTTATTTTATAATTGAAAACAATATTTGTTTTGCAATATAAAATAAATATTTTTTATACTATTAAAAAAAAATATTTTTTCTTAATCTGGAATGAATATATCTCACATGTCCGCAAAAAAATATTTTATTTCCAATATTAAATAAACATTTACTTCATATTTGGATAAAAATATTTTATTTCTAATATTAAGTAAACATTTACTTCATATTTGGATAAAAATATTTATTTCTAATATTAAGTAAGCATTTACTTCATATTTGGATGAAAATATTTATTTCGTAATATAAAATAAATATTTCCTGTATATTCAGGAAAAAATATTTTGTTCAAAATATGAAATAAATATTATATGCATATAATACGGGACGGAAAGTGGAACATTATTTGAATTTTTTAAAAACATTGCTCACGGGCAGGAGGAAAATGACTGTGAGATGATCAAGAAAGAAATTGTAACCTACAGGACCGAAAATCTTGTCTCATCGCACAGGTGTATACTAGAGTGGTGGAAGGAAAATTCAAATCGTTTCCCCACATTAGCGGAGGTTGCGAAGGATTTCCTCGCAATACCAGCGTCTCAAGCATATAGCGAGAGACTTTTTTCTAAAGCCGGCAATATTGTTAGTGAGAGGAGAACCTGTTTGCTGACTGAAAAAGTCGAGCAAATTTGCTTTTTGGCTGCAAATATAAAAAAATGAGAATTCATTATTGTTATCGTGTGAGGAGAAGGTATCTGAGTATATGGAATCGGGATAATTTCATGGTGATTTCGAATGCTTTAAGGGGGTATTCTAGTGTATAGATTCTTTTCTTAGAGCGTTTTTCGCAATTATTTATGAACGAACAATAAAAGTTATTGCTATCAGGCTCTTTTGTACATACTTACTAACATTTGGACTAATTTTCTTGTTTTTCATACGAAAAAAATTGTTTGACACTATCTAAATGTTAATAAATATGTACGACAAAAGCAGATAGACAATATTGTGTTTAAAGAATATTAAGACAGATGTGCAACTTTCTCCGTTACACGAATCGTCCGGTTTAAGCCGATCCAACTTCCAACCTTTAAAGATGCTCGAAAGAATTCGAACTTACTCGCTTCTAATCCGAGCCGCTCGGTTTTCTTCGGGCCGCTCGGTTTTCTTCGGGCCGCTCGGTTTTAAACGGGTAGCTCGGTTTCAAACGGGTAGCTCGGTTGTATCGAGCCGCTCGGTTTCAAACCGGGTAGCTCGGTTTTTCCGAGCCCCTCGCTTCCAAACCGAGCCGCTCGGTTTTTTCGAGCAGCTCGGTTCTTTCGGGTACTCGGATCGGATCGGTTATTCGATCCGAGTAAAACCCGGCTCGCTTTTTGCGGGTATTCCGCAGCTCTACTTCTCACCCACTTTTTAAAATGCTAATAACTAAAAAACAAAGCTGCTACCACCATTCCGTTACTCTTGATTTTTCTCTTATTTTGACGTCTAGAATCACACCTTACATTCTCTCCCTCCTGTTGGTCATCGCTCTCACGTTGACATAGAGCGCGAAATTATCAAAAGAAAACTTCATTCTTCAATAAATCTCTCGATTTTCCTTTAGAGAATTTCATATTTAGATTTCAATTATAACGAAAGTTGACTGCTCATTCAAGATTCAATCAAGTGATAGGATCTTCTCGCTCGGATTGCGGTGCCCGCGCGTCGGGGACGGTGTGCGGTGTTTTTATTTGATTGTCGTGCTTCGTCCACGACTGGGGATCTCGAGAACGAGCAAAATTCGGTTTTTCATTTTTTTAACTACGGCGCACCCTGCCAAAAAATCTAAAAAAAATTGTAAATAATAATCGTACCATTATGTTATTACTGTGAAAATAAAAAAGATGTCATTTTAAAACTTCACTACAAAATCTGCATTTTTCAGTATTTTTTTTAGTTCATTTTTTATGCTTAGCATTCGTAACCGAAAAATCTGAAAAAATTCTCCAACGTGTATTGCCACATCATCCATGTTATAGAATTTTCGCAGAATTTTCGCATTGTGTTAAATAAGGAAAATGGGGCAAAAACCGATATTTTTGATTTTCCCTATAACTACTACCCCCCCCCCCCCCCCCCCCCCCCGATTGAAATAGGGGGTTGAAAATTGGCACAGAATTATATATGCTAATCAATGTTTCGTTAAGTAATTTTTATTTCTGTTGCATCAATTCCATCTAAAATGCAAAATTTTGACAATCGTTTACTTCTTTAAACTTTAGAAATACAGACTTTTCAATCAAACATCTCATCATGGTATACATATGCATTTCAAATTTTAATACATCTATTTAACCTGTCAAAATCAAACATTTGTCATAACTCTCTTTACCCCTGGTTTTTATGCTTTTCGAAATCTGGCAACATAGTGTAACTAACAAATAAAAATAACGAATAAAGATACATGCCAATTTATCCCCTTCCAAATAATCTGACACGAATAAAAGAATTGAATGAATCATCTGTCTAAATCGAGACTCGAATAACCGCTGAAAGTTAAGATGGCACTCGTTTAACTAAAATCGCGCAGATACATTTGTGTAGTCGAATTCTGACAGATACAGCCGTCAAATAAATGGTGTCGCTGTCTGCACTATCTAAAATCAGTCGAAGATAATCCGAAAACTGTACGTAAAGTGAACTCTTTCGGATATTTCTCAAATAACTGCTTACCGCTAGAGGCGTTGAAATACATCCTGAAGTTAGATCAAGTATTGAATATCCTATAGATGACACATGATATCTCGACAGCAAAATCTGAGAGATGAACTATGCCAAATAAAAGCTTATCTTGATGAAGTACAAATAAACGATAACTTTTTGTTATCTTTTATTCGAGTTTATCTAAATGAAAATTTGCCCATCTCTGCTGCTACACAATCACAATTTTGCGTAAACTTTAACGCCTTATAGCGCCTAAACGATGCATTTCCGGCATATGGTTCCTTTGAGACTTTTTTTCAACTCGTCGAGTAGAATAGATTCATGCAATGCAAAAGTTTAACAACCAATTTCATTGTTATAAACAATTTTGCGGCGCGAATCTTTTACAAATGTCCATCGACCACGAGGTCTAGTTTCACCCCTATCACGGGTGTCGATTACTTTTTATACACCCTGTACAGGGTTATCTACTCAACTCGAAACCCAAGCTCGTTTGTACTTATACGTCGAGTTTCGAAATACATGGATAACTCTATATGCATACTTATATTATGTATGTATATTTGTATTTCATTTTTCCACATTTGAAGACTTTACAGTAAGAAGAATGCAACTCCATTTTTACCTACTTTGAGTAAATTTGAACAAGTATTTATAAAATCATTGCTTAGACTTAATATTAAAACAAAAACATTAAATAGTTGTAGTAATGGTTTTAGAATGTAAAAAAAACAAATAAAATTTCTTTTATGCATATTGTACGTTATAATTATGAAATTGTAAAAAATGAAATTGCATCCCTCTAACTGCAAGATCCTCGATTGCACCATTAAAGACTCAATCTGATCACTTAAGAGTAATTATTACAGTTTTTTAATATGCGAATCAGAAAATTAATCTAATCTCAGAGTTTATATGGCATTTCAGTAAATTCGTGTTTTACCTTTAATTTTTTGCTCAAAAAGTGATCAGTAATTATGTTTTTGACGGTATTTATATTCATGTTTACTAATATGTGTGTGTTATCGTTGGATTGCGGATTTTATGCATTTATGGCAATACTGTAAACTGTAAAGGATATGCCAAATTACATAAAGTATAAAAAGTATAAAATCAATTCAAATATTTAGAAAATTAAAAATACTATTATTCAAGTACCAATTCTTTATTTTTGATTGCAGAAATTGTATTTTGCATAAAAATCCAGTCTACTTATCATTACTTATGTGTTGTTTCTATGATACACCGAACGGCGCGTAAACAGAAACAAAATTTTTGATGGAAAGAAATAATCTAAAAATCATTATTGTTTCATAACTATAATAAATATAATTCAATTATGATTCATATTTTTTATATTGGTGATTTTCATCAAGCATTGTTTAAGAAATTACTTCTTTTCTTCTAAAATTTTGTTTCTGTTCACCCCATTGTAATGGTATATTTTATGTATTATTTATTATAATGTTTACTTTAAATTGAAATTGTAAGATATTACCTAAAATATATTTCATTTTTATTATAAATACTGTTTCTATTTTTCTCCTTTATTATTTTTATCACTGAAATCAATTTTCGAGTAAGTATATATACATATACGGGTATCACACGTACATAGGGATCATGTCTAATGTGTGCGTGCATCTCATCTCACCGATAATAGATATATGTATGCGTATAGCGACATCAGCGGAGCCAATAAATGACGTAACCAACCTAATTCGCACTTACTGCGAAATACGGCTCGATTGGAGGGCCTGGTCACCGTGATTGTACCTCGCGACGCTCCTTATATCCGTGGCCCACGCAACTTCTCCCGTGAGAATCCGCGGGACGTTTACGGCCACCTCACGGTCACGATATGAGTCAGATCTCGCTGATAATGCTATGTAGTGGGTCGCGGGGTGCCAGACGCGAGGTGTGATCCTGCGGAGTGGGGTATCCTAGGGCTATCCTAGGGTATCCGCTGGCGCCGCGAAGTGGGGGGGGGGGTGAAGTGAGCCACTTGGAGCTTGGAGCCACTTCGTTGCAAATTGATTTCAAAAATCGAGAATCGTCTATTCCTATGTCCACTTATGCCCATGCTTTTAACAGTTATTAGTTTATATTTACAATACACACTATAATTTATAAATACTTTTACAACAAAAATATTATTTCTATAAAATCATGTTCATCTTGAAATTGAGTGAAATTGAGATTCTAACAACAAATTCAATTTTACGACTCTCATCAATTCTGTACATGAAAACTGAATAACTCATAAGAGATTTTATTTATTTAAATATTTCTTATGTGTATGTACATATACATATACATACGTATACATACGGTAGATAATTTTCAAATGAAATCAAATTAAATGTTCGTTGGTCATAATCTTGATTTAACACTATGGATTTAACTACGGTTATGTCAGGTTATGTTGTTGACAGTAAGACAGTAGTTGACAGTTTCGAGTTTCATGAAATCGGTAATTAATTCCCACGTTTGTTGTACTTCGTATATTCTTAAATAAGATTGCTTCGATAATCCATAATTTTTTATTCTGAACTTGTAATTTAATTTCTCCGCCAAACTGTCTCACCCAGAGGAGTACGTATTCCATCGAATTTTTCTTTCGTATAAAACATAACCTGCTCGAATGTCGCATAAGCAATGAAATATATGATGTTTAACTTTGAATTTATAGAAAGGAACGTAATCGAGCCAGCATGCCGGAGCCTGTGCATCATCAGATAAATGCTGCTCGAAAAACGTTCCAAACGCTTTATCAAATCTCGAAATTACTAAATACAAACCTGGATCCAACTACGTTAAGTATATGCATTAGACTATGCGAGAATGGAGTAAATCCATACGCACTTGCAACATTAGTGAAGGAATTACAAAGGGAAGCGAAAGCTATGAGCACTGGCACTCATTTGGATACTCAAAGTAAAACAACCTTGAATAAATAAGTTCTGCATTGTAATTTAATAAATGAAATAAATTTATTTCAATGTATTAATCCATACATTTTTCTCTTAAATGCGATCAAAATTACTCGAAGTATAATTTCTCTCAGTATCGTTGCACTAATATATCAATAGAGTTATAAGTAAAATGAAGCTTAGAATTTATTGTTCACTTTTCGTTTTGTCTGTTTTCAAACTTTATTAAAGGAATGAACAATAAACTTGTCTAAAGATTTTTAATAATCTGCTATCTTGTTTAATTGTATTTAATTACAAGTAAAATTATATAGTAAAGATATATATTTTTTTTCATGTGCTTATTGCTATAGTTTTAAGTAGAATTACAAAAAATAGGAATACAAATAATCTCTCATATATAAATAAAAAAAAAAAAAAAAAAACAGTATCAAATATGGTTTTATACATATTTTGCCTAAATATATATACATTTCTAAAAATATACAAAAAAAAGTATTTAATATCTTTAGAAAATATTAATTCATACATTGTAGAAAATTACAACTCAACTTTTTTCTCTTTTGTATCTACTCTATTTCGACTGCTTGAATCCTTATTTATTTTGACCGTGTTTGAATTCTGTAACAAATCATTAATTTGTTTCACGTAAATTCTTAAAATGTCGTTCTATTTATTAATATATCCTAATACCTGTTTCTTTGGATCTCTGTAATAAGTTTGCCCTTCGAGGGAAACGTGAGACAACTCGGGTTGTTGGAGTAAAAAGTTTTTTGCATCTACTGCTTGCGAACCTTCGCGAAATAGGAATACTGCTCTTTTTGGATCAATTGGATACCTGCATGTAATCAATCAGCAATTTAATGTAGATACTTATAATTATACAGGGTGTGCCATACTTGACGCGGGAGCTAGAAATGGGAGATTCCTGAGATGATTCTAAACTCTTTCCTTTGCCAAAATGTCCTTCGAAGCTTTGTTAATAACTTATTAACAAAAAACACTGACCAATAGAAGCACGAATACAGTGGATGAATTTCAGCGCGCGCCCCAGCTTTGAGTAGTATTGGCCCGCCGTCGCGCGTCGTCCGCGCCATCATTAATCCACTGTACTCGCTCTCTGATTGGCCGATGTTTTTAGTTAATAACTCGTTAACAAAGTTTCGGATAACAATTTTGCAAAGGAAAAAATTGTTTAGAATCATCCTAGGAATCTCCCATTTCCGGCTCCCGCGTCGAGTTTGGGACACCCTGTATGTAGATTACTATAATTTTTATGATTCTGTAAGATGATAATGTACCTTTCAGCAATGATATGATTATTTTGTAGACCAGTTTGCCAAATTTTCATAATTACATCAGCTTGTTCAACTGAAATATCTTCGTTAATATCAACAAACATCATAACACCTTTTCCTCTCTTCGTCATTTTTAGCAAATTATCGGGATTTGACATGTCCAACTGCATAAATAAATAAAATATAAAGTTTATAGAAAGAAAACAATACTATGAATAATCATAATAATGATTAAGTTATTTCACTCAAATAAGAATTGTATTTCACTATAAATTTGCTACAGATTACAAATTAATAATTAAATCTGAAACTTTTACTTTATATATTAATGTAGCATCAACATTTTCTTCAACACTGCATTAACAATGAACTTTTTCAATTAAATTGGATTTTTCCACTAAACATTGTACGAAATATATTTCTTAGCTAAATTGTGTAATTGTAATACACAATGGATTCTACGGTAAGTTTACAGCAAAATTAATTTGTTAATTTGGAATGGCGAGTGTTGTTTGTCATCAGAAAACTATTTTATTGGATTTGAGTTTAGGATTATCTTATTGGATGAAAGAAAATTTAGTTAATATTGCATTTTGCGACTTCAGAGACAAATTAGCACTTATACATTTCGGGACAAAAAGACATATTTTCTTTTACCAATGACTCTGAGCATATCTGTATGTACAAAATACTAATTGTTATCCACAACATTCTGTTCGATAGAATTCTACAACAGTAAATGGAAATATTATGATTTGCAAGCGAGACAACATGATAGCATGCACAGTAAATTTATGCTTTTCAGGTATCATTAAATGTACATAAAAGGGTAAATGTTCGACATTGAGCATTATTGTCGCCACCGCGTGTTATGCCAAACTGTTGCGCTTATACATGAATGCATATGATTTTGTAGCTTCCTTGGATGCTTTTCTTAGCAGAAATGTTTTTTATCGTTGGATTTTAACCTACTCTTAATTTTTTAAATAAGCTAAAAAAATGTTAAGGAAGACTTGCATTTTGGATACTCTTTTCACTTTGATTGTTATTTAAACCAGTGTTTTTCAACCCATGGTCCGCGGACCGAAACCGGTCCGTCAAAATTTTCTGCCGGTCCGAGACCAGTTTCTGCCGGCCCGTGAAAATTTTCTGTCGGTTCGCAAAAAATTTCACCCGAATCATCTAGTCGCTATACACATATTTGGACACTATACATTGTTGCGACACGAGCGAAACACAGCACGCGACGAGTCTAGGCAAAATGAACGGTCGTTGAAGTATTGTATCAGTATTTTATCAGTTCGTTTGTCGACGACACGTCGGAAGTTTTTATTTTATCTTATGGTTTTTTAGTATTGGGGTCATTCCATGCGAAAACGGACACTTTTCGGAGTAACATGTTGGATTTTGTTCAACTTTGGATATGTTGTAATCCTTAGGGGCATATATAGACGTATCTCGAAGGAATTTTCAAAATGTCAAAAAATGTCGATTTTACAGCTCTTTAAAGTTTGATTTTTCTTCAAAAAATTGCATCTGTGATCTTTCTTCGAAAAATTATAACAGTTGAACTAATAAACCGATTAAAATGAGCTTTGTGGTGCTTATGGTAGAGACTTTGGAGTATCTATTAAAAATTATTTCAATTGAGACAATAATTTTTTTTACCAGTTATTTTGCAATTGTTTTAAACAATTGCCATTTGTAACCGCAGGGGAATATTTAAAAATTTGAAAAAAAAATGAGAGTATAGCCTTATTCCTCCCCTTCATGATCAACTTTTTAAAAATATGGTCATTTTAATATTAACCACAGGGAAATTATTTGAATGTAACGCGGTGCGTCGAAACATACCGATCGACTGCACTGTGGGGCGCTTCATATAAAAATCGCGGAAAAAACCTCATAACTTTGATATTTTTCGATATTTTTCAATAATTTTTTTTTATATTACTTCTTACTATTCAACTGTTATATGGACATAAATATTAATAAAATTAATGCATTTACTACCAATATAATTGCAATAAACTTTGGATACATTCGCTACATAAGGACCATATCTTATAATTATGGACTAATAATTACGTAATAGTGCATTAACAACGGTAAATACTGTTCAAAAAATTTTTGAAAAATATTTAAAAACATCGAAGTTATGAGGTTGTTTCCGCGATTCTTATATGAAGCGCCCCACAGTGCAGTCGAGCGGTATGTTTCGACGCGCCGCGTTACATTCAAATAATTTCCCTGTGGCTAATATTAAAATGACTATATTTTTAAAAAGTTGACCATGAAGGGGAGGAATAAGGCTATACCTTCATTTTTTTCAAATTTTTAAATATTCCCCTGCGGTTACAAATGGCAATTGTTTAAAACAATTGCAAAATAAATGGTGAAAAAAAATTATTGTCTCAATTGAAGTAATTTTTAATAGATACTCCAAAGTCTCTACTATAAGCACCACAAAGCTCATTTTAATCGGTTTATTAGTTCAACTGTTATAATTTTTCGAAGAAAGATCACAGATGCAATTTTTTGAAGAACAATAAAACTTTAAAGAGCTATAAAATCGACATTTTTTGACATTTTGAAAAATCCTTCGAGATATGTCTATATGCCCCTAAAGACTACAACATATCCAAATTTGAACAAAATCTAACATGTTACTCCGAAAGTGTCCGTTTTCGCATGAAATGACCCATTGTGTTGTGGTATTTCGGAAAACAAGTTATTTCATGTGTAAAATTGGTAACTCTATAGATCCGCGCGTTCCGATCCGGGCCATGTGAGCAAAGAGGAGGACAGATCTTCCTGGATATGTTTCCAGACCTTTAAGCTTCTTTAGTAGAAGCGAGGACAATATTCAAGAGAACAGTAGTGATGCTAACGAAAATATACCAACTACTATCTAGTGCTTCCAGTTTCCAATAGCTTTTATTTCGTTTTTAGCCATCGGCCGGTCCGCGAAATATTTCTCCTATTTTCACCGGTCCGCAAGTGCAAAAGGTTGAAGAACGCTGATTTAAACATAGTAACAATGTATATTAATTTTATTCAGAAGAGTCCATAAAACCTTTGGTATCCTAAAGAACTGAATAGCTAATATTATAAAAGGACGAAATATCTCTAAAGTTACACATTCGCAATTTTTGTATAAACACAATTTTTTTAAAAACTACGAGCGTTATGAAAAAACAGTTTACATATTCACATTCAGATTACAAGAATCTATAAGAATTGCTCGCTGAAGGTTGCAAAATGGAAAACATTAACAATTTGTCAAACATTTTAGAAAGCGCATAACTTTGAACTCCAATTCGTTATTCATTTTACTTCAAATATTTATCAAATATCAATTCTGTTCCTAAATAAAGGTGTGGTTACATACAGCGAACGCGCGTGACTGAATGTAAAGACACACAGGCGAGCGCAAACGAACGTAAAGACACAGAGGCGAACGTGAACGCACGCAAAAGAACATCGGAATCGTTTATGTAGGCAAATTATGCAGGCGTGTATATACGTACATAGTATGAAGATTGCGAATAATCGAGATAAAATCATATTCAATTTTTTGCAGTTAATTTCATTTATTTCGGTCATTCCACTTCATTCATGCTCGCAATGCTGTCCATGCTTGTTCGTTCGCACGCATTCGCTATATGTAGACGCACCTTTAAAGTAAAAAGTAACATAAACGGAATATTATAATGTGTGTTTCTCACTGCGAAACACTAGGCAACGTTAAGCAAGAGATTTAGAAACTTAAAGAACTTTTCAAGTTGATTACCTGCGATATATCAATTTTTGGACTAGGTCGAAGATGTTCCGGTAGTTCATCAGGTTCTAAAGGTTCATCATTTTCCTAAAATATTGTGAAACAATTTTGATTTATATACCGAGTTTTATTTTAATTTTAAGATGCAGCGTACCTCCCATTGGCTTAACAAATGTTCCATATCAGCATCGGTCATATCTCGTACGTCTTTGTCCTTCCATGACTTTTTCTTCTGTGACTTCGCATCGCTATTCGCTTCGACATAAAATAATAAAAATATCCCACAAATTATAATAATCTCTCTTTTCATATTTGAACCCGGTGCGAAACTATTTCGATGCGTGAAATGTGGAGCCTCCTAATTTCTAGATTATTAAAAGATTAGTTGTATTTAAAATAGCCTTTGTAAAGTTATTTCTTTAATAGGTCTACGTACATATAACTTTTTCCACAATTCAATTTGATAATATACAACCGGAATTACGAATACGTTGCTACTTTGGTATCTTTTCTTCCTTTCATTCATTCATTCAGTGTCACGCACGGTGTCACGTTTAGTCTGATTTAGGCTATGTGGCGCTTTAGTGTTGCCACCTAGCGTAATCTGAGATTCAACAATAAAGACAATAATATTCACGTTGTTGTGCGATGATGTAAATTGCTGACAGTATGTCATTTATACCATTGTTTGATCCTTTCGGAGATCTCGAGTCCGTTATCCATTAAAGCTGTCGCTGCAAGGTACGATTGTTGCGCTCTCGTTTGAAAGACGAAAAACAAACATTCAATTGTCAAAAACTTATCAGTTCCCATGTAGGACAGAAACATTTTCGTATTTTTTGAGACAACTCTGGAAGTAACGTTCGAGGAGTACCTAACGTGTTTGTACTACGCATTAACCCGAATTTCATGATATCAATAATCTGTTTCAAATGCAACAATTACATTGTTTCGAATAACCAGATATGTTTTAGGAGTTGTGTGGAACTGATGTTGCTAATAAAACAGTACCGTAAATTGGGGTTATTGAATTGCATAATGATAGATGATATTCTATCAGAATAATCGACGACTGTTTCGAACGATACGCATTTCATGTGTTAGTCATTTGTGATAACATGTAGGAAGAAGCTATTACTGTCTACATTACTTTTGACATAATTATGCATTTGTTATTGGTGATGTGGATTATCTAAATGATACACGTACAACTTTCTTGTAAGTATTCTACAAAATACACCAATTTTTCATTTTCCCTGTACAATTGTGTTTCTGAGAGGCTCAGAGATTTATATAAATGTTACTTGCAGTGAGTCATTGTCAAAATCGTACACTGTATTTACTTCTAATTTTGGCCGAAAATCAAACTGTCATCGATATGACAACTTTGTAACACGCATTATAATATTTCATCCATATTACTTCTCTCTTTTATGTAAAAAAGAAACCAAATTTTTAAAGTAAAATGAATAATTTTAGGGACATTTATAAATCACAGGTCACTGCCAAATGACCTACTCGACAAATTTTTAATATTTTCGATTTAGTAACCTTCAATGAGAGATTCTAATCGATTTTTGTATGCTAAATATGAACGTGTAAACTGATTTTTTGTAGTGTTTGTAGTTTTTGAGAAAATTGAGGTTAAACTAAAATTGTAAATTTTTAACTTCAAAGATGTTTCGTCTTTTACCGTATCAGTTATTTACTTCTTTTTGACACAAGGCAAGTCTATGGAATCTCCCAAATAAAACGATATAAATTATTGCATTAGAAATATACAGTATTCCCTCAATATATCCTCGTGCCTCGGGACCGGAGGGAAGAGTATATCGTGTGGGTTGCACTTCTTCGCAAAGCGTTTGTAGCATTCCGAACGTAGAAAAAGACGGCGCACAAAAGAGATAAAGGGACTGAACGGTTTTGGCGAGGATATATCGAGGGAATACTGTACAGGGTGTCCACCGAAATCATGTACAATCCATTATTTCCTAATGTATTGCGATACGAAAAAAATTCTTATATGAAATTACATGGTAAAAAGGGACGCATCTGTTGGCTGTAACAAATTTTGAGTAACATTATTGTTTAAAGAGATGTGAAGGCCAAGTTTGTTTTTTTAAATGGAATTACATATTTTTTCTCATCGCTTGATAGTGTGTTTCAAGATGAATTCAACAACCATTAATGTGTATACCTTTTTTTAAATGGTTTTCGAGATATTGCACTTAAAAGTTTACTCATTTTCGGTGGAAGAAAACCTGCTAGAGTAGGAAGAGTCGCAGGAAGTCTCGGCAGAGCTTGAAGTGCTACGTATTAAGTATTGTTCCTTGAAACGGGTCATAAACAGATATAAAGGATCTGCGGTAGGAGCGGTAGGCCCGCAGGCCCAAAACTCAGGATTACCTGCGGTG
This sequence comes from Perdita meconis, assembly GCA_030770465.2. Taxonomy (NCBI): domain Eukaryota; kingdom Metazoa; phylum Arthropoda; class Insecta; order Hymenoptera; family Andrenidae; genus Perdita; species Perdita meconis. The sequence goes on along the minus strand of JASKOS020000032.1, from coordinate 748,841 downwards.
CTTCCCATTCCAGCAGGTTTTCTTCCACTGAAAATCAGTAATTTTTTAAACATAATATTTCGAAAACCAATTGAAAAAAGGTATACACATTAATGGTTGTTGAATTCGTCTTGAAACACACTATCAAGTGATCAGAAAAAAATATGTAATTCCATTTAAAAAAACGAACTCGACCTTCATATCTCTTTAAACAATAATGTTACACAAAATTTGTTACAGCAAATAGATGCGTCCCTTTTTATCATGTAATTTCGTATAAGAATTTTTTTCGTATCTGCAATACATTAGGAAATAACGGACTGTACATGATTTCGGTGGAGACACCCTGTATAAATAAATTTAAATACCAAAATCTTGGCTGATATTTCTCATTAGTAAAAAAAAATTAAAAGTGTAGGAGAAAATCGAAGCATAACACAATACAGAGCATCAAAGAAAACTACAAAATTATATAAAAGTCCATAACCGTGTGGCAATGGAGCCATTAAACATAGGAGCAAAATCATTGTTGGCATTGAGCAGTTTTGACACTATAGCATGTTATGCCAAATAGTTAGGCTTACACACTAATGCAAAGTATGATTTTCTAACTTTCATTGAAGTTTTGTAGAGATGTTTGCTGCATTCTGTGTTAAATTGTATTTTTTTTCCTACACTCTTACAAGGGGAGTGCCAGACATTCGGGTCACCGATTCGAACGACACTTGATGAGCATGTAGTCTTTGATGTGTACAATAAACTGTGTTTGTCACTCGATGCGCTTCTCAAGCGTTTTTGAGAAATAAATAATTGAATTCCGACACGCGATCGTTAGTTCGATCCCCGGTGGGTGTAATTTTTTTTTCTTTTCTTTTAACATTCATTATTTTTAAGTAGCAATTGAGTTTCAATATTTTTTTAAAATTCCATTATTTATAATTATATGAAATTGTATTTCCAATTATTGTTACATTTACTATATGTGTATTAATACAATTTCATGTATTTATAAATAATGGAATTAAAAAAAAAGTAGTGAAACTTAATTGCTATTTCAAAATAATGAATGTCAAAAAAAAAAAAAGGAAAAAAAAAAATTGCACCCAGTGGGGATCGAACTAACGACCACGTGTCGAAATTCAATTATTTATTTCTCGAAAACGCTTGAGAAGCGCATCGAGTGACAAACACAATTTATTGTACACATCAAAGACTACATGCTCATCAAGTGTCGTTCGAATCGGTGACCCGCATGTCTGGCCCTCCCCTTGTTAGTTTATGTGACAATGAGAATTATCGGCGAAAATTGTTGTGTTTTGGATTTTCTTTCTACTTTGATTGTCTTTTAAACATATTTATATGTTTATAATGTAATAACTAGAATGTGGATTTTATATATTTATGCACAGCTGCATTTAAACTGTTGGAGGCCCTAAGCGCATCATTATAAGACTTCAAAAAACTAAGTCTATTTCAATTAATGAAACTTAAACACGTTTTGTTTAAATAAGCATTATACGTGATACGAATGATTTAATAACAATTACTGAAGAATTACTAAAATTACTGTACAATGCAATGTTTATCGTTGAAAATGGAGATTTGAAACTTTAATGTTAAAGATTTTTAGAATTAAAATTGGAATATGAGGGTTTTAAGTTCCAAATTTAATTCTTTTTGAAAATTTGAAATTGCAGATTTAAAAATTTTTAGAGGGAAAATTAGCGACTTGAATATATTTAACTGCAGATTTAGAAATTTTCAAAGTTAAAATAGAATCTATTGAGATTTCAAGCTGAAGATACGAAAATTTCAGACCGTAGATTTCAATATTAAATTTTGGAAATTAGAGGGTTTTGAGCTGGAAATCTGAAAAAGTTAGGGATTTAAAAATATGAAATTCAATATTTAAAGACTTAAAGTTACAGATTTTAAAAGTTGAAGTTAAGGATTCCAAAGTTTGAAGATGAAAGGGGTATAGCCGAATAAGGGGGTCAAAAGTGCCCCCAAACCGATTTCGACTTGCGATGAATCATTTGAAAGGCCATGCAGAAAAAACAATTTTTGCCAAGTTTTAGCCCTGTATCGCATGGGGGGGGGGGGGGGGAGCAATGGGAAAAAACAAAATTCATGTTTTTGGCCAATTACGCCAATGGTATCGGACAAAAAATTCTGAAAAAAAATCAGAGATATGCTAGTTATCAATACACATATTATAGAATTATTTCAGATTTTTAGATTAAAAACTCTACCTGTGAAAAATAAAAAACTCAAAAAATTGCAAAAAATGCCGATTTCGTATTAAAGCAGATTCGATACCACATCCATGTTTTTACAGTAAATATGTATTATTAATACCAATACTCTGAATTTTTTTTCAGATTTTTAGATTTGGTGCGCCATGTCGAGAAAAATCAAAAACCGATTTTTTCGTAGCTTTTTGCCTGTCAGAGTTACTTATACGCAGTATTTTCGTGTAAGGTTTGTTAAATAAGTGTTTTATAGGGTTTTCAATGAATTGGTATACAACAAGATAGTAGGAATTGAAAAATTCACTGTTCTATAAAAGTATAGCGATTGTTTCAACGGCGTCGGTGGCGCAGCGGTAAAGTGTCGAGCTGCTAAATCGCTGCACACTATTTTAGCGAGAGTTCAAGACTCCATTCAAATGAATTTTTTTTTTTTTTTTTTGCATTTATTACATTTATTTTCAACTCCCAACTGTATAATAATGATGACTCCTTAAATAGATGACTGAAAAAAACATAAAAGCAGTTGGCATTAACATAAAAATGTTTAAATCTGGAACTGGAGTACTTGTAGATTATATCATAAAAACTGCTGGTTGGACCACATCAATAACATTTACGACCATTAATTGATCAATCAACATTTCTACGCTGTATGCTTTCTACTAAGGCACATTAATTGTATTCTTTCTAGCAATAATAATAATAATAAAAATGCCTTTTAACATTAAACTCCACTTTTTCCGCATAATCGCAGTACATCGTTAAACAACTACGAGTTAACAGTTAATAACATTGAAGATTGGACGCGAAATATATTTATATGAGCAAACGAACTTAGAAGCCAGAATGACAAAACATACCTGCCCTAAAATAATTCTTCCGTATATTTAAGGTAAAATATTGTTTAAATATTCTTAGAACACTTATAAGTAAATATTGATCATTGTCATACAGTTGGGAGTTGCAAAGAAATGTAATAAGTGCAAAAAAAAATTCATTTGAATGGAGTTTTGAACTCTCGCTAAAATAGTGTGCAGCGATTTAGCAGCTCGACACTTTACCGCTGCGCCACCGACGCCGTTGAAACAATCACTATACTTTTATAGAACAGTGAATTTTTCAATTCCTACTATCTTGTTGTATATCAATTCATTGAAAACCCTATAAAACACTTATTTAACAAACCTTACACGAAAATACTGCGTATAAGTAACTCTGACAGGCAAAAAGCTACGAAAAAATCGGTTTTTGATTTTTCTCGACATGGCGCACCAAATCTAAAAATCTGAAAAAAAATTCAGAGTATTGGTATCAATAATACCTATTTACTGTAAAAACATGGATGTGGTATCGAATCTGTTTTAATACGAAATCGGCATTTTTTGCAATGTTTTGAGTTTTTTATTTTTCACAGGTAGAGTTTTTAATCTAAAAATCTGAAATAATTCTATAATATGTGTATTGATAACTAGCATATCTCTGATTTTTTTTTAGAATTTTTTGTCCGATACCATTGGCGTAATTGGTCAAAAACATGAATTTTGCTTTTTCCCATTACTTCCCCCCCCCCCCCCCATGCGATACAGGGCTAAAACTTGGCAAAAATTGTTTTTTCTGCATGACCTTTCAAATAACTCATCGCAAGTCGAAATCGGTTTGGGAGCACTTTTGACCCCTTTATTCGGCTATACCCTTTGAAACGTTAAAATTAAGAATTTGAATCTTTCTGTTGTGGATTAAAAAATGTCAAGTTGCAGATTTGAAAATTTTTAAAACACATTGTAAGATTCAAAATTTGAGAGTTTGAAGATTTAAAGATTTGAAGTGGAAAAATGAAAGATTTAAAATAGAAAATTTGAAGGTTTTTAGGATTTTGGACGTTTGGACATTTTTAAAGTTACAATTGAAGATTTCAAGATTTTAAATTAAAATTGGAAATTTGTGAATTTAAAGTTTCACCTAAAACTATAATTCAAGTTACAATGTTTAAAATATAAGACATACTGTTATTCAAGTTTCAATTTTTTTGCATAAAAATTTACAGTCTAATAATAAAAGTTTATATCATTTTATTTGAAGAATATATAATAATAATTAAGAACTGAATAATTGATATTATAAATGCACAAAACATCTTTAAAGTTAATAATTTGTAATTCTTGTTTAAACTCAAATTTTTTAAAAACTACGAGCACTACGAAAAAACAAAAAAGACCACAAAATCAAAACCATTAACAATTTGTTGAGTAATTTTATAGTTGTACAATTTAGACTGTGACTTGCATTTTGTAAATGTCTACAATTCTTTATTTTATTTTAAATATTTGCCAACATTTGGTTTCTTTTTTACTTAAAAATAAATAAAAAGTGACATGAATGCAATATTATATTGTTTATTCAAAGCTTTCACATTTTATGTCGAAGCTTTCACATTCACGTAGTTTGATTTTCAATAAAAATTAGACGAGGTAAATATAGTATACAGTTTTGACTATTAGACACTTTATGAATTTTCATGTATTTTATACTACATGCATGTATTTACATACGCAGTGTTAATATTATTTTTTTATTTACCGATTGTACCACTGCATTGATAATTTTATGGTTTTACTTTTTAAAAAATATTTCTAATTAATCTAAGAAATTTTTATCAATATTGAACTTTCATGGTAGATATATGGTAAGTAATCAACGGGCGGAGACTGAACCGAACGTGAGAGTATGCGCACACTCACACATGCAACGGGAGCAGTATATGTGCACGCGATGCGCGAGAGAGACAAGGGTATTTTGTATTTCCAAGTTCCCGTCTCGAAAATTGCATAAATAAATTTGTTGCGGGTAAAGCACTCATCAGTAGGTTTAAATAGATGTCGGTCAGGGTTCCGTTTGAACAACAATAGATACCATATGTTGAAAAAATTGGAAAGTACGAAAGTGAAACCTTGAAACAGATGTAATCAAAGCAAGCAAGATGACTGCCGAAATCACATTTTCCCAAATATCTCACGATGTAATGGTTTAATCACTCATACCGACTCTGAGCGACATTCCTACCACTAATAGACTATCACTGAAATCCGACCTGGAAGACGGGAACTTGGAAATACAATCGCCATGTGATGCCACGTCAAAAAAAACTTCAACAAATGTCCGTTAACGGCGCTTGTGGTATTTGCTAATCAGTTTGATTACGTTATGTAATGTAACTGTAATTGTCGGTAATGTATTTGACAGCAGTTGACAGCGCGACGAAAAGCACAGTTGCCGAAACGCCTCGAGAGTTTTGTTACGCTGTTGTCACATTTGCTTTACTATGATCTGTCCATCAAGAAAACTTGAACGGCTCGAGCCGAGATTTCGATTACGTTCAAAAACAGGACAAAAATCATAACTTCCAAACTAACTACTTTTCGGCCTAAGTACCCGAAAAGTAATACTTTTTTAAAGAGAATACAAAAATACATCGATTAATGCTTGAAAAATATACAATTATATAAAAAAAGTTGAGGTGATATCAATTTTTTATTAAATGAAAATGTTCTTTGGTAATGTTCATTACTAGAATACGTTATCAACCAAGAACTGACTAAATTTTGCTGAATACATTTTTTCGTAGACTTAAAAGAAATAGATGAAAAATTATGGCAAAAGTTTCCTGTTACTATAACACTATAATTGTAACTATTTTCTCTGTTTCGAATACATGCGAGCAGTTAAAATTAATGGTAATATAAAGTTTAATATTTAATAATTAATATAGCAAAGTATCAAAAAAAAATATACCTTACTGGCCGAAAATACCACGAAGTTTTGGAAGATCGTAGAATGACATTCATAAGAGATTTTATAATTATAATACATTACCTAATGTGTAGCGCAGACTTCTGTTAAAATTCGAAAAATTACGAAAATGGCAGTATTTTGGAAAAGAAAGATGATTTTCACCCGCAAAAAAATTACATTAAAATGCTTCGAAAAATTAAAATATCGTATGTTAGTACTTGAAAATCTTATGAATTTCAATGTTCGATCTTTCAGGACCTTTTTTGCAAGGGTCGAGTTCCGAAGTTGCCAACTTGTCGAAATTCTATTTTTTCCACATAATATAAAATATAAGTTTGTTGCAATGACATTTTTTAGTTTTGTGACATCACTAGTCCAAATATTCTATTCCATTTATGTATGTACGATAATTACGACCCCGAATCGTGTTTGATATTAAAGGGGAAGAAGAATAAAATAAGAAAAAACATTTATTAACCTACCGAGAGATTCGATCGCTGAAATATCAGATTACGAGCCACGCACCGTGCCATGTCGCTATTCTATATTACAAGAAACGAAGAAACTATGCCTACATTATAATAGATAAACTAGATATGTACCTTTAATTAATTATATCTTTAAAACTATCGAGTATCTACGGCTAATGTTTACACATATCATTAGATATACATACAGGTAATTGTGCAGAAATAGGTACACCTCACCGATTTGGATGAATTTTAGATACGTTATAAGACTCGAAATTCTGAATAACTTTTTCCTATACATATAACCGCCGCTCAGCCTTCGTTTTCGAGATATTCGCGAAAAACCGGCACACCAGGGGCCGGGGGCAGAGCCTGATTTAAGTATATTGAAAGTAGAGATCCCGATTTCACGTGTATTGAAATATACGTGTACCCGTGAAATTATTAGATCCGTGTTTGAATCCGTGTAGTTTTTAGTACACGGATCCTAAGCTACACGGGTACACGGACCCTGAACTACACGGGTCCACGTGTATTGAAATACACGTGTAGCGAAATACACGGGTACTAAAATACACGGTTCGATAAACGCATGTATCTTTATATTTCAATATGCATCGAAATACACAAATGCACGCGTATTGTGCGATTGCAAGTGATAAATAATATTGATGCAGAAGAAATGACTAATAAATTCATTCACAAATGTGCAGAAACATCAATTAACATTTAAGCAGGAAAATTTACAATAGGGTGCTATTTTTTAAATATATTTTTTAAACAAATTCACTTTTATTTCGATATCAGATACTGTATGACTTGAACCGAATTTTAACGGCTTTTATCGGGATGTATTTGATGTCCACATGGAGGAATTGACGTAACGTCTTTCATATCGAAAACTCCCCCCAAGTCACGTAGGATCAATTGCGGGAATTAACATTTTCTCGATGACGGTACGAGACAATATTTCCCCCCGTCATAAAATCATCGTGGGGCTATATTTTTCCTGACGTTGATTAAGACGATTTTGTTCACAATTATGGCTAGACCTTTTTTTCTGTTTATTATTATTTTTTAGCAACTTTACATTTTATTTTAGCACATAGAAGTAACAGTGTTCAATCAATTTTAATTTTTTGGGGGGAATTTGTAACTTTCGATAGGTATTTTGTTGGGAAACGGTCCTTTTCCTTAGCCGTGACTCACGGAAGAGTCACCACGATAACCGATGTTTTCGGGAGTTAGCGAAAACAACTTAGTAAGCTAAGATTTTCAAGTCCAAAGATTATCCCTCTTGTGTCCTAACGAAGGACCAAGGGTTAAAGTCATCACTTTGTAAACAGTTTGTTGTACCAGTTTGGTAATATAGTTTTGTTGAAATTAACAACGTGTATTCTTCCAAACACCCGTGGGTTTCCAACAATTTTCTACAGACTTTAATAAGTTAAATACGAATTTGCAAACATTTTCTTCCATGACTCATAGCTTTGGAAGTTAATTTAAAAATATCCCTAAAAATAAGTTTCTTTTCATTATCTTTTCCACTTTGATCGTTTCTTAAACATATGTGCATTCTTATTACCTATTATCTAATATCTATTAGGATGTGTAATATAAGTTCATTTATGTTGTAGCTTATAGAGACATCAACTTACTTCTTTCAATAAAAAACATACAATCCTAAAAAAAAATTAAGAAATCACCTCAACCAGCACGACAAATGGGCCTAAGTTTAAATTTAAAGTTGTGTTTTGGTTTTGATATTTTATAAATATATCTTTGCATCTGCGTATATCTTAATTCATTTTCGCATATTTAAAACTGTCGTAAGTGTAGGATTTCATGAAACACTATTTTTTGAAATAATATGTTACGAAATACAGTATTCCACGAATAATTGCTCCCTCAAATTTTCCGCCAGGGAGCAATTATACGTGGCTAGACCATAATTTCGTATGCAGTCCCTTGACCTGGGCATGGGACCCCACGTTCGAGAAAAGGAGGACAATAGGAAAAATGGTCAATAGAAAAACGATCGAAAAAATCAGATGCAACAGATTTCTCAACGGATTTCGATGAAAGTACTATCAATCAAGTGTTTGTACTTTTCCAACTAAAATGGCACCAAGCACTACGAAATTCGGATTATTTATACTGTAGATACGTGGAGAAACGATTTACACAGTTTTAAGCTAGATTCGTTAAAAATAGTCAAATTTTTATGACATTTGAAAAACGTAAGCAATCCATTGGTGCTATTCTTGCAATGATATGTTACAAAATAAGAGTAAGTTCGTATTTTCTGGCAGTCATAAACCGTTAGCCGAAGGACCCCAACCGCTCACGTGGCACAGCGTAGAGGCGCATCGGACCTGCCGAGAGTCTCCAAAGATCCGAGCATTTAAGTGTGAAAAATTTACTTGTTACCAGTTGCTCGCCAAAAAAACCTTACCTTATTGTCCACGAGAAATGCCTTGCTAAGATTAACTAAAAATAGTCCAAACTTTAGAGTATTTGGTGTCATTTTGATCGGAAGAAACTAAGGAATTCACTACTGCTATCGTTTTTTCGCAATTTAAATAAATATATTATATTTGTAGCATTTCATACGTAAATTTGTCACACTTAAATGCTTGGATCCTTGGAGACCCTCGGCAGGTCCGATGCGCCTCGACGCTGTGCCACGCGAGCGGTTGGTGCCTTTCGGTTCACGGTTTATGACTGCCATAAAATACGAACTTACTCTTATTTTGTAACATATCATTGCGAGAATAACGGCAATGGATTCCTTACGTTTTTTCAATTAAAATTATACCAAATACCATACAAATCGCACAATTTTTAACGAATCTAGCTTAAACTGTGTAACTCGTTTCTCCACGTATCTACGATATAAATAATCCGAATTTCGTCGTGTTTTATGACCCTATTCTTACCCAAAGTTCGAGTTCTCGACCATGCCGTTCGCTAGTAGCGTTTTTCGAACCGTATATTTTAGTATCCGTGTATTTCGCTTACACGTGTATTTCGCTACACGTGTATTTCACTACACGTGTATTTCAATGCACGTGTAACCGTGTAGTTCAGAATCCGTGTATCCGTGTACTAAAAACTACACGGATTCAAACATGGATTTTTTAGTTTCACGCGTATACGTGTACACGTGTACATATTTTCAATACACGTTCAAAACCAGGATCTTTAATTGAAAGTATACCACGCCACTCGCTTCTCCGTGGCGCGCTTCGCGCGCAAAAAATGTACCATCCCCCTTTTCTATGGCAGACCACCGAGCGTAGATAGTATTTTCAAAGTTGAACTCTAACTTTCCAAGTAGTGGTGGGGGGGGCATCGCCCTCAACCCCCCACCGGGGGCTCTGCCTCCGGCCCCGGTTGTAGTAGTGGCAGCGGTTTTTCGCGAATATCTCGGAAACCAAAGCAGAGCGGCGGTTAGGAAAAAGGCGGTGTATAGGAAAAAAGTTGTTCAGAATTTCGAGTTTTATAACATATCTAAATTTCATCGAAATCGGTGAAGTGTACCTCTTTCTGCACAAATACCATTTATTTCTTTTCAAAATAATAAAATATAATTCATGGAGATTTTTTTAAGTTATGTACGAAAAATTGTATTACATATGTATGTGTTTGCCATTTTGAGCTTCACAAAGTTGGGCTCTTTTAAGAACATTTTTCATAACCTTTGTTAGCGTAGCTGACATTTCGAACCGAATGTTCTCCTTAGGTGTACGTCAACTAACCAAAGATCATTCAGCAGCTGAAGAAGAACATTCGGTTCGAAATGCAGGAGTTAAATCAGTTACGGTAACGAAGGTTAAAAGAGCCCAACTTTGTGAGACTCAAAATGGCAAACACATATGTAATAAAGTTTTATTATCATAACCATATTTATAAATAAAAGTATTATCTTCGAAAACGACATGTTTCCAATTGACATTTCGATATGCTGCTGTAGCAGACTGCAGTAGAATGTACAAACACCATGTGGTATGTAGGTAAAAAGGAAACAAAATTTCTTTATAAAAATTACCGTTAGAAGTCGCGCTGTCACAGTTTCATGTGGGGAAAATGAAATTGAAGTTAACGTTTCGTCCCGGGATCTGCTATTGGACTCGTCAATAAGGCTTGCTAGCAGATCCCTGCCTTAGACGCGGTAGTCTAAGAATCGGGAAACTTCTATACATATATAAATATATACGAACGGCGATTGAATCAACCAGAAGCGCGAAATATAAACCTTGCCACAGCGCCGGGAATTTGGCAAGGCCGTCAATGACTCATCCCCACATTCACGCCGAAATTTTTTATCGATTATTTATTTTTGATAACGGCCGCTTAGAAAAAATGCCGCTCTGATCGATTCGGAGGTACCTTCGAAACAGTCTCCGCCCTTAACTAATAGATCTATGCAAAATATTTTATTCCACATAAATTAATATTACAACAACTTTGAATTAATTTTAGCAAAAGATAAAAATATTCAAAAATACATTCTCCATGAACAGATATTTTATTCCAATCAAACAGCTGCTTAAAAAGTAAACAAAAGTGAAGAAAAATATTTTGTTAATGATTAATTATAGCTGTAATAAGGATTATAGGATTATATTCAAACATTAATCTAGATAACTACAAATGCATATGTAGCATAAAACACCAAGAAGATAAAATTATTGATCAATGAAATATATAAAATCTTTATTTTTATTTAGGCTGTTATGAAATTACATCGAAATAAATTGTAAACATTATCGAAATTTCGTAAATTACAAGATACAAAAATGAACAACATTCAAGATGCAGTGAACATGCAAGAAATAGTGGAACTTGGAAAGCTGTTGCATCAAAATGGAGACAAAGTATTAAGCGCATCAAGTAAACTTTCTCTATCAGCCACTTTACTATACAATTTGAACGAAGCCTTTGCTTTGATCGTGGATGAACCTGCAGATTTAGAATCTTCTTTTCAAGTGTGCAACAGCTCAAAAATAGACATATTTCGTGATCTGAAATTTTTACACGATTTTGTACAAAAGACAGTTGGATTAAAAGTGACGTATTGTCCAAAGAATCCCAAAATTTCCATCGATATTTCAAAATTCAGGCATCTGAAGTATTTAGAATTGAAGAAAATTAATATCGAGTCTGTTAAGGGGCTTCAAGGAGTCAGAGGTCAGCTTGAAAGTATAATCTGTGCCGGTAGGAAAGGGATTTGCACAGTGGATCAACTATTAGGTAAGGATAAAAGTAACATTTTAGCGATATAGTCCAGGAGCATTAGACTAAAAAGTGGGCAATCTGTAAAAAAAAACTAAAAATAGATGGATCTTTTCACGAATCGCTTATTTTTGCGATGGGTATGAACTTCTGAAGAATCGCCGTCGATCGGATGCCGGCTTCCCCCCCTTTTTTGGGTCAAATGTTAAAGAAAAGTAGTTTTTCGCAAATAACTCAAAAATGGTTAGTCTAATTGAAAAATGTTTTAGATAAAAATTTAAGAGCGTGGAATTCTGCGTAAAAAAGGTTCTGTAACATTTTTTCATAAATTCAATCCTTTTTGCAATAACGTTCAATAAACGTGCTCCTATTATAATATTGTACATTTCCACCGTGAAAACATTAAGGACGTATTATTGCAAAAACGGTTGCGTTTCTCAAAAAATATTGTAGAACCTTTTTTACACAGAATTCCACGCTCTCAAATTTTTATCTAAAACATTTTTCAATTAGACTACAATAACCATTTTTGACTTATTTGCGAAAAACTACTTCTTTTAACATTTGACCCAAAAAGGGGGAGGGGGGAAAACCGGCAGCCAATCGACTGTGATTTTTCAGAAGTTTATACCCATCACAAAAATAAGCGATTCGCGAAAAGATCCACCTATTTTTAGTTTTTTTACAGAAATTTCTAAAATGACTGGACTAATATAAAAACGTGTAATTTATATATAGTTAAATGCGGCGGAGATGCTGGCATTGGATTTGTCTGGGGTTCGCTGAAACATTTAGCGTTACCTTACAATGGTCTCGAATGCCTAGATACATCTTTGGAACTGGCACCGTGGCTGCAAATCATAGATCTGAGCCACAACTTGATAACATCGGCGGATGAATTATCCTGTTTAACTAATTTAAAATATGTAAACCTTGGATATAACAAACTTGAAGCAGTACCTACATTTAATAAGGTTGCTGCGCATTCTTTGCAAGTATTAGTCCTGAAAAACAACTTCATAGAAAATATAAACGGTAATATGTCTCTGCATTTACAAATTTATACACGTACATAACGTTATTTAACGTGCGAAGTGTTCTCTTTGCGTTAGGTTTACAAAACTTAGAATGTTTAATGGAATTAGACTTGTCTTACAATTGTTTAATGGAACATTCGACTTTGTGGGTTTTGGAGAAAATGTCTGCTCTATTGTGGATATCTTTGGAAGGCAATCCTTTATCGTATCACCCAAAACATCGCATGTTGTCGATAAAATATTTACATCCATGTTTAAGCGCCAGTAAGGTAAATCATTTAATAAATACTATGATCTTACGAAATATACAGAAGTTCCAATGGTATTACACGAATGCAAATAAAATATAATTTAGTTCATTTTAGACCATTTACAATTGTCAAGATCAGAGAAACAAAGCATCGCAGAAAACCGAGTCTTTGCAATCAGGTCTGACCAATCTACATCAACCGAATTTCTCGATTCTGTGTCGAACTCGTTGAATTCTAGTACGTCTAATTTTTACGATCCCGTCGGAAAGTCCGCAGAATTCGTGAATAATGTGGGCAGAGGTATACTGAAGAATAAGAAGAAGTCAAACGTGAGAGAAGCTATTATTGCGGAGGATGAACAAGAGAAAAAAGAATCGGACGCAGCTTCCAGTATTCGTAGTTCTTATTTAGGTAATTCGTTATTGATAGTTAACCCATTTGCATCCAGAAACGGAATAATCCGCGACAGACTTGGGCATTAGTCGACTAAAATTCTTAGTTTGATTGATTGATTAATACTTACGATTAAAAAATTAATTGTTGAAAAATCGGCGATTGATTTAATCGATTGATGAAGCTAATCGTCAGTCGTTGATTAAAAAAAAGAAATCATCACAAAATCGATGACTGATTTAATCGATTGCTGAAGTTAAATTGTAATAAACTGTTATAAAGAGAGAGCGAGAGAGAGAAATGACATATATATTTTAACAAATACATGTTTATTTTAATAGTTTTTATTTCCATACCTATATTTTTATTTATTTGTACTTTAATTTTTTTTACTTCATGTTTGCTTTTAGAATAACCCTTTTCATAAAATTACAATCTAATAACTTCTGTGATTTTGGTGAATTCATCATCGTAGCAAACGAAAAAAACCTCTCTACTGGAGCTGATGACAGGGAGAGCTGTATTGTATATAACAAATACATCTTTTATTTCTGGATATCGAATGAAAATATCGAATCTTTCATCATCCTCTGTAAAAACTTTCGATATATTAAATTTTGCTTTTGATCTTAAACTGCTTGATTGCGTCGAAGAAGATATATGATGATCGTCCAAAATCAAAGAAACTATTTTCTTCTGAAACAGTCGTAATGTTTGTGCATGGTACTTCATTAGACTTCATTTCCATTACTACAGCTCTTTCGAATGCGGCTAAAATCTGTTCATGATAGGACACATCTATACATGATAATCAAAATCAATGGTCGATTTCGAAATTTCAACAGTTAATCATTAATCGAAAGGAATTTAATCGTTAATCGTAGTTAACGACTAAACTAGAAATTTAATTATCACTCGCAATTAACGATTAAAGTACGAATTTAATTGTTAATTGCGATTAACGACTAAAGTAGAAATTTAATCGTCAATCGTTGATTAAATTTTTGCCCAACTCTGATCCGCGCATAACGATTGTGTCACTTATTGCTAACCACGGAATATTCTGCAATTTTCAATTTCTTCGGTTTTTTAAGTTAGTTGCGTATTTTGAGATTCGATGTAAATGAGTTAATAACTTCGGAGTATACGTACGAATATCCCATTTATTTTCAATTCTCTTTCATAGAAACCTCCATAGATCATTTAGAGACGAAGAAACAAATCTTGGCATTACGAAAACAATTTGGCGAAGACAATTGGTTAAGCAGTCAAAGTGGAACATTTATTCAAGGTATTTTGGGTTTGGAACACTCGTCGTATTCTACATTACCGCCAGATTCTGCGGTGAAGAATCTGAAAAGTACAAATACTGTGTTAAATGCTGAAGAAACTGCGGCTCGTTCGATTAAGAATGTAGAAGTTGAAAATGAAGAAAATTCTGAACATCCCGTAACGGAAAACAGTGAAACGAACAAAGAACAAAATGAAGAGATTGAAATATCCAACGAGGAAGAAAGTATTTCTGAAGTTCCATTGACTGAGAATACTGAAAACACTGTTGTAAATATATCTGAGCCTTTATATGATTTGGAAAACGGTACTTTACGTTTAAAGACTTTCCTATCTAAATAATTCATAAACAACACATTTTCAGAAAAAATATTGCAGACAATAGTAGAAATATTGTTGGATGTTTTCAAGATTATTTAAAGTTCAATTGATTTTTCCAAATAAAAACTTATATTTAATTCTACGGAGAGAAGGAGAAACGTTTGAGACATTTTGTATGAAGCTTTATGTTAAAAAGATAAGAAATTTTTTTTTTTTTTTCGATTTTACTACTTTGTTTTGTTTTTGAGATATTTAGGTGGGAAAATTTTGAATGCAGGAAAAATATTTATATTAATTACGTTTCTTTCCTTACCCAGAGACAGGAGATTTATATCTGGTTCAGAAGAAAAAGAATAACAATGAATTAGAAGAAGTATTTTTAGTAATAACATTAGAGTAAGTTAATTTATTTAAAAACTAAATATATAAATTTATTTAATTTCTAAATAATATCTGTTGTATGATTACAGTGATATCAAAGAAAGAGATTCGGTAACTGGGAAAGTCAAGTACTCTTGGTCGACAAATTCTGTATTGTCGTGTGTTCTAGGTAGAAGCGAACCAGTTACAGTAGATATAATTTTCGATACTCTTCGTAAAGATCGCCAAAATAGAAGGTATCTTGTGGAATTAGATGACGCAAAGGTAAGAAAAGAAACAACAGTTTAAGGAGCTATAGTCTAGATCAGTGTTCTTCGACCCGTGGTCCGCGGATCGGAGCCGGTCCGTGGAAAGTTTCTACCGGTCCGTGGAAAGTTTCTGCCGGTCCGTGGAAAGTTTCTACCGGTCCGTGGAAAGTTTCTCCCGGTCCGTGAAAATTTTCTACCGGTCCGTGGAAAGTTTCTGCCAGTCCATGAAAATTTTCTACCGGTCCGTGGAAAGTTTCTACCAGTCCGTAGAAAGTTTCTACCGGTCCGTGGAAAGTTTCTGCCGGTCCGTGGAAAGTTTCTACCGGTCCGTGGAAAGTTTCTGCCAGTCCATGAAAATTTTCTACCGGTCCGTGGAAAGTTTCTACCAGTCCGTAGAAAGTTTCTCCCGGTCCGTGAAAATTTTCTACCGGTCCGTGGAAAGTTTCTATCGGTCCGCGAAAAATTTCACCCAAATCATCTAGTCGTTATATATTTGGGCACTACATTGTTGCGACACGAGCGAAACACAGCACGTGGCAACGAGTGTAGGTGAAATGAACGGTCGTTAAAGTATTGTATCAGTATTTTATAATTTCGTTTGTCGATGACACGTCAGATGTTTTTATTTTATCTTATAGTTTTTTTTTTAGTATTGCGTTGTGGTATTTCGGAAAACAAGTTTTTTTTTTTTTTTTTTGTAAAATTGGAAACCCTATAAAATGGAGACAGAAAAAGTTAAACAACAAAATCTTTTGAGGCCGCTGCATACATATCCGGGCGTTCGGATATATGTCTAGACCTTAAAGCTTCTTTAGTAGAAGCACGGACAATATTCAAGAGAACAGTAGTGATGCTAACGAAAATATGCCAAATACTACCCAATGATTCCAGTTTACAATAGCTTTTGTTTCTTTTTAGCCATCGGCCGATCCGCGAAATACATATTCCTCCTATTTTCACCGGTCCGCAAGTGCAAAAAGGTTGAAGAACGTTGGTCTAGATTCTAGATATTAATTTTCAAGTAAATATTTCGATGTTTCGAATCTTAGAAAAAAGAATTATCGAACGGATTGAAAGCTTAACATTTGTGTAAAACAAATGAATTATAAACTATATTTGAAGCAGTTATTTTCAATATTGTCGAAAATTGAAGCCACTTGATTTATATCACGTCAATCAACTATTCCACTTTTACGAGTCGTAAAAAATGTAAATTTAATGTTCCTTGACTAAAATATATCATTCAACAGACAAAAAGATATTACATAATATTAACACCTTGTTCGATGATATTGTAGAAAATAGTAACAACGATCGACGAAAGAATGAAGAAACGACCGATATCGTTAAAAGTTTTTAAGTGTATGAAGTGTTCAACTCATTTCTCTCAAGATACAGAATACATTACCGTAATGAGTTCATCCACATCAGGTAAATTTTTAATAGTGACGCAAAAAAATGTTTAAAAACTTGTATAATCGTTAGATCATATTAAAATTATTACATTATATTAAGGTACGAAACACTTGAAATGTCCCACCTGTAAAAGCACCCTCGTCATAGAAACAGACGAGCTATCCGCTTTAGATGTAGATAACGATATATCTGGAAATTTCTCGGAATATTCAACGAAAGATCAGCTTTCGGGGAATTCTGTAAAAACTAAGTTACAGCATTCGGAGTCCTTCTCTAGCATCGGTAAGCTTCATTTCAATTTCTGCATGTAAATTATATTATAAAGTTATATACAAAATGACAAAAGTTACATCTGTACGCATTATGACGATTGTGTAACTTTTGGCAACAGAGTATTGGTTTTCATTTCGTGACACGAGCAAAATTAATGATCCCAGTTTTTATTATACCACGCAACAAATTAAAATCTTTTTTGTTTTATCACCTGCAATATCAACTGGACGGTTCACCTAGAATTTTTCGCTCAAAGTACAAATTCGAAAACAAAATTTCTTTATCATTCTTAGTTTTTGAAGAACATGAATTTTTGTACAAACGCACAAGTTTTGGTAAAAATGACTAAAAACGTTAAAGAATTAAATTTTTATGAACTCTTTGTCAAATATAAATCGGTAAAATCATAACTCAATCGATCCCAATTCTAAACCATTTTTATGCTCAATTATGTTAAATTCCATGTTTTTAGTTTTTCTAGTTTTAGTGTTTAGTTTTTCTATCGAAATCGTGCGTTTCTATCAAACAGTCGCGTTTTTTCAAAAAGTGCGTGGTACAGAAATTCTGTTTACAGCTTCGTACTTGGAACGAGAAGCTTAATGAATATTTAATGTAAAGTGATGTTCCAACAGAAAAGATTAACCACAAACTAAATTGTTTTTTATAACACTTGTTCATAATGTCGTTCAGTTTTTAATAGCAATAATATATACTGTGTTATTTATTATGTGTAATTAGTTGAATGTGAATGCGCTAATTGTATTGCTGCATATCCATGCATTTTACTATTGATTGGGAATATAACGTACTAATCCCGGTGCAGGTGGAACGGAGGGTGGAGCTATGTCCGTCACCACTTCTCTGGTGCACTCCGACTCTCACACCCAAGCTCAAGTCTGCTGTAAGCTTCAGTCACGACAATTTATTACAGCACTTTCTGATTTTTCTCAAACTTGTCTTACGATTAAAACACGGACAAAGGTCGCTTATAATTACTTAAACTTTAGTTACATTGAATTACTGTTGCTAACTTAGGCCTGTATTTTTGTTTTTGCGTTTAAGATGTACTTATTTTTTATTATACTGATTATAAAAAGTATAAAATAACGATAACTTGATCAGAATCTCTTAAATTTTCGATACGTTTGCGTATAATTTTATTTTATTGTTTCATTATTATTACGATGATAGCAGAAACAAAAAGCATTTGCATCTACTGCAGTTTCTACGTAAAAATTAATATAAATCTTACTGCCTATTCTATTAATAAGAATTAATGAGTCTTATATTAAATATCAATGCAGAGAGTGCAGCCGAATAACATGTATAAGCAGACAGGAGTTGATTCTTAATGAAAAAATATGGAAAACAATTTTCTTTTTGTGTGCAGCCTGGTTTTCGAAAAAATCGAAATTCAAGAACAAGATACTTTGCCGTTATTTTATGATGTTAATTATGAAATTGCTGAAACTGATTGCTTTGTTGCTGTATACTTACAATTAGCAGTGCCTGTCTAATTACTAGACTGCGGATTTTTGTGCATTTTAAGGCAATTCTAAATATGCAAAAATCTAAAAACACCTCTTGACAAATATAATATAAAAAATATGAAAAATACTTTAAAGTTGCTGTCATTCAAGTTTCAAGTCTTGATTTTTGTTTGTGAAAATTTGATTTTGCAGAAAAATTCGTTATCTATTAATTATAGAAGCATGAACCTTGGGTAAAGTGTTTTGACTTTTTTAAATCTTGTAATGGATTGCAAGCAGCGGATATTTAAACTCAATTTTCTTCAAAACTAAGCCCCGTATGAAAAAAATTTATTCTACATTTTTTTTTATTATTATTTTTCACGAGAAATGACTGATCGCTTATACACGTTTTTCGGTCGCCTTTCGTCTGATAAATATTTATCCTTAATCGTTTGACTGCATATGGTTGATTAAACAGTAATAAACGTGTAGCATAATAAAACATGGCATTCATGATCTTCCTATTTATCGAGCACATCGCAGTTTTAATAAAACAAACAGGAGAATCGTACTTGTTCACAGTCAAACGGTTAAACTAGATGTAAGTATGAATGTATTATTTTGTCATTGGTAGGTTCAGCAACCAGTTTAGAAGAATCGAGAGAATCCACGCCATCTACAAACACATTAAACAAGAAGTACGAAAGTGATATCGAAATACTCAGCAATCCGAGTCAAAGTAGCATAGAAGTTTTGGATGAGGCACCAAGGTAAGTTAATTTTCTAATACAGTTGTTTCTACACATATTTTTTTTCATGTGTAATGATTAGACTGCGGATGTTTATGCATTTGTGGCAATTTAAAAATTGCAAAAACAACAACAACAAATAAACTTTATAACTCTACCCAAGTAAAAAATATTTACTGCAGATTATTGATCTCTTTATATAAATAAGTTTTATACGTATATAATTGCGGAAAAAACTTTCTGAACGACATCGATTTCCATATTTTATCAAGTTTCATGTGTATGTATATCATTTAGAGCAGTGGTGTCAAACACGCGGCCCGCGGGCCGCAGGTGGCCCGCAAGACCTTCGAGTGCGGCCCGTAGCCCAAACCTTGAAATTAATTTTATTACCAAAAAAATACAATGCAACACAATGCTGAAGGAAAAATATAATGAAATTGACATTCTAGATTTTTATTCGTACTTGCCGGAACATTTTATTGAAATGCGTATGTTTGTTGCAAGAATCTTGGCAATGTTTGGTACTACATATCTATGTGAACAATTATTTTCTGTCTTAAAGACTGATAAAACTTCACACAGGGTGAGGTTAACAAATGAACACTTAAAATCTATGTTAAAAATATCTTTATCCCAAAAAATTACACCCGATATCGATAAAATAGTATCTGCAAAAAGATGCCAAGTGTCTAGTGAAAAATATTAAGTCTTTTAATTTTTGTAAATTTATTAAAGAAAAATAAATGTAAAGTTTAAATGAGTTATTCTCTTTTATAAATAAAAGACTTTTTTTTCTTCGTGTCTGCGGCCCGCGGATTTTCTTAAACTGAATTTGGTTGCCCATATTCATACATCAGTTTGACACCACTGATTTAGAGTAATAAAAAAAGCTCGATTAATCGACTTAATATTAGAGTCAAAACTGAAGTATTTTCTTGACGTAGAATTTTTTAATTTTTAGTATGGCAATATAAATAGGAAATTCAAATTTTACTAAAAGTTTTATTGTACTTCTATCCCTGGAATATATACCAATGTTTATTTAAATTAAAACTTATTCGTTATCTACAGGTTCAAATAAAGAAACAACATAATTATTTATTATTTGAATAAATCTATATGAATGATTTAAAATAATAAAATTAATTTTTATTTTCAAACACAAGTTTTATTATTAATTATTATTAACCAGGTTGATAAAATTTCTGATTTCATTTATATGTTGTATAAATTTTACCCCGATTTTTTCTAGACATAATGCAAAAAAATAATAATATCGCGAGTTTTTTATAGTATAAATTAAAGTAGATATGGAATGACAGGATTCATCATTTATTTTTTGTATTAATTCAAATAAGAAATAATATTTCATTTGCAAATAAAAAATAGTAAATACAGTATTTTTAGTATTATTTAAGGAGTTTTTATTTAAATAACAAGTTTAATTGTTATTCAGAATTAAAATCATGTTTTCTTTTATTATTTAGTATTTGCTTATTTAAATAAAAATTTGCCCAACACTGGAAAAAAGAAAATAATAATCGAGGATTTATATTTGGTTAATCCGATTTCTTTAGGAATTTTTGGAGTGGCTAATGTATTCTTAGATTTCCAGGAATTTATTTTAACAATTATTCCGTTAATATTTGAATCAAGGTTTTCGTCGCTAGATTTAGGCGGTGGTATTGCCTTTGAGTCCTCTGGCAAGAGAATCACCCTCTACACGAAACTATACATAAAATAGAAAAATTGATATCGTTCGGAAACTTTTGCTCGATTTGAAGTTGTTAAATGCATATTAACTAAATCATTAACTTCTGTTTCGTGATATTTTCATGGTAGAAGTAATCTGACACCACATAGAAAACGCTCTTCAGAGGAGAGGCATACTGCAGTTGCTCCATCTCTCTTAACAATACCAGATGTAACACCAATAATGACGGGTTTAACTGAGAGTAGCTCTTCAGGTTTGTCATTTGCAATTTTTATTACATATTGTACATTTGTCCTTCGGTTTACGTGGAGTTTAAAGGCATTTTTTACTACAAATTAAACTATATACAACATGATATGGTTTATAATTATAATATATTATAAATTATATTTTGAATTTTTGAGTTCTTCGGAAGTTAAGTCAATCTGAACCGCAGGTGGGCAGTTAGGCTGCGCACTGTAAACAAAGACTGCATTTCCTATCTCTAACTAAACAGAGTTAATCTTTACTTACCAATATTTAATTAAAGAAAAAACAAGAATTATCTTTCGACGTGTCCACCATCATTCGAAATGCATTTTTTTTTAAATTTCTTTCCTGTATTTCTTATCATTTCTTCTGTAATAATGTAAAATAATCGAGGATCAATTCATCGAAAGAAGCACGTTACGAATAAAATATTTATTTGGTTTAAAAAATGTGTATTATTGCTTAACATACTATAATGGGGAGACAAGAAATTGGGTCAATGTTTAGAACGCGCAGCTTAATAGTTGTCAACCTGCGGCTCAGATTTACTTGACTCCTGAGGATTTCAAGAATTTGAAATGTAATTTGTAATATATTATAATTATAAACTATATCATGCCGCACATCGTTGTATTTGTAGTTTGTGTATCGAACTGTGGAAAAAAAATATATACACTACCGTCCATTAATTTCAATGCATCACCAAATGCGTCGGTCTTTTGGAAAACCTTTTCAAAATAAAAGAAACTAAATAGTTTTTTATTAGTAAAGACTTACTAATAAATTTGGTATGATTTTCTTGAATTTATTTTTCGTCAAAGTGTTAGGTTGACAAATAAATTCGTTCAGTATTTGTTATTTATTCTACTCAGTAAAACGAAACGAACTTATTTGTTAACCAAATAAATGTATTGTAAAATTATTTGACAATCTCCAAATTTTAATAATGGATTCTATTGGATTGACGAATAAATTTGTGATTTTTTTAGTGTGCAGTGAATGGCAACAAGGGAACGAACTTATTTGTCAACTCAATGTCCTTCCGATGCAATAATAGTAAAATGTGAGACACTGTAGAAAAAATTATCTAAGATTTCAGATCTGACTGCTGTTATCCACTTTTCTTGTAACAACTCCCAAAATTGGTTTTGATTCGTTATTTGCACATTTCGAACACTATTTATTATTAATATATTACGCCTCACCTTTCGGTTTTGACGTGGACTCCCCGTTACATGTTTCACAAACTATCGATACAATATTGAATATTATTTCCGTAACAAAAATAAAATCTACAAACTAAAATGTACTAACAACTTCTTGAATTTATTCTCAACAAACTTGACTAATCTATGATTTCTGCTTATAACTATTATATATTTTTGGTATTTAGTCTTTGGTCTTTGGTTTGTGCTTGTTTGCCTTCTTACTCCTTACTTTTGCTTTTCCTTGCTTTAATGATATATTTCATCATTACATTCCTGTTCCACCCTCCTTCATAAGTGCCTCTTCCTCCATGTTTCCTTTTGTTTCTTCGCATTCCTTTAATATGTGCCATATCGTTTCCTCTTTTTTTCTGCATATTCTACATCCTCTATCCTCCTTGTCTCTCCAGTGTTGTTTCCCTTTTATCTCATTGCCACACCTGAATCTGGCTATGATTTTCCTATCTTTTCCATTCATTCCTCCTTTGAGATAACTCGGTACTTCTTCTGTGGTTTTTATAGTTTGCGTTATATCTCGATTCTTCTATCTTTCTCCCTCTCTCTTCTTTTGTCTTCTCATCTATCCTTCCATATGTCCATTTTACTATCATTCTCTCGTCTTCCTCTTCCTCTCTCTTTCCTTTTAGTTCGTTTAGCTTTATCCCTTTTTTGTCCAGTGCCATCTCTCTTTTGGTCTCCCACTTTCCCTTTTCCTCCCTTGCTCTTTCCTTCCCAATTTCTCTTATGCATTCTGTAATTAGCTTTTTCTCAGATTTTCTTGCCGTCTCATCGTATTTTGTTGCTCTCTTCAGTGCTTTTGTTTTTGACCTATCTGTTTTTGTCTCTTCTTCTAACATGTAGTTCCGTGTAACCATTTCGAACCCTAGTACCCATTTTATATATTTTCTTTTTACTCTCTCTCTATTCTTCCCTCGTCATACCAACCCCATACTTCTGCGCCATACAGCAGTACGCTCTCAACTAGTGCGCTAAACATCTTTATTCTTCTCTCCCAGCTTTCCGCAAATATCCTATCGTCGCTCTTATCCTGTCCTTTATATGTGCTTCTGCACTCTGCACCTCCGCTCTTTTGTAGAATGTAGCCCAGGTATCTTACCTCCATCACTTCTTCGATTTCGAACACTATTTAATAATTTGATGGCAGTCAAGACTCTGAAGTAACTAAACTGTGTTCTTCAGTACATACAGTGTCCCACACAACTGGAACCGCGGCTGTACCTCCTAAACGGTTGGGAATAGAAGATATTATAAGTAAAAGTTAAATGGTATCAGACGGTGCATAATATGCAACTAATTTTATGCACTTTTGTGCATCGGTGCATCCGAAAAATGCAACTGCACTTTTTTTTTCAAATGAAAACTTATGTTTTTGACTGCACCAAATAATGCAGTTTTTTGTGCTTAACAAAAAAGTATTAACATATTTATGCCCTAAACTCCACTCAAATCTACTCAAGTGTTGCCGACAGACCAAAAGAATTCAGTAAACTTTTAGCTGCGATAATTTCTTAACGAATAAGTTTAGGGCATAAGTATGTTAATACTTTTTTGTAAAGCACAAAAAACTGAATTATTTGGTGCAGTCAAAAACATAGGTTTACATTTTTTTAAAAGTGCAGTTGCATTTTTCTGATGCACCGATGCACAAACGTGCATAAAATTAGTTGCATACTATGCACCGTCTGATACCATTTAACTTTTACTTATAACATCTTCTTCTATTCCCAACCGTCGTTTAGGAGGTACAGCCAGCCTGTTCCCCAGTTGCGTGGGACACCCTGTATTTTCACATTACATTATTTATTTTTAATTTAAATAATGTATACATACGGTGGAAACAAATACCTAATATGTTTCTAAGATCATGTGCCTTTACTTCTGTGCAAAATGCACACATAACGTTTGTCTTTTACAGAAAAGTCAATGAATCTAGGAGTGTATTAAAATTAATGAACGGTGGTGTAGTTCCATTTTGAAAAATGAATTTGACATAGAAATATCTCCTACCAAAATCGACCTAAAAAAAATAATTTACACTATAAATCTCCTTATACTAAGTAACTTTTCTGCATTGTTACAATAAGCGTAAATTGATAATTACTAACGAATACTGTGTTTACAGGTTCTTTAACAGACAGTATATGCACTGCTTATAACAACAAGGTAATTCGACAGGTAAGCGCAGACGAAAGATCCCTTGGCAGTAACGACAAGGATAAGGAGGCCAAATTCACGCCTGTAACCAACTTGTCTTCCATGCTAGGCGGCAAGTAAACTCGCGACGTATTTTATCTGTAACTTCGAGCCTCGATTGTCGTTATTTCTATGTGATATTGAAATTCTAGGTTTACTTCAAAGTATAAAAATTGGCAGTAATAAACCGTTGAAAGCGGAAGAAACATCGAATTTTTCGGGCACTAATATTCAATATTCGTACACGGATTTTAGTAGCATCGATCATAGAATAAAGTTACATATCATTTTGAACGTGTTCGAGCAGGAAAATGAGGAACTCGTACTTCTTCTTAGAGTAACGTATCGAACTTAATTATTTTTAAATAGAAATTAAAAAAAAAAAACCTTCCTAACTTATACAAATTTTTAGGCGGATATTCTTATGCAGAACACGAAAGATACTTTTCCCGGTTGTTTAGTTTTGTCAACGTCAAAAGTTTATGTTCTCAAAATCAATGGATTAGAAGGGTGAGAGTTAACAAGTTAATTTCTAAACACACATGGGTCATTCCATGCGAAAACGGACACTTTTCGGAGTAACATGTTGGATTTTGTTCAAATTTGGATATGTTGTAGTCTTTAAGGGCATGTATAAAAAATGTCGATTTTACAGCTGTTTAATATAACAGTTGAATAGTAAGAAGTAATATAAAAAAAAATCTTTGAAAAATATTGAAAAACATCAAAGTTGTGAGGTTTTTTCCGCGATTCTTATATGAAGCGCCCCACAGTGCGCCGTAGTGTCGTATGGCTTGGCCAGTCGAGCGCGAGCGGTATGTTTCGACGCGCCGCGTTACATTCAAATAATTTTCCTGTGGTTAATATTAAAATAATCATATTTTTAAAAAGTTGACCACGAAGGGGACGAATAAGGCTATACCCTCATTTTTTTTTCAAATTTTTAAATATTCCCCTGCGGTTACAAATGGCAATTGTTTTAAAAAAATTGCAAAATAAATGGTTAAAAAAATTATTGTCTCAACTGAAATAATTTTTAATAGATACTCCAAAGTCTCTAACTATAAGCACCACAAAGCTCATTTTAATCGGTTTATTAGTTCAACTGTTATAATTTTTCGAAGAAAGATCACACGAGCAATTTTTTGAAGAAAAATCAAACTTTAAAGAGCTGTAAAATCGACATTTTTTGACATTTTGAAAAATCCTTCCAGATACATACGTTTATATGCCCCTAAAGACTACAACAGAACAAAATCCAACATGTTACTCCGAAAAGTGTCCGTTTTCGCATGGAATGACCCACATGTATGTATATCGCATCCACAGTGTTTAAAACATATTATACATGATCAAAAAACGTATTTGTATAATTGAAATTATAGAGAGGATCCACAACACTGGTTGCATAAAGAAATCAGTTGGACAATGGACAGATTAAGATCTTTTGCGCCATTACCATTTAAACAAGGCGTACTGATAGAATTGGAACAGCCTAACAAATTAAACGAAGAATTACAGTCAACTATTACATTTTTATGTATCCTGCAAGACTTTCAAAGAACTTCGAACTTCTTGTTTTACATGACTGGTATAAAAATGACCGAATATTCATTAAATATTTACGTGCCACCGAACTATGATTCTCACATGTCTAAACTTTTATTCGTAGAGTTATCATTACCACCTAGTTGTGAAGTTGAATTCACGGTGCCAGAGCATTGTTCCACTTTGACACACCAATTGTTAGAGAATTGCAAGAATTATCAGAGCGGAGATACTGTGAGACTGCTTGCATTATTTCCCTCTGCTTCGTTAAAATATCAAGACTTTAACACTCAGTTGAAGTTATCCAGTTTAATTGTAACTGCATCCGTCTTGGCGATATGTAACATGCAGTGGCTTTTACCAGGCAGCAAAGAAACTCCGCATGTGATAAGGGAACAAGCTATGAGCAATTTGATTGGAGTAGTAAGTAATATATTTTAGTAAAGACATTTTCGAAATTTAATTAAGCAATTACACAGGATGCAACAAAACATTTGGGACACTTTTGTAGGATAATTTCTAGACAAACAAAGAATAGAAGTATTTTATTTTTTCCTTAGATTTACGATAAAATTTATGGGAAGATCATTACTTGGAGATAGTAGAAATTTGCTTTTTTTGATGCTATAAATAATATAAAATTAGATTTTAGTAGTTTGTTAATTATTTGCTATTTTGTGTTTCGTAATATATTAGATATCCATAATAGTGTTGAGACGGTTTATAATAGTTACCATAAATTAACCTTTTATCGAATGAATAAATATACATAAAACTGCTAACTATAATTATAAAAAAAAACACATAACTTAGCTATTGCTTTTTTATTTTAGAAAATAAAAAATTACGTATAATTAAAATCTCAACGTTTTTACCTACAACTTATTTTTTTAAAGTGTCACATTTTTCCGTTATACTCTTTATATTTACTGTTGGTTCAAAGCATACAATGATGTATTATTTATACATATTTTTTAAACAGTTTGTCACGAATTCTATAAAAATCACGAACTATTAAAATAATTTACGAAAGGTATATAATAGATGTAAAAGTTGATTTGTTGTGTTTACAGGAACATTACAGCTCGTCGTTAACTCTGAACTTTTTAGACGAGGCAGCAGGACAGGAGGAATCGTGGGTCTTGGATTTTATTTCCATAAGTGCTAGTGAAACAGTAATTAATTCGGTACAACCGCCATGGGAAGAGCTATTCTCGGTCCCTTTGCAGATTACGACTTGCAAAACGCCAGACACCGAAAACCTGTAACACGACTTTCGAATACGTGCAAAATGATTCTAGTCGAAAGAACACTCCAGGTGACTATCGAAATACAATTTATAAGAAAGAATTAAGACAATTTCTATTTTATACATAATAATGGTACCATAATTTAAGAAATGGATAGAAACAAATGAATGTCATTAATATTTGTAATTTTTGACCAATTAAAATGTATGCAATATTGTTATAGAAGTCACTGTATAAAGTGTAAGAAATATTCGTAACATAAAATCAGAAACGATGATCTTTCAATTCAAGAACTGTATAACACATATCTTTCAATTATTTGTAATATTTCTTTGCAGTAGGTATTTCAATAATTAATAAGAACACGATTGAAAACAGTGCTATTAGTACTAAGATACATGTCAGTTTATAAATGTTTATCATCGAAAGTAATTTTTATACTATTAATTTATTGTACACTTTAAATAATCAAATGCTTAAGGGTATTGCAAATGTTTATTTATTGTTCTGATACTAAAAACGGCGCAACAGCAGCTTACTGTAGAAAAACTCGCAGATTCTTTCAGAAATTTAATATATAGTAGCTTTAGAGATTTGTGATAAGTAAACTGCGGATTCCTATGCTTACTCACAAAGACATATAATTAATTGAAACTTGAATAACTATGTATCTTATTTTCTAAATATTGCCATTTGAATTTTATTTTTGATATTTTGTATATTTTGGCATCTGTCAACAACTTCGAATATTCTTGAAACATTCAGAAGCGTCATAAAAACATAAAATCCGCAGTTTAGTGATAAGTAATAATGTATTTTTATATCGCGAATGTTATTACAAAATCTAATAGAATATTGTTTTAAGACGTTTCTACCACATGTTTGTGCACGTGCATAGCAATTAGTTGTATAGTTGTGCAGAAATGTGCCAGTTGAATTTAGTTTAATGGAACAAAGAACTTCGATTAAAAGATAAATGCAAGACTGTATTCGAACTGCCCGAAGAATACGTTTCGAGGATTTCGTGTACAATGACTCGTGGCTTCGACCGAAATTCGGAAACTGATTTCAATCCGGACATTGCTGTACTTTTAAAGAAAGATCACAACAGTAATATTTGAATAATGCTATCGGTCTGTGATATACATTTTTTAATTTCTGTTGTGCGTGTACGTGATTCTGTACGTATATACATACATATTTAAAAGTTGTATAACATTTGCATCTGTAACATAACGAAAGATACCAACAAGAGAATTTTGTATTAACTTGATTGAAATTTTGAGAAACTGATAACTTTTCAATAATCGAGATGCTTTAGTGTACGAAGGCGATATTATATTAAGGCGATGTACATATGTAAATAAATTGTTATTGCGTCTATTATATACTCGTCTTTCACTAATACACACATTGTATACAAGAAAACCAAGTATTTATCCTATATTGTTACGCCTGAAATGTAACGTTCTCATCTTTGTCGTTTTTTTTTTTACAAACTCTTTACGAAATTAACCGAAAGGATACGTGTATATATAAGCGCAAGTGTTCTGTACAGAATGAATACTTGAATTTTGTGTTAGCATAACTCTAATTGAGACGAAACACACTGAAAGGTGTCTGCCGAAGGTAATAAAGAATGTAATATGTAAATGAAACAGTTGGAAGATGCTGAAAATTGCTCAGTACGTTTCTGGGACTCGTACTTGAAGCACATACCGAGTTTGTATAAAATTACTATTTCATAGACTAACGAACGTATAGTTTAAAGTGCAAGTAATAACATAAAAGCATACGATTAAATAAATATGAATAGTATCATAAAATTCATCACTCTACTAACTAGTAGTAAGTTTTATTCATTTTGGTTCTCGATATAATTACTTGTTTTCATCAGTTTAATTTTATTTCACTAATGTTTCGTAACATATTCTAGTATTGCTCGTTAGCGGAGAAATTTCTTATGGGTATAGTAAGCGTGGTGAGTATTTGTCTCGTAAAATATTTAAATTTTATGTGATAGCACATCAATTAAATAGTAACATTTCAGAGCAACACACATGGGTACAAAACTACGAATCTTGCGGTGGAAAGTTACAGTCTCCTGTACCCATATCATCGTTCAAGTCCATTGCTTTACCTTTACCTGCACTTGAATTAATCGGATATCACGACTTTCTTTCAAGTTCGGTATATTTAAAGAATACTGGTCATACAGGTAATAGAATTCAAACTTTGAAATAATCTAAAACATTTTTCGCCCTATTAGCTCAGGAAAATTAGAAATTTCTGCGAAAAAACTAAAAATAGGTGGATCTCACGAATCGCTTATTTTTGTGATTGGTATGAACTTCTGAAAGATCACCGTCGATCGGCTGCCGACTTCGCCCCCTTTTTTTGAGTCAAATGTTTAAAAAAATAGATTTTCGCAAATAACTCAAAAATGGTTAGTCTAATTGAAAAATGTTTTAAATCAAAATTTAAGATCGTGGAATTCTCCGTTAAAAAGGTTCTATAATATTTTTTCATAAATTCAATCCTTTTTGCGATAACGTTCAATATACGTACTCCTATTATAATGTACAATTTCACCGTGAAAACATTAAGGACGTATTATTGCAAAAACGGTTGCGTTTCTCAAAAAATATTATACAAACTTTTATCTAAAACATTTTTCAATTAGACTAACCATTTTTGAGTTATTTGCGAAAAACTACTTTTTTTAACATTTGACTCAAAAAAGGGGGGGAAAGCCGGCGCCCGATCGACAGTGATCTTTCAGAAGTTCATACCCATCACAGAAATAAGCGATTCGTGAAAAGATCCACCTATTTTTAGTTTTTTGCAGATTGTCCACTTTTTAGTCTAATTTTCCTGGGCTATATGGAAAACAATTATTTATTCACGGCTTGAAGATTATGATACTTTTAGTTTCAATGAGTCTGAAGAATGGTTCGAAAAGCTCACACTTGCCTTACGTGCATGGCGGTGCACTTGATCCAAATCAAAAGTATGAATTAGATCACATACATTTTCATTGGGGTTCAAAAAATAATAGAGGATCTGAGCACGAATTGAACGGCATCAGGTAATTAATTCTTTAATATGTATTTTATATCTGTTTATTCAATTTTTCTATATTTCTCTTATAGGTATCCAATGGAAATGCATATAGTTCATAGAAATTCAAATTACGAGAATTTTACCGAGGCGTTAAACTACGAAGACGGTCTCCTGGTCCTGGCAATCTTTTTCCAAGTAAATCACGAAAGATAACTGCCACTAAATATTCAAATGCAGCAGGACATCGATTATCCGGCTCTTAATTACTTTCTATTTTTACTATTCTAGACTCCAATTATTTGATACACCAGTAATAGAAGTACAGTAGTGGAATTTTCAATAAAACTTGGACTTTCCAATAATGTTGTCGTACTAAAAATAAAAAAATGATGTATATATACGTATAAAAAACACTTCAGTTTTACTCCAGTTTTAAACCGGTTAATCGAAATTCCGCTGTATTAAAAATACATATTTGTTTTGAATTAAGATAACGCTTTGATACTGACCATTTTTTACTGCGCCGAGTGAAGGTTGACAAGGAGCTAAGAAACAGGATACAGCGACAAACCATAAAATACGATCAGCACTGTCGTGATAACGTTTATCGGAAAAAAGTAATTTATTCCTTGTCGTTTTTACGAGCCTTTTGGTCCTCCTCAGCCTTTTCATTCGTCGCAGTAATTGCAAAAGGAGTAGCGGAGTTTACTTTAAATTTTAAACTAACAAGAGGTTTTGAACTCTATCTGGAACTCATTCTCTAATAAGATTTTGCACAGTGACAATTTTTAGTATTAAGTTTTAATTATTTCCGAATTTGATTCATCTAATTTATAGTTTCTGTTAAATTAGATAAATCTAATTCAGAGACGAAAATGTCTCTACAACTTTAATTTCAATTTCAATATATCCGTTGTCTACTATTTGGCTTGTAAATTATTAGCTTCAGTATTTTAAGTTCTACCACTATACAAAAGCTTGTTAAGAAATAAATATTACACCTTAGGTTTTAAGTCTGAAGCCGCTTCTTTAAATTGAAACAATTTTATACAGTGTCCCACCTAATTTGAGCATCTGAAAAATCTCATTTCTTTTTTGTACTAGAAAAAAAAAAATGAGAAGAAAGAATATTAGAGGAGAAAAAGAATATTTGGTTCGGAGGGACTAATACGATGATATTGGGCAGAAAATTTTTGTCAAAGTAATTTTTTTCCAGATTTCAATGCCCTTGAAGGTTTTTTTATGGAACTACATGTTTTTGCAATTACGTGATAACTGGAGTCAAAATAAATCCAACGATCTGTATTACTATGACCCTCGCGTGACCTCAAGTACAAAAAATTTACAACAGTTTGACAGTTCATGTAAATAGTGAAATAATGTGATATAATCATTAATAGGAGAACATTTATTGTAACAAATGTTCAAAGTGGTGTCCATTAATTTGAACACATTTTGCTAATAGATTAATAGTGGAAACCACAGTGACGATTGAATATAAAGGATAATTCTGAGGATTTTTTTTGCAAAATCAATTCTATTTTTTTCTAAATCTTTAATGATTTCGAAAAGTACATTTCTTGAACTACTTTCTCTACAAATTTGATGTAAAAATATTCATTATTGAAGTCGTAGTAATAACCAGCGTGAGAGGCTTCCGAAATGTTTATGGACAACGGGCACACGTATAATTTTCTACTGCAAGTTCTAAAATGAAAACTTATGCGATTTTTTAAATTAGAAGACAATAGCTTCAGTTGCACGTACGGAATTTTCGATTGGATAATTAGTCCTATACAGGGTGTAACAAAAATGTTGCAGTTCCTTGAAAGGGGTAATTCCTGAGGTGATTTTAAACAACTTTTTCCTTAGCAAAACTGCTAGGTGGGGCGTTGTTAATGAGTTATTAACGAAAAACGCCAACCAACAGAAGCACGAATACAGTGGATGAATTTCAGCGCGGGCTTCAGCTGTGAGTAGTATTGGTCCGCCATCGTCCGCGCCATCATTAATCCACTGCACTCGCTCCCCGATTGGTCGGTGTTTTTCGTTAATAATTCGTTAACAAAGCCCCACGTAACATTTTCGCTAAGGAAAAAATTGTTTGAAATCACCTCAGGAATCACCCCTTTTCAAGAAACTGCAACATTTTTGTTACACCCTGTATAATATGAAAAGAAATGCTAATTTTTTCTTCAAAGACTGTTTGGTTTAAAATTATTTTTATTTGAAAATCCGTACGTGCAACTGAAGCTATTGTCTTATAATTTAAGAAAATCGCATGATTTTTCATTTCAGAACTTGCAGTAGACAATTATATACACGTTGTATGCGCCCGTTGTCCATAAACTTTTGGGAAGCCTCTCACGCTGGTTATTACTACGACTACAATAATGAATATTTTTATATCAAATCTGTAGAGAAAGTAGTTCAAGAAATGTACTTTTCGAAACCATTAAAAATTTAGATAAAAACAGAATCGATTTTGCCAAAAAAAAATCCCCAGAATGAGCCTTTATAGGGTAACGTATACAATTATTGATCCCCCTATACAATGATTGACCCTTTCAAGAAAAGTAAAAAATATAGTATAATCCTTTTCTTACATAATAATATATATATAGGGTGCGCCAAAAGTATGGAAACGGTCAAATATTTCGAAAACGGAATATTTTTGAGAAAAATGTTTTAGAACAACGCTGTAGGGTTTTAAGAATTCTATTGAATGGTCGTATCCGTTTGACCTTCAGAGGAACGGTCAAGGTCATATCAAGGTCAACATTTTTTTTTTTTTTTTTTTTTTAATAGAACATGCCATTTCTGATCATGCAGTGTTAAAGCTGACGGTGAGACCTTTTCAAAACATTAGCTGGTGACCTATTTCTGTTGAAAATTGCCAAGAATTGTCAAGAAATAGGCAGAAGACAATTTGAACATTTAACGAGTTAAAGCACATTAATGCTAAATTTCAAATGCTCAATGCGTATTAATGCTAAAATCGTTCTTCATAAGACCGTACGCGAGGACCATGATTGTGCGAAGTCCAATCAAGAAACTTCCTCAAGGTGCACCCTAAATAATACTAACAATAAGGCTGACATGATATGACATGATACATACATGTTATAGAATTACTCCAAACGTTACTCGCGATGGTTCTGGGGTAAGTGCCGTGGGGTTCATCACAGTCCTCTTACCAAAAGGCAAAGCCTTCCCCACTCCGTGGCCAGATCCTTCGGAACAATATCTTTAATTTATGACAATGCGACGTCGGGCCGCTTGTCATTCCTAAACTATCTCTCTCTCTCTCTCTCTCCAAACATAAACAATCAATTCATCGACACTCAACAGCCGGGAGACCCAACGTGGTCATCAGCCGTCGGTTGCCAGCAAGACTGATTAGTCTCATGCAGACCCATTTATGGCCCCTCATAGCCTAAATCCTGGTCATAAAACCCTTGAAAATGGGACAAGCCAAAGTCGTTCTTTCCAAACATCGGTAAAAAGGATACAGGCGCTAACATACATATACATACATATCATGTACATGCATATACATATACATATCATATACATATACATATACATATACATATACATATACATATACATATACATATACATACACATACACATACACATACACATACATACACATACACATACATATACATATGCATATACTTTTACCCTATTCAGCCGTCACTGTGGTTTCCCCTCTTTATGAACGACTGGCTCTTAGAACTTCATCATTGACATATATAGCACATGCATTTCTAATACGTCGTTTCATGTTTTCCGGTGTTGTCGGAATGTCGTAAACCGTAAACTACTGATTTAATGCTACCCCAGTGAAAAAAAATCTAAAGGTGTAAAATCTGGTGGACGTGCAGGCCATCGAGCACTTGTATCATGTCTAATCCATCGTTGCGGAAGTTTTTTTTTTTTTTTTAATCATTTGAGCTTACATAAAAATACCTATTGAAAGTTATAAAGCTGTACAGGAGGGTTTCGTAAGATTACAGTTTAAATTACGTAACTTAGAAGATATTTGCCAGTTAAACACCTGATATTGTACAAAATAGATACATATGTATATAACTTTAAATTTTTAGACCGCATTTTTTTAAAAAGTTACATATAAGAGAACATGCTTCAATATTTGGCTCGCAAAGTAAGGATCTAAAATTAAGCGGTGGTAGTAACTTAAAGCTTTTTTAGTTTCTGCATACGTTCAATTCTTTGAGAATTTAGCAGAGGATATTGCCACACAACATGGTTTAGGTCTTGAGTTTCAAAGTTACAATTACATCTAGCGTCATTTATTATGTGTACCCGTGAAAGGGACGCAACAAGGTTGTAATGGTCCGATTATATTGAAAGAATTCTTTACCTTTTATTAAACCCTGTTCTTCTATGAATTCTTTTGTACTTAAATTACATTTTTGTTTAAAAGATTCTCGAAAGTCTTAAGTGACATTGCGGAATAAGTTATTAGTATAATATTTAACAAGCTATTCTTGAATTGTGAGCCGGACATCCGTCATGTTGAAATCACATCCATATTTTTAAGCTATGGAAATGTTTTCTAACAGCCCAGGTAACCCATTACTTAAACTAGCTAGTCCGTGTTGCTCGCTCGCTTCGCGAGCTCGCGAGTGGAGTTATTGTTGCTCGCTCGCTACACTCGCTCGCGAGTAGTGATGCCTGTAGCTATTCATGTTTATTTTGTGTGTGACCCTTTACGGGCCACGCAAAGAACTTCCCGATTTGCGAGTTGTAATTTATTATTACCATTATTAATTGTCACTAATTAGAAAATTATTCGTATTCGGAGAAATTTAATAGTTTTCTACTTATCAACATTGTTGCTATATGACGTCGCATTAAACGAACATCTATATACATATATAGGGAGAGTGTCCCATTTTAATCCGCCACTACGGACAACTTAAGAAATATGCATTGGATCAAAAAACATCCCGAATAAAAGTTTGATGGTTTGGAGGGGGACATCTGACCCTGTTAAAAAATTTCATCCCTACCCCCTGGGGTATATACGTATGTATGTGTGTGCTGTGTATATGGATATTATGTATATTCATTTGTTTTCAATATGTAGTTATTGAGTATATATATATTTATACGTGTATAAATATACTCATATATATGTATTTATCACAATTATATCATTATAATTATATATTGTAATATATACATATATAGGCGAAAAATCGAAATTTCGCGATTACAGCGCCACCTATCGCGAATGAAAAAAAAATGTTTTAAATAAAACCTACATATTTTGTGGCGTGGAATCCGAATCTGCAATAAAAAGTAGGTGGTCCTATTTAAAATTTAAAAGTAACCCCCCCCAGGGGGTAGGGGTGAAATTTTTTTGACAGGATCAGATGTCCCCCTCCAAACCATCAAACTTTTGTTCGGGATGTTTTTTGATCCGATGCATATTTCTTAAGTTAGCCGTGGGGGCGGATTAAAATGGGACACCCTGTATATATACATATATATGTATATATATATGTGCTTGTGTGTGTGTGTTATACAAATATAATAATAGTAATAATATATGTATATATATTATTTCAGTTTAGTTATTCTCTCATAAATTTATATTCTCCCATTTAGATTGCGTTATTCTGTTAAGTTTTCTTAAAAAAACTAAAAAACTACTGGACCGAATTAGAACAAAATCTATTCAGCTCTAAGTTACATTGATACACATCAATTGCATCATCGACCATTTTGATCTGACTATTAGTTTTTTAGAAAACGTTAACGAAAAATTTGATCACATACGTACGTACGTACGTACGTACATACGCACACACACACACACACACGAACAATTTGTTAAAAATAGCCTAAAACAGGCTTGCAATTTAACTGAACTTCCCGGCCGATTCTCGCAGGCAACGCCTCCTTCCTTCGGCCGCGCGCCTCCACTCCCCGCGGCAGCCGTAGTTCTCGGCACACGTGCCAATCGCGCCTGAGGCCTTCCGAGCACTACGGTGGCCGCGGGAAGTGAGGCGCGCGGCCGGAGGAAGGAGAGGCGTTGCCTGCGAGAATCGGCCGCGAAGTTCAGTTAAATTGCAAGCCTGGCCTAAAATTACTCCAATGACCTTGAAACATGGAGATCTCTTAAAAAATCGATTTTCCATTTTAGGGGCAAATACAATAACTTCCCTATAAATCGGAAAGTTAAAAATTCGCAAAGTGCCATCCATAAAAAATGATCTAATAATATTGTTACCAAGAATCACACTACACGTTTATAGTCCATAGACGCTGCATATGACTTGGCAAAACCATTTATGAATTTTTTTCTACTCAAGGTCACGTGCAGGTCATAGTATTACGATCGTTGGATTCTTTTTGACCTCAACTGTCATACCAAGGTGACAAGAATATATGGTTCCATTAAAAAAAAACTTCGATGACCTTAAAATCTCGGAAAAACTTCGACAAAAATTGTTTGCCCAGTATCGTATTTGCCCTTCCGAACCAAATATTCTTTTGCTCTGACATTTTTTTTTTATTGTAAAAAATAAGCAAAATATTGTAGATGCTTAGTCGTGATACTCTGTACACAAAATTTGAATCGATCTGTTTTTAGTTGCAGGACGAAGATAACAAATTATTGTATCCCATAGTAAATAATTTGGTAGATATAAAGTGGATAAATAATGAAAAAAAAATGGAGACACCTATAACATTAGCCTCCTTGTTACCTCACAATACAGATGTATTTTATACATACAAAGGTTCATTAACTAGTCCTCCATGTAGTGAAGTGGTAACATGGGTCGTTTTTCCAACTATTGTACCAATATCTCTCTCTCAGGTACTAGTTAAATATTTTGTTAACTAACATTTGCATTTTCAAATCTTCCCCTTGGATTTATAAATGTTACAGGAGAAATATTATTTCTTTTCAGTTGAATAAGTTCAGGCTACTTTCGGATGGAGAAGACATCTTAGCAGATAATTTTAGAAGATTACAACATATAGGAATGCGAAAAGTATATGTTAGGAAATTGAATTCGTATTTATTTGCTAAGTATAATGGAACAATTTACGATGTTATGAACTTAGATTGGTTTTGGCATTAAATGTATTTCTGTTTCATACAATTACAGACTATTAAATAATTTGTACAAAATATAGTTTACTATAAATATATATAGTGTCTAAACATACGCGAGCAGCGGATACAAATATT
This sequence comes from Perdita meconis, assembly GCA_030770465.2. Taxonomy (NCBI): domain Eukaryota; kingdom Metazoa; phylum Arthropoda; class Insecta; order Hymenoptera; family Andrenidae; genus Perdita; species Perdita meconis. Next base: position 710,796 of record JASKOS020000032.1, on the reverse strand, counting down.
GTTACAAGATTTATCAAGGGCAGTTATTTTACCGAATTCAATATACCTTAATGTATTTAACAAACGATTTAGTACTTTTATTTGTCGCGGTTTTTCTGGATAAAGAAACATAAAATTTTTCAGAAACGTTGTGAATCAATCGTAACTCGAACTCCGTTTTCGAAACTGGTTATAAGCAAATAAGTCAATCGTTCAAGTAGATACCTTGATAGAAAGAATACAGTAATTATTCAGATACTCGGATCTAAATTGAGCGAGTATCCGAGTACTCAAGTTCGGGTACCCATAGATCCGAGCAGAGCAACAATAAGAGCCCTAATTTATTCCTTATAAATCTATTTTGATTCTTTTACTATGACGTTCACCATTTACCGCCCTCTATAAAGCCATCGCAAGTTGCAATTTGCAGCATTTTTGGGGGTGCCAAAAACAAATACAACCCCGTGTTTTTTTATAAGATATAAAGATGTACCTAAAGTCATTATTCACATGAATTATTTGAACAAGGAACAAGGAGCTCCCTACGCCGCAGCACTGCATTGCGTTTGTATATGAACATTGCATCTGATTCTATCCTTATACATTCATTGCAATTTATCGTATTTCTGGCATTTTTCGTTTCTCACTCTCGCATAAACATACAAGGTGTACTAAAAGTCTGAAAACGATCAAATACTTTGAAAACGGAATATTGTTGAGAAAAATGTTTTAGAGCAATGGTTTTAGGGTTTTAAAAATTCTATTGAATTCAATAGAATTATACATTAATGGTTGTATCCGTTTAACTTTCAGAGAAGCGGTCAAGGTCACGCCAAGGTCAACATGATTTTTTAAAATGGCAATATGGTATTTTTTATCATGCAGTTAAAGTTGATATTGAGACATCTTCAATACACTAGCTGATGACCCATTTCTGTTGAGAATTTCCTGAGTGCTGAGCTTTAAATGCTTTGATGTCGTCGGCCTTATTGCTATTATCCATGGTGCACCGTGTGGAGGTTTCTGGATTGGAATTCGCACAATCATGGTCCTCACTGGTCCTCACGTATATATGGGCTTACGAAGGGCAATTTTAGCATTATATAATAATATGCTTTGAGCATTTGAGATTTAGCATTAATATGCTTTAATTCGATAAATGTTCAACAGTAACAGAAGTAGCAGGTCATCAGCTAGTGTTTTCTCAAAAATGTTCTGTTTTTAAAATATTTGATCGTCTCCCGACTATGTGGCACGATAGACTTTCTTCATATGTTCAACGCTCAGAACTCAGTGGCTCGAGGAATTTTCAACGGAAATGGGTCATTGTCATCAGCTAGTGTATTGAAAAGGTGATAAAAAATGGGGTATTTCATTAAAAAATTATGTTGACCTTGACGTGACCTTGACCGCTCTGAAAGTTAAACGGATACGACCAATACGACGATTCAAGTACCACCTGGGTACGGTGTATTATACATATAGGTATAGGTGTTGCAAGTTCCCTCAGAAATGTTATTATTATTATTATTAGGTTTGTTTTCTTCAGATATTTTATCTGAAGATGGCGTTTCGAATGACTAGCGTCTTTTCATATTGCCCAACGAACGAGTACTTCCATTTTTTAAATCTTTCTTCTTAAAGTTTTTTTTTTTTTGGAGACGTCTTTCAGTCCCATTATATCCCTTTTTTCTTTTTGGGAGGCTTTGCCCCCTCCCTCTGGCCACCAGCAGCATCGAGACCCGGCAGGAACGGTTTAACCATTCCTCAATCGGGTCCCGACCGATTGACAGCTTAACTTCGGTGATCTTACGGGAACCGGTGTTGCCTGTGCCGCTACGGCCGCTGGCCCTCTTTCAGAAATGTGTGATCATTAGATGGAAGATCTTCTAGCGACCATTCGAGTGCGTCTGAGTAGAAAGATCCATGGGTAGCACTTCTATTGGTTCAGCGAGCTCAAGTGGTGAGGTGATCGAGTGCGATTAAAGCTCTGTGATCACTGTCACGCATTTCATTCGCGGAGTTCTGACTACGACGCTCCTAGCGGCAACCAGAGGATCTTCCATCTATTGATCATAAAAAATCAACCACGTTCTTGCCGGGCCACGATGCTGCTGGTGCGGAGGGGAGGGAGGATGAGCTAGGAGATGATGATGACAAGATGAAAAATGAGATGATGATGAAAAAAAAAATTGGATAAAAAAGGAAAACAGAAAAATGTCCAAAAAGAATATAAGAAAAAATGATAACTGGCAGTATTTCGTTCGTTGGGCAATAAGAGGGACCCAGTCCCTCAAACGTCATATCTTCAGATATATAGCGAAAACGCATATTCTGAAGAAAACCACATAACCTAACCTAACCTAAAAAATCAACCAGACAGAGGTACTTTGTCGGAACACCTCTATGATACACGTACATATCATAGGCTGAGAACCGCTGCTCGAAATCATTTTTCTCAAAAATGTTCCGTTTTCAAAATATTTGACCGTTTCCAGTAGTGATGGGCACAATCGACTGAAAACTATCGACAAGTCGATAGTAGCAGACGACTGTTTTCCATGTTTTCAGTCGACTGATTTTTTAAACTATCGACTGATTTAGCGGTGGTAAAGCGGTGGGGATAACGAGTAAACGATTGAATTTTTGCAGTGGTAGAGCGGTGGGGATAACGACCAGAGTTGTCAGAGTAGGGATAACGACCAGAGTTGTCAGAGTAGGGAAAACATGGCCGCGTAGGGAGCTACATGATTGGACGGTATATTTGTATTGGGGACGCAACGTCACGCTTGCATTCGTGTAGTATGTCATAGACGCTGGTGACGTCATGTAGGCTCCAGGATAGGGGCTCAACACTGGTAACGACTAACGACTGAATCTTACCGATAGTATGGCGGTGGGGATAACGACTACTGACCGAATCTGCGGTGATAGGACATACATATGTATGGGCTATCGAATCTATCGAATGAATTTAATAAACGGGATCATAGCGGGATTTCCAAATACATTCAATTATGAGATTTACTATCGTTTTACTATTCTACTATTTAGTTCATTATCAATACAATAATTTTCCTACTATATTCGCCTGGACTATAGCCCATACAGCCACTTTCATTTATGACAATCATTAGTATATTAATAAAATTATAATCATTATCTTCAGGTATCGAATAAACATTGTGCAGGTTAAAGTTTTTAACATGTATAATGTATAATAAAGATGTTGAATCAAATAAGATATATAGTAAAGATTATTGAATTTCAGAATTGGACAAAGGAGAATAATTGAAATGAATAAAATGCAAAAAATTAAGGTAAAATATTACGATGCATAATATTACATGAAATATATTTCCAATTATACCAAAAAGTAGATATAACAGGAGGCGACACTCTGACGAAGACACTCACTTTTAGAGAGAGGAAATGACAACCACTGAACTATAAACTACCTAGAATGAGCAGTAAGTAGTACGTGTATAAGCAGCCGTGCTGACAGAGGGCTATACGGGGTATCTCTGTCTCTTTCTTATACACGTTGCGCGGTCATTTAATTACGCGCAGTTAGTCATTTGTTATATTTGCAACAGTGTATTAGAAAAGGACAAAGATACCCCGTATAGCCCTCTCTGTCGGCATGGTTTCTCCTATCCCGATCCACTGAGCTGCTCATTCCAGGTAGTTTATAGTTCAGTGCCATCACTAGTTTCCAGACTTTCGGTACACCCTGTATATGTAACTCACAATCAGGCATACTCTAGAGCCCTCTGGTGATCAATTCTATAAAAACACTGCAGAAGAGCAATAAACTTTTGTAATAATATCAACATTATTATACTATTTATATATTATTGACTAACTCATAATGAGTGTATGAAAAGCATAGGTTTGCCAAATAAATAAATAAGTATTTAAATACATAAATAAATAAGCAAGTGGTAAACAGAATTTGTATCGTTTTAAAGTGGGCGCGCCTTGGTTATCTTCGCATTCTGGGTTAAAAATAAGTAACGTATTTACACATATTTACTTGTGCAGTTGTTGAATCGCGTCTACACACGTCCATCAAAGTGTAAATGTGATTGTAGTATGTAACGGGCTATAGTGAAGTGGTTGCGAGAGTAACTAAATAAAATGAAAGGTGTGGGCGTGGAGTTGGTGAAGTGAATTACGTCAGGTGTATTGACAGTGTCACATTCACACCATGTCATTTGAATTGCCAAGCAAGAGGATCATTATCGATTGACAGTTTCGTTTAATTGATGATCTCGAATAATTTTTCAAATGATTAGATACACGCTGGTAGTTACAGTGGATCAGAAAATTTGAATCGATGGAAGTAAACAATGACAATACTTGAGAACGTCTCGCATCAATAAACCTCGCAGTGATCCCAGATCATAGTTCTAGTTTTATTTTTTCGTTTCCCATTGCAATCGTACGATTTTTACTTGAACGAATCCAACCACGTGCAAGGTTATGCGGTGTTTCTGTTATTGATCGAGTTTGTTTTATACCTACGTCGATTGAACGATTATTTAACTGTAGATTTAGTGTGTAAATGTTTTTGAATTTTGTTATTCGCCTTTATTGGATCTAAATTTTACGCTTTCCATCCTTCGGAATCGTAACAGCGCAACAATGGTTTTTGAATCGATCGTTGCCGAGCTCCTAAACAAGCTGTTAGGAGAATACATCGAAAATTTGGATTACTCGCAATTGAAATTAAGCATATGGGGAGGTAAGAAACAATTCATGGTCATTCATTTATATATTTTTTTTTCATTATCTCGAACTCGCAATTGCCCGCGAAACTTAGAGAATTCAAACATGTTGCAGTAAAGTATTGCTAATTTTTTTTTTTTTTTGTATTGTCCATGTGTGTACACATAAGTATTATTAGTATGTCGACATGACATCAGCTTCTATTTATATTACCTATCTCATATGTAACAGTGTTTATGATATAGGAACGAGTTCTGAATTATCACCAGACACACATGCATAGAAGACATTGCTTCTGCAACAGAGCTTTGAAATTTGAAACTGATACAGATATATTTAAAATAATATTGTAGATGTTCCTACCTTGAAGTTTCTAATTAATAAAAAATATTTGTATAAAGTTTGAGCCCTGTGTTGGGCATTATTTAAATCAAGAAACAAAATAATTATTTGTTATTTGAATAAATCGAAATTAATTATTTAGAATAATGAAATTCATTGTTATCTATAAATATAAGCTTCATTATTATTTATTATTAACCAGCTTGTTGAAGTTTTGAATAATGAAAGCATTCTTAAAGAATTTTTCTTACCTACTCAATTTCATTCACATGTATCAATTTTATCCAAACATTTTTTGGACATGCTGCAAATAATATTAATACCGTGCTTTTTTTATGTTATAACATAAAACACATAATTTACGACTTGTTTTTTGTATAAATTCAAATAAGAAATAACTGCAATATTTTTAGTATTATTTAAGCAATTTTTGTTTAAATTATTTGTTCAGAATTATAATCACACTTATATTTATCATTTAGTATGCTTTTATTTAAACAAACATTTGCCCAACTCTGACTAAGACAAATTGAATAAATTTTCTCCTTTTTAATTTTAGAAATTTTAAGGTATGTCAAACACTTCTTATTTATACAGATTAAACAAAATATGTATTTTTTTGTTTGGAATCCACAAATAAAAAGCTGCTTAAATTATATAAAATAAATAGTTTATTCTGCTTTAACTGTTTACAATTGTTGGCTTCAGGATAAAATCTCTTTTTTACAACCAGAAAACTTTTGGCAATAATCTTTTACAATTTGAAGAACATATATATTCTTTTGGCTTCTCATTTTTAGTAAACAATTCATTATATTATTCTATTTATTTAATACCTCTCTCTGTCATATTATGGACAACATTATTTTATTATAGTTTATTTATTAATTCCAGTTTTTAATAAAACTTCTGTTTTCTGACCAAATCCATTGGCTAGAGACAAATTGTTTAATTCCTTTTTGAAAAATTTCGGTAATTTTGTTGACTTGTATTTGTATTTGCTTTATACATTGTTTTTTATGATTGTAACTCGCAACTTGATTCTAACAACAAACTGGAATCAGGAACTGTGAATGCTATGACTTCTGGGCTTAAATACCATAAGTAATTTCTAAATTCTTGTAATTCAACAAGAAAGTTTGATAGTAAAATAGCTTAAATAGAATCTTGAAATCTAGATATAATACTGGAGCAGCAGAAGATGCACAAAACCATGCTTCAATTTATATATATAGTGTATAAAAAAGAATTTCTGTCCAAAAACCAAGAATTATAAATAGTAATAATTATAAAGACGAATAAACTATTTATTTTCGAATAAATCTTCCATCTTGTTACACATTATTCATCAACTTTTTCAATGTTATTATATATTATTTATCAACAGTTTTAACAAATAGTTATTTAGGACATATAAAAAATATATACATTTTATTGAGCTTTGCAAGTAAAAAATGTTTGTTTAAAATTTAAAAATTAAAAAGAAAAAATTCGTTCAATTTTTCCAGTTTTTGGATTTCTTTCGAAAATATTTCTTTTCGTTTGTCACACGAAAAAAGTAACACAACAAAAAAGATGCTTCCTGTCTAGATTTACAACTTTTATTCAACATGTTTTTTTATATAATCAAAAATTTAATGGATATTTTTAAAAAATCAACTTTGGTTAAATTGTGTTCGAATTTTAGACATACATTTTTTTTATTAATTCGAACTATTATAAGGAGCCGCGGAAAATACCTTGAATCATTTCCTATTTTTCAAAACTTTATTGCAGTTGAATTGTAAAAAATACAACAAAATGTATTAAGATTTTTTTGCTGAATTAAAATTTGTAAAATTATAAACTTTTCTGATATCAGTTTAACATAAAGGTGTTAATTTTAGGGCATTAATGCTGCAAAATGGAAGCAGATCATACATTAAGTTGTACATAAATAAATATAGGATGTTTCTGCATTTATGTCACTTTAAAATATGTGAAAACATAGGATGAGCATAGGATGAGCATAGATGCAAAAATAAACAAAATATCAAAAGCAAAAATATGCTTCATAATATTTAAAAGATATAACAAATTTTATTTATGTTTTATTTCTTTTTCTATACTAATTGTATTAAATATTTCAATAAATATTATTGTACCTTGATGTTAATAAATTAAAATGTTATTAGGTCGATAGTCTAATCTCTAATCTCCAGTACACTAAAATTTTTATCGATTACTCTTTTATTTCTCATTGATCCATTCGATTTGATTAGATCTACATGGTAAAAAGAAAATTAACAAAGTTTAATAAATTTCTGTGAAGATTAGCAGTTTTATCATTTTAGAAATTTAGTAGCACGTTTACAAATACAGTGAAGCTCCTGTCTTTCTGTACTTGATGACTAAAATTAATTAAGGGATCAGTACGGGTTTATCGTACATATTTTCAAGAATTTTTTTTTTTATACTAAAATTTATTGTTACATTTCCGTCTTTTCACACATAAAAGTAGAGGTTTTAAAATAATAGAAAAAATTGTTTATTTCATTTTTTTATTGATTTATCTTGGTGATCTGACTGCTTGAAGTGAGCTCTGCTTGTTCCTGCCGACATGATATCTGGACTTTGGAGCATTTAAAATAAAAAAATCGAGTGGTTTCTTAAAAAGTAGAGTTGTCGCTATGGTTGGAAGTAAAACTTTTCACTCCCAATGAAAACTAACAAAATGGTGAACTTTTGAATTTTTTGACCCTTTTTTTACAACTTAAATTGTTTAAAAACATAGTTAAATATAAATAAACAATTATAATTCTACTTTGGACTGAAACTATGCGTGTTCAAAATAATCCCTGAAAATTTGAGCCCAATCAGTGCAATATTTTTTTGTAAATCGTGTCAGCGAGATCGAAAAACATTTTGAGAAAAACACGTTTAAAGTTTTTATCGTAAAATCGTAAAAAAAAAGCGTCTTACCCTCAATCAGCAATGCCTGCTCTGTACATTGTTCCTTCAGCTTCTTCATAAGCATCATTTTCTTGCAATCTTTCCAATATTTTTAGAAAATCGAATTTTTTGAAAAAATAAACCCGTACTGATCCCTTAAACTCTCAATATTAAAGTTACAACAACAGGAAATAAGTTTTCATTTCATCCAATTTAAATCTTGAAGCAGTCCAAACTCTACAATTTTTGTCCTTTTCACAAAGCTTTTCAGATATTTACAATTAAAAGTTTACATTTATATCACCATTCAGACAAGTAATATTTTATTATATTCTTTTTCAGGAGATGTAATGCTAAAAGATTTATTAATAAAGGAGACCGCTTTAGACGTGTTGGACTTGCCTATTAGATTAGAATATGGGCGATTAGGTATGCAATTTTCTTTATTCGTACAACAGTTAATTACAGAACTAATGTAACCAGTACATGTATTTATCCATAGGAAAACTTATATTAAAGATACCATTCAAGGATATGTGGAATGGTCAGATCGATGCAATAATCGAAGAATTATTTGTATTGGTAGTGCCTACGAGCCAAGTTTCTTATGATGCAGAGAAAGAAGCAAAAACGGAGCTTGAGTCTAAGCGAGCAGAATTGGCAAGGATCGATCAAAACAAACAGTTAGCAGAAATGAAGTGTAAATATTCATTCAATTACATGATTCTGTAACATCTAGCGATGGGATTTCGATCACTTCTAATCGCTTCAAACAAGATTCGAAGCTTAAAACTTCTTGAAAGTCTTGGAAGGTCTTTAAAGTCTTGAAATTCTAGATAAATTAGAAAGTCGCGAGAGTTCCGACAGATATTGAAAGCTTGATGAGTATTTAATATTTTACACGCTTTTTGATTGCGTTTGTTCGACCTGTATAATAATAATTGTTTATTATAACATTTAATACATATAGTACAGGGTGATCCTCTCGCTAGGGGACACAAAGGAAGGCCCTTTTCCTAAAGGATCGCAGCGGTAACGTTGTCACTGAAAAGGCCCAAACCATTGGTGGACTATTAAGAAGTCGTCGACCAAGGGTTTGGTCCTTTTCAGTAACAAGGATACCGCTGCGATGTTTAGACCGCGAAAATTGCTTTGTGTCCTCTAGTGAGAGGATCACCCTGTATAATCTTGCTTAAATTCCTAATTTCTAAACGTACAATAGAGGCAACAGAAAAAACATAAACGTAAACAAGATATTATATTATTCTAATGTTTAACCATTCTTCTCAACCGGTGTTTTTTTTTTTAATTTTACTCTCTTTATGTGCTTCTTCTCTTCGTCGCAATTTCCTTTTCGTATGTTTCGGTGTACTCGCATGCCTTGACGTTAAGTTCTCCTTGCACGATCCTTTCTATCCTTTCTTCAAATTCTCTTCCCTCTCCCAATGTATCCATCAAGTCTGTTCATTCCTGTTTTATATGGAATGTCTAACTTTTTATGCTCGAATTCGATCAAACGATACTTTCGGAGTATAAAATTATTAGGATACATTTGTATGAAAACTTACCGTTTTTGAGACATTTGATATTTCATGAATAGTCATGAAACATGTTCGAAATTTCGACCATGTGCCCCGATGCAACGTTGTAGTCTCCGGTCTCCGAACCGTTTTATCCTTTACATTTCTTATCGTTTCAGAGTCTATTACAGTACACACTGCAATAATCCGTTGCATCATATCTTACAGAGTTGTTGGTGCATCTCGATACACAATATTTATATTTGTTTGCATCAAAGTGTTGAACGTATCTTTAAATCTGTTCAACAAAAATAGTAGGAAGAATAAAGTCAAATATCTTAGAAACGGTAAGTATTCAGACAAATGTACCTAAAACGGCAAATCCTTAAATCTAACTAGCGTATGTAATTAAATATAATGCTAAACATAACTAGCTTCTGTTTAATTTTATTACTTTATCCTCGATAATTTATAGTCTCTTTATCCGTCTTTTTGTACACTAACGGGAAGTTATTTCTCGTGAAACCGTAATAAATAAATAAATAATTATGAAAAACTAATTGTATATTACTTCATGAACAACATAATCGTATTTAAATTCAACGTATATAATATTGTATATAGTGTAATATAATACACATATGTATCGAAAATATAGAGTATCGATTATGTTTAAGCATTTTATTGATTAAATAATAACACTTAGATTGCGGATTTTATGAATTTGTGACAATTTCAATATGCAAAAATTCACGAAGCTACTGATGAAATCCAAAATATACTAGATATCAAGAAATATAATATATAAAGCTAGAATTTTTTTAAAATAAAACCCACTGTTATTGAAGCTTGAATTCCTTATGTTTATTGATAAAAATTTTATTTTGCTTAAAAATCCGCAGTCTAATAATAATTATTTTTATAGGTAAATCGCATTTGATACAATATTGTACATAACGTAATATTAATAATTATATAATTTCAAGACTTTCAAGCAGGGGTGGAAAACAGTTATGATATCGGTTCTAGTTCTCGAAACAGTTATGGAGAACCGAAACGATGTTATAACTGTTATGGATTTATTGGTTCTGGCCTATATCGATTACGGTTCCGGTTCTCCAGAACCGATATTATATCGTTTCTATAACTGTTATTTTTTGGTTCTTCATATAAAACTGATAAAATAATTATTTTTTGATTCTTTAACATTTCTGTTTAAGGAACCCAAAAAATAACAGTTATAGAACCGATATAATATCGGTTCTGGGGAACCGGAACCGCAATCGATATAGGTACATAACAGTTATAACATCATCATTTCGGTTCTCCATAACCGTTTCAGTAGGAACCGAAATATAACAGTTTGAAACAGTTATTTTCGGAACCGTTTCAACCCCTGTTTTCAAGAGTTCTAACATTCGAAACGATTCGAATTTCCGCAGTCCTAAAAAATTTCGAATCCTTTCGAAGTTTAGATTTAAATGCCCATCGCTAGTAACATCCAATTTAATTGTACTACATATATTTCTTAAAATAATTTTACCTCTAATAGCACATGAGAAGTTAGATGATTCAATGGTAGAAAAGCTTATCGCCCGTATGATAAAAAATATTCATGTTGAAATAAAAAGGATACACGTTCGGTACGAAGATCATGTTTCATTTAAGGATCATCCGTTTTCCGTTGGTTTTACGCTCAACAAATTTATCTTAGAAAGTTGTACAAACACTTGGTTAACTGATGGAGACATGAAGGACATGTACGCTATTCCACAAATTTATAAGGTGAGCAAAGTAGCGAATATACGAATGTCGTTGTTCACGCAAAAGACATGTATTTGTTTCAGTTGTGCACATTGGACGGTTTAGCTGTATATCTGAATACAACTGTACAACAATTCAGTAAAACTTCTCAGGCAGATTATTTGGATATGTTTTACACTGGCATTGCAACTATAGATTACAGTCCACCTGGTTATCAATATTGTAAGCAAAGTGCATTTATTTACGTTAGGTTAGCCACAACGGAAATTCGTGTGTTCTTATTTATTTGTAAATTTGTTTTTTTATTTCTTCAGTGCTCGGTCCGATAAACGTTAACTCAAAATTAACGTTAAACCCCAAGCCAGAAACAGATGGGAGCAATTATACTATTCCGAAGGTGTGGCTAGATCTAGAAATGCAAAAGTTGAGAATCGGTCTGACGAAGAAGCAATATCACACGCTTGTTCAGTTAGGCGAAGGATTAGATCAAGCTCAGAGAGCTGCTCCATATAGAAAATACAGACCGAATTTAACATCGTACAGAGGACATTATAAAGAATGGTAATGTGTCATTGCAAAACTAATGATTAGACTGCGGATGTATATGCAAATTCGTATTTTCGAGGGCTTGGAAAACGAAAACCAACTGAAATAAAAGTGTTTTTTACATTCTAAATACCATGAAATGTATTTTATTTGTGATATGTCATGTATTTTTGCATCTATGTATATCTTCTTTGTGTATTTCAGTAAATTGAAAATCGCTAGAAATGCATAAACATCTGCGGTCTACTAATTCCAGTCCAGTAATAACTAATACTAAGTAATAATAAACCAGTAATAGTAAATACTAATAAGTCCAGTAATTTTAGAAATTTCTGCAAAAAAAACTAAAAATAGGTGGATCTTTTCACGAATCGCTTATTTTTGTGATGGGTATGAACTTCTGAAAAATCACCGTCGATCGGCTGCCTATGTGCTTTTTCGCAAATAACTCAAAAATGGTTAGTCTGATTGAAAAATGTTTTAGATAAAAGTGTGAGAGTGTGGAATTATGCGTAAAAAAAGGTTCTATAATATTTTTTGAGAAACGCAACCGTTTTTGCAATAATACGTCCTTAATGTTTTCACGGTGGTATGTACATTACAATAGGAGCATATTTATTGAACGTTATCGTAAAAAGGACTGAATTTATGAAAAAATGTTATAGAACCTTTTTTACGCAGAATTTCACGCTCTTAAATTTTTATCTAAAACATTTTTCAATTAGACTAACAATTTTTGAGTTATTTGCGAAAAACTACTTTTCTTTAACATTTGACCCAAAAAAGTTCATACCCATCAGAAAAATAAGCGATTCGTGAAAAGATCCACTTATTCTTAGTTTTTTTGCAGATTGCCTACTTTTTAGTCTAATGCTTCTGGGCTATAATGATATTGGAAAATATACAGTATTCCACGGATAATTGTTCCGTTTCAACCAAGCATAGATGCTTCGTACTGATTCTATTAGCGGATGCCTTGACCAAGAGCTAGACCGAGTAACGATAAGATTATAAAAAGAAAAATCAGAAACAATGTAGCTTACATCTCTCATCGGATTTTTATGAAAGTGCTAGCAATCGATTTCTTATACTCTTGAGTTTAAGATGATACCAAATACGATGCAATTCAAATTATTTATAACTAGAGATCGGATGTTCATACACGTAAAGTATGTAAAAAGCACATGCCATTCATGCTCATTAAATATGCATATATGCGGATCCGTTCCACTTGGACAATGATTTCGTCGACAATGTTCACATCGCCACTATTTCACTGACATTCTGTTTTCATCGACATTCTGTTCTTACCGACATCATTTTTCAACGACATTCTGTTCAACTTTTATTAAAACTGTACCTACAACATGACGAAGTGAGCAATATTTTTGGTTTCTCCAGTATAGAATTTTATTTTTACGAAGAGAAAATTTGATTATATAAGTTAAATTGCTATAAATGGAAACCAACGAGATAACCCAAGAAAGATAGCGCATTTTGATAAATATTATTTAACATAACATAATTTCAAATTTCTATTCAGAGAAACATCCAAAGATTATCGAATTAAATCATTTCAAACAATCGATGGAAATTGTAAGTCAGTATTACGGAAGCAAAAATTTTTCCTTTATCCAGTGAGCTCTAATAATTGATTATATGTATTGAAAGCACAGACTTCATACTGTGTATTTCGTCATGCAGTACGTAGTGTCAACAAAAGTTAAACAGAATGTCGTTGAAAACTAATGTCAGTAAAATCAGAATGTCGATGAAAACTTAGAATGTCGATGAATACTAATATCGGTAACATCAGTATGTCAATGAAAACAGAACGTCAGTGAAAATATGTACCAATGAAATAGTGTTTTCGATTAAGTTAAACCTTAAAATCGAGAATGAGAATCAACGGAGTACGATAAAATTCTTAATTTGGACCAAACAATAACTATAAAGTATCATTAAAGGGGGAATCCTATTATATCAGTCGAAAACATTGCAAACGTTGGAAATTTGTACCATAGTTTACTTTATCTTTAAAGAAGTTATAGTTTTTTAAAATTATTTTTTAATAATAAATATAGGAAAGTACCGCGCACAGTCCGCCGTCCACTGGTGTACATTTATCTTCCAGATGATCTGAAATAAAAAAATGAGACTGCGTTTTACTCTATACACTTGCAGTTTTCGTTCAATGAATCAAAATTGAACAAAAAAAAAAAAAAAGTTTTTCAAGGAAGTTATGAGGTTTTAAAGAAAGAATTTAATTTTTATTAACAATATTCGTCAATTTTTTTCTATGTAAAATGAGACTACATAACTTATAAAAATTCTGATTTATCAAACGATAAAGCAGTGTTTGCTGAATATACAAGCCAAATTTGAAGGCAATCGGTTCAGTGGTTACAGAAATATTCTGCACACCAGTGGATAGCAAACGTAGCGCGGCGCTTTGTGATAACTACTATATTTATTATTAGAAAGTAATAAAAATGCTATAAACGTCATGAAAGATGAAGCAAACTATGGTGTACAAATTTCAAATAAATCGAATCACTAATTTCTTAAAGAAAAAATTCCCAATCTTTGTTATGTGTTTTGGGCCGATAAAACAAGATTCCCCCTTTAAAATAGGCGTTTTGACACTTACCGAACTTTCCTTCACAATTTTATATGAGCAATCACCCCTTTGATAACTACACCATTATTTCGGAAACGCTCTGTATACAATACCGTAAAGAATTATAAGCTCAACCCTATTTTTAGATTTTTTGTAATATTAAAAACAAGTTGTCAAAATCGTTTACATAATTTCGTAATATAATACAAACAAAAAATTTTTTTCTTTTGATGTTGAAGAAAATCAAATTGTATTTTAAAATTGTGTTTCTCACTGTGAAAAAAATATACATTCAATGTTAATTTTGTTACATTTACATTTTACAATAAACAATAAGTACAATAAACACTTGAACGCTGAAAATGAGCGTTCCACATCACAAGATGTAACAGGCGGATACTTAAATTTACACCAATGGTGTTCTAAAGTAGTTGTCGGACGCTTTACATGTTCGCCACTTAAAATGCTTGCAATTTGTAGAATAACATCTACTGTTTTACGATTTTTTTCGTCGCAATCCCCAGGCATAGTCTTTAAATGCTTTACGCAATTCATAAAGATGCTTGCAATTCATATTTATTGATATGATATCGCTCATAAGAAAGGTGCTTGGTCATGTGTACACGTATTTCAAATGATCTATTTCATCGGTAATGCGCTATTCATATTTACGAATGATCGTTAATGGCACACGAATCCAATATTATAAGATAAATATGTTACATATGCACAAAATATGCAATATGCTCATACATATGCTCTTAAATGTAAATATGCAAAGCATATGTATCATACAATTTATGTAAAATAAAAAATGGATTTTTAGGATCTTCTAATCATAAAAGAAATTTCTGTCTCGGCTTCACATCCTTATTTGCATTTTATCAACATATGTATTTGCATGAACATCCGATCTCTATTTATAACATATAGAAGGTGTCCCATTATCTTTGTCCACCGAAATATCTTCGTTATCTTAAATAGTACGAGAAAATGTTACTCATAAAAGTTGTATTGTTTGAAGAAATACATAATATGGTATGGATGGATTTTTTACAGGTGGCAGCGTATTGGAGATTTAGAGGTCAAGTTGATTTTTTTTGTGGAATGTCTAACTTTTTATGTTCGAATTCGATAAAATGACGTTCTCTGGGTATAATAGTACTAAGGTACATTTGTCGGAATATTACCGTTTCTAATTGTAAGATATTTGACTTTATTCTTCCTACTTTTTTCGTTGAACAGATTTAAAGATACGTTCAATACTTTGATGTAAATAAATATAAATATTGTGTATCGAGATGCACCAACAACTCTGTAAGATATGATGCAACGGATTATTGCAGTGTGTGCTGTAATAGACTCTGAAACGATAAGAAATGTAAAGGATAAAACGGTTCGGAGACCGGTGACTACAACGTTGCATCGAGGCACATGGTCGAAATTTCGAACATGTTTCACGACTATTCATGAAATATCAAATATCTCAAAAACGGTTAGTTTTCACACAAATGTATCCTTAATAATTTTATACTCTGAAAATATCATTTGATCGAATTCGAGCATAAAAAGTTAGACATTCCATATAAAACTGGAATGAACAGACTTATTAAGACCAAGGACCACATAGATTTCACTGTGACTTATAGAAGAGCCGCCCAAAAAAAAAAACAGTGAATGTTGTCTATCATATAATTGTTTTATTTATATTTATTATATATCGCGGGCCGCCAGCGAATCAATGGAGGGCTGCGGTCTGTGCATCCCTGATATAAAATAATCCTACGCACCTCCACCTGTAAAAAGTCCGTCTATACCATATTACGTATTTCTTCAAGTGGTACAACTTTTGTAGCTAACATTTTCTAGTACTGTTTAAAATAACGAAGATATTTTGGTAGACAGAGTTAGGACACCCTGTATACGCGAAAAAACGATTTACACGATTTTTAAATGGATTCGTTATGAATATTCTAAGGACCCTGCACAGTTTATTATCAATTATCCGTCGAGTGTTGTAACGCATTCGATAATTCGACAATTACTTTTAGGTGGCATTTTGCATATACTTGTATTTTGGAGGAAACAATACGACGCAAACGCAGAAATTGGGATTGGAATCATATGAAACAACATAGGGATATATGTCGGGACTACGCAGATGCATATAAGACTAAATTAACGACTAAAAAAGTTGTTGAAGAAATAGAAAATCGTATCACGGAGTATGAAAAGAAATTAGATCTGTTCAATTTAGTTATCATTAGACAGCAAATTGAAATGGAAGTTAGTATTGTGTTGAATGAAATGTGTCGATATGTTTCGTAATTTCATTATGATTTCGTTCTTACTTCGTATTTTATAGGTAGAAAGACTGGCAGAACAGGAGAAAAGTCTTAAGGCGAAACGCGGTTGGTTTGGTTTCTTGTGGTCCGGCTCGCAAGCGGAGGAAGCACAAGACTTAAACTCTGCAGCCGCAATAAGTAATTCTTTTTACACTTTTACTAGACGCCGATAAAACATTTGGATTCTTATTCTGCTTCGATGTACAATATTTATTTCAGTGAAGAAATTTGAGCAAGCGATGACACCGCAGGAAAAAGAAAAGCTATATAGAGCCATCGATTATCAAGAAAATAGCGGGCCAACGCATTATCCTGAAACGTATGAGATGATCGACACACGATTTCTTTTACACGAACTTCAAATTATATTTTTAGACACGAATAAAGATGATTCATGTATTTTGGATCTTCAACTTCATACGGTTCAAGCTTGTTTTAAATCGAGGCCATCTGCTAACGCTATTTTGTACGTATACAAGCTATTAAAATATTTATACTAGTGTATGAAATTCATATACGCTCCGCAAAAAAATTAAGGGATCACTTGTACAAACCCGAAAAATAGGCCCTAGTTCAAACGTTCATAACTTCTATAAGAATGGTCGTATTGACATGATCCGAAAGGCGTTTGAAACCGTGAAGTCTCTACTTTCATATATTTCTTCTAGATTTTGATTGTGTTGTTTTTCGGCTATGTTACAGCGATATAAATGGCACGTTGAAAATTTTTAAAAATTTTGTTTAAGTTTCTAATGCTCCATGGAACGCAACAAATTTTTTAGACCTGTTGCACTTATACCATTTGAAAGCGGCTACCTTTTGCTTTAAAATGAGTGCCTGGCGAATATTGTACGATTTTGTTTCGCAAAGTTATTCAACTTTGATGCAAAAATGGTTCCCTTAACTTTCTACAAGCATTGAAAGTTAAGGGAACCATTTTTGCATCAAAGTTGAATAACTTTGCGAAAAAAAATCGTACAACATTCGCCAAGCACTCGTTTTAAAGCAAAAGGTAGCCGCTTTCGAATGGTATAAGTGCTACACGCCTAAACAATTTTTTGCGTTTCATAGAGCATTAGAAACTTGAACAATATTTTTAAAAATTTTCAACGTACCATTTATATTACTATAACATTGCCAAAAAAAAACAACGCAATTAAAATCTAGAAAAAATATGTGAAAGTAGAGATTTCACGGTTTCAAACGCTTTTCGGATCATGTCAATACGACTATTCTTGTAGAAGTTATGAACATTTGATCGACGGCCTATTTTTTTCGGTTTGCACAAGTGCTCCCTTAATTTTTTTGCGGAGTGTATATATATATAATTTTTACTTTGATTCAGAGTCACAGCATCGATCAACGAGATGAAACTTTTGGGAACAAAGCAGGGTAATCATATCCCTTCGCTTTTCAATTCTCACCGACATACCACAGATGCTGTTTTACTGTCAGTATCGTATGAGAAAAATCCTCTCGACAAATTATGCGGTGATCGAGTTATAGTAAAATCGACATCCGTAGATATTATTTATGATGCACAAACAGTAATAGAATTAGTTAATTTGTTCAAAGTACAAAACTCGTCGACGTTAAATCAGTAAGAATAACGTTTTATACTATTTTTACTGATTATAAATCTATTATGTTAACAATTTGTTATTCTATTTTACTTAGACTTCAAGCAGCCGCAGCAGAACAGCTCGAAGGTTTGAAAGAAATGTCAGCTCTAGGCTTGGAACATGCTATTCAAAAACATTCTGTATTGGATATACAGGTAAAACTACATACGCTATCGAAATGAATTTGATTACTACTCTGGTGTACAAAATAAGGGTACACTAAGATTTTTCGAAAAATTTGGTCATTTTCAAGTGGCTGTATCTCCGCGAAAAATAGGTATAAAAAATATTGAAAACAGCCATTTTATAGCTTGAAATTTCTAGTTTTTAAATCATGTATCCAATTAATTTTTTGTGCAGTATAGTTCCAGTTTTTTCAAGATAAAGCGCAACAAAAAAATGTTAAAAAATTTTCGTCAACTTTGAAGTGATGCATGGGATGAAAGAAATTTTTCTTCGTGAATCCATTCAAATGCTCTTAAAGAGCAAACTTTTCCCTTTAATATCGTTTTGTTGGATTTGTTCTACCATTTTTTTTACTGTGCTATTTACTATTGTATGAAAAATGGTACTTTTAACTTTGCGCGTCTATAATTTACGACTGCGTAATCGTAGAAAAATTGTAAAGGGTGTTTTGGAATGCTGAAACGTTTCTCTTCAAAGGCGTCTCCTCGTAAATTTGGTGAGAATTTTTTTTCATCGTATACAAGTAATTTCAAAATGACATAAAAAATTAGGTAATTACCACTTTTCACAAAACATGATGCCACTTTTAGAAAAATCATGGAAACATTCAGGTGTCTACGTTTTTTTTTTTTCACTTTAAAGTACTCGTGACACCTGTGCCAAAGGCCATACCGATCAGATTTTTTTACCCTGCGCCCTTGATAGTGAAATATGCGATACGATCTGAAAAAGGGCCAGATCACTTGTTTTTACGTACGATTCTTCTTCAAAACTGTTCCTTCGGTTCTCACAGCGTGTGAGTTCCAATCGCATCTTTTTTTTCTTGGTTCCTCTTTATTTTAAAAGAAAAAAGAAAAAGATTTGCGAAATGTGGGAAAAACATTTCTATCAAATCTTTTCGCAATGACAAAAACTGCAGGTACAAAGTGTCGGAACAGTGCATATCGTGCTCTTTCTTAGTTATTGCATTAAAACTTATTGCTTTTTACATTAAAAACTAGAAACTTGAAGCTACAAAATGGCTGCATTCAATATTTTTGAAAATGACAAAATTTTTCGAAAAATTTTAGTGCACCCTTAATTTTGTGCACCAGTGTATAAAGAAAGTTTAGAACGTTAAAATGAATCTACACTTTAACAGGTTAACATGCAAGCATCTCAGTTAATCATTCCATACGATGGAGTGTATAACAGTTCAAAATCATTGCTAGTGGTAAACCTTGGAAGCTTACAAATGCATTCTTTAGAGAAACCGAAGGATGACCAGTCGGGCGTCACAGTCAAACAATTGGTTAATATGGGAAAAAGCGACGAGGACGTGTTGATGCACCTAAGAGAGCACAGTTACGATAAATTTGTGCTGAAAATAGTAGATTTTCAAGTATGTATTTGTAACTTCTCATATGTAAAGTGTATAATACAGAATTCGTGTTTCAATCCATAGATATTAGTTTCACTACCTGGAGAAGAGTGGCGCACAATTCTGTCAAGCGTCGATAATTCGATGACATTATTACATCCGACTACGCTTGAAATACAATTTCACAAATGTTTAGTGACGGATGATCCTTTGCTTCCGAAAATTCGATTCATCGGCCACTTACCATCGGTTTTTATTAATATAACAGGTACGTGTGTAATATTCACAGAGTACGTTTAAGAGGTCATAATCGGGGTCTAAATCGTAATCAATGTTTAAGTGTTAGTTACTGACAAACTATTATACCGATTGGACTAATTCTTTTTGTATTATAAAGGTATTTGTTTGTAGAGTAGAAAACAGGTATGGCAATTGTGAAATTATTATAAATATGGCGTCTGCGTGCAATGGCGTAAAACTGTTTTTTTTTTTTAAACGATGAGCATGATTCAGTTTGTACCAGTGATCTGAAACAAAAAGTGTTGATATTTTATTACTTTTTGGGATTGAACCATTTTTAAATAATAACAAAAAATGTACGATTTTTCAAGCGAAAATCACGATACGACCTAATTTAAATTGCTGTCACTGCCGTACTTTTTATTTTTTCAAAAAACCGCCTCGTAGCACGATAACTACGATCCCAAAAAGTAATAAAATATCAACACTTTTTATTTCAGATCACTGGTACGAGTCGAATCATGCCCACCGTTTAGGACGGCAAAAACAAAAAAAAAAAAACAGTCTTACGTCATTGCACGCAGACGCCATATTTATAATAATTTCACAACTGCCATACCTGTTTTCTACTCTACAAACAAGTACCTTTATAATACAAAAAGAATTAGTCCAATCGGTCTAATAGTTTGTCAGTAACTAACACTTAAACATTGACTACGATTTAGCCCCGAGAAACATGTGTGACCCACCCCTTAAATAAATATAACAGATCAGTGGAATATAATTTTCTTGCTTTTTTCTTAGATAATCGCTTATTGCAAGCATTATGTATCGCTCAGAGTATACCACTCCCGAAAGAAGAGCCTACAGAGCTTCAGAAAACAACGCTTGTATGTTCATTATTATTCGTGATATTTTCACATTTGTATCGCACACGTAATATCATTTTTATAAATATTTCTTGCAGAGTAAATCTGTTTCGCAGTTGTCGTTGTTAAAAGAACTGTCAACAATTTCGAACAATGCTGACAAGAAAAAAGAAAAAACTGTTAGGCAGACAACCGATTTAGAAATGAAATTTGAAATGAAGGGTAATAAAATATATGCTGCAGGTAATTCGAAACAGTTTGATAATTGTATCGTCGATTGCAGAATTCGCGCTGTTAATTTCATCTCAGAAAGACAATGTAAGGGTACCATTTATGAAGCTTGAGGTGGTACAATTGGAAGCGGAAATGGTACAGCGGACTTACGATCAGGAAATATCGATAAGATTAGGTGGGGTTCAGGTAAAACAGCATCATAACGATACGGAAATATTTATGGTGAACACTCCCATGTTATCTGGTACAAACGAATACCTAATAACAATAAAGTACATAAACGTAAGTTATCAACATTTCAATATTATACAATATATTCGATCAATATTATACAATTTATACAATATTTGTGTTTACTTTCTTTTTTAGATAAATAAACGCTCTCCAGAATTCGTAACGAGGCACGGATCTGTTATTCAATTACTAAATTTAGAATTTACAAAATTAGACGTTTTACTCCATCAAGAGGCTTTGATAAATCTTCTACAGTTTGCGACATACATGCAGGTAATATTTAAAAAACTGAAAGAAACGGGGATCGAGTGAAACTGTTAACTTTTATAAATAAGTTAATTATGGAACTTTTGGTTTTTAAATCATTTCTTTTCTCTTTTAAGTTTACTTTGTACATTAACACTTTAACTCTGTTGTAAAAGTACGGTTTTAATAGTTACTTTATATTCGATTAACAAAAGTTCCGAAGAATCAAATATTATTTAAATGTGAAATATAAAAGTTGGAATTATTTCTTTAAATTAGTATTGTTTAAGGAATTAATAGACGAATAAATGTAGAAGAAAAAGCAAGGTTGTGATTTTTATACAGAGTGTTGGGGAAAGTATTGCAAAAATTTGGAGGGGTGATAGATCACGTAAAAACAAACAAAAAATTTTGAAAAAAAAAACTGTCATAAACGTCTAAGCTTCCAACAACTATAATTCAAGATAGAAATTATTTTCGTAAGCAATTTCTTCGCTAACAAGGAGAAGTCGCAGTCAGTGAGTCATCGATTTTGACGAAACTTTTTCTGGTGAATCTAGAGCAAAAATAAGCCGACACGTGTCCGGCCGTTTTTGTCAATACTCATTATTTAAAAAGATATAATTTTTTTTTATTTAATATTTAATTCTGTCGAGTTACTTAAATAACGAATTTTTTTCTGTTTTAATTTTTTTTATGAATATATTTAAATAGTTTTACACGTTGTTTCTTGTTAAAATTTTTAAAAATTATTTTATTAATTTTTCTTTTATTTGTTTCATTCTTCAGTAAAAATTAAAATAAAAAATTAATTAAAAAAAAAATACAACAAAATTTTTTTATTTTTAATAAAATAATTTAAAAAAATTTTAACAAGAAACAACGTGTAAAACTATTTAAATATATTCATAAAAAAAATAAAAACAGAAAAAAGATACGTTATTTAAGTAACTCGACAGAATTAAATATTAAATAAAAAAAAATTATATCTTTTTAAATAATAAGTATTGATAAAAACGGCCAGACACGTGTCGGCTTATTTTTGCTCTAAATTCACGAAAAAAAGTTTCGTTAAAATCGATGACCCACTAACTGTGACCTCTCCTTGTAAGATAAAGATTGTGATCTTGTTAATTCTACGAGTACAGTAATTGTGGTATTGATACCTTGTATCGCAAAAAATACTTATTTTTCTATCTTAGCGAAGGAATTGCTTACGAAAAATGTTTCTATCTTGAATTATAGGGGTTTGAAAGCTTGGACGTTTATGAGTTTTTTTTCGAAAATGGTTGAGTTTGGGACCCAACCCATATCGAAGTTTTTTGTTTATTTTTACTTGATCTATCTCCCCTCCAAATCTTTGCAATACTATCCCTAAAACCCTGTATAATACACATGCGTTCAGAGTTCAACGTTTATTTAATTCTAGGAGTAATATATTTTCTAAATTACTTTCATTAGTATTCGTTCATAGATAATAATTTAGAATAAAAAGTCTAACAAGATAAGGGAGTAAAAAGTGCCCTTGAGCCGATTTTACTCGGGAATGAGTCATTCGATAGGGTATGAAAAGAAAACATACTGGACCAATTTTCAACCCTTTATCTTGATCGAGAGGGTAGTTACGGGGAAAATTCAAAATATCGGTATTTGCTCCCTTTTTCCTATTTAACGGAATGCAAAAAATCTGAAAAAAAAATTCTAAAACATGGGAAACATGGTGCCACATGTTATAGAATTTAATAAGTTCAAATAATGCTCATTTAAAAATGTTTTAGGAACCATTTTTTAATATTTTATTATGTAATGAACATAGAAATTAGTTTGTAGCATGTTTTACTCTTCCGGTTCTTCTGACAATCTGTTATTTTAGTTATGGATACAGTTGGATATTTTATAGAGATGATTAAATTCGTATTAACACGATCAAATACGGTCTCATCAATGCAAAGTATAAAATATCAAATAATATCCATAACTAAAATAACAGATTGTCAGAGGAACCAGAAGAGTAAAACATGCTACAAAATAATTTCTGTTCATTTCATGATAAAATATTAAAAAATTGTTACTACATCATTTTTAAATGAGCATTATTTGCGGTTTATGTAGCTAAAAATGAAAAAACCTTGGCCCCTGGTGGCGCAAACCCGTGCCAAAAAATATGCAGCGGTTCCACAGTCAGATACTTTACTCGCTGCGCCACGGCCACCGTTGAAAATGTTGATGTTTCTCAATAAAAGAAGCGCAACATCGTCATTTGGCTGAATACATTAAATTCTAGTACTTGTACATTATAAAAATCTGTATAATATAATATAAAAATCAAACGTATTTATGCTGTTTTTGCCCGAAAAACACCGAAAAAATCTGTTTTTGATTTTTTTAAACTACGGTGCATCTGCTAAAAAAATCTGAAAAAATTGTGAATGAAAAAAATAAAAAAGTACTCGCTCGAAAACTTCACTACAAAATCTCCATATTTTTTTTTTATTTTTTTTTTTAGTTTTTGATTTTTCATATTTAGGATATGCATTCGAAAAATCTGAAAAAATTCTATCACATGTGGCACCACGTTTGCCATGTTTTAGAATTTTTGCATTCCGTTAAATAGGGAAAAGGGAGCAAAAACCAATATTTTGAATTTTTCCCATAAAGTTTCTTCTGATACCCTGTCGAATGACTCATTCCCGAGTCTAGACCCTTTCAAAGCACTAAGTGCTCCGTTCCATACTAACTTCTGTAGCGAGAACACTGTGAAATGTTGGTGTTGGTTGACATACATATAAACACAGATGGGTTCACATGTACTCTAATTGTTAATTAATCTTAGAATTCACAGTATTAATTTGTTTCTTTTAATTCCGATAGTTTACAACTTCCACGGTTAATTATTGCTGACGTTGCATGATTTTTGTCGTGCGAAGACAAATATTTTTAGAGTTGAAAGAAAATTGTGTTCTTCGTGAAAAAATTTGAGTCACTGTATATCTATATTTCTCTCCGAATGAGAAATTTGCTTCCTATAACTAACTTTTTCAAAGCAAAATGAACGTTCCTGTTTAACTGGAAACTTTTTCTGCTTCTAAGAAAATAAAAGTTCCCTTAATTTATTGCAAAAATGTATGGAGTAAAAGTTTCAATGAATACACTCCATTTTATAATTCTGTTCTTAGAACAGAAAAGACAATAGTAAAAAAATTACTGTTACTCGTTAACTAATTGCGAATTTTAACAGACTCGTTCGTTCCCTGGTAAGAAGTATTTACTTTGTTATAAATAAATTTCAGAATCAAGTGAATAGTGTGACGAACAGACAAGTTAAAAAAGAGCAGAGAACACGTCCATTACCAAATCGATTAACTTCTATTCAAGAAGAAACGTCTGCTTTCTTTAAAGAACAGATTCAGAAGCAAAAGCATAAATCATTTCGTAAGCATTTGTTTATGTAATATTGTCCATATGATCCATATTTAAGATACAAGCACCACAATTTTTTTCTTCCAATTCTTAGAACACTCCTGAGCAGAGTTTCGAACCTCGATTCGAAGGAATCGAGTGCCGTTACGCCTGGTCCAGACATGTGCAATGCGCGTTGTGTAGAACACACTTGAAAGGGTCGATTTTTATGGCTTAACGCGCAACTTACTATGGATGAGATAGGGGCTGCGCGCTGTTTTGCGCACGTCCGTCCTCGATGTTGCACGTGTTTGGACCAGGCCTTATGGCCTTTGGATCAGTATCGAGTATCGAGCGTCCTTAAATGGCCTAATAATGTGCTTGTCTTCACCGGTCTCTTGTCATCTCGAGCTTCGAAACTCGATTCAGGAGTGTTCCGAGAACGTTTCTCTGTCCTCAGAAAAGACACACTTCTGTCTCGAGTATTTAGCTCTTATTTCAGCACCACTGTATAGTTTTATGAAATTGTTAAATTATTTAATTATTAATAACTGCTGAAATTAGTTAACGCCGTTTGTGGTTCTTGAGTTAGTTTATTGATAGAGAACAATATTGATTCTTAACTTAACTTTATAAACTCTTAATACAGTCCCATGACTTCGCACGTGTTACCTTCGTTATACGTAGCAACGCAACTCTATCGACGCTCGAACGACCAATTTCTTTGTTTTGTTAAACTAAGAAATCGGAACTTCCGATTTGCTAACGTGGCGCGTGACGCATGGCGCCCTAAATCAAAAACTTGATTGATTTTAACAATAAGATATTTAGGTCGGAGGAGAACCGTGATCGAAGACATAGATTTGAAGATTCAAGCGAAAATCGGAACCATTTGCATGAAAATAACTAGCGACTGCCGAGAAATCAGTGCGTTTTATATTGATGGTATTACCACCGGATACATAATGAAGGCTTCTTACTCGCAAGTGAATGTTAATTTATCTTCTATCAGTATTATAGATCTCAACGCTGCATCAGTTTACAAGAACGTAAGACAATTTATTGAGACATCTTCACACATTTTCTATATCGTATTAATCTTTTGTTAATATTACGTAGATTATATCAGTGACAGAAGGTACCGAGTCCTTACAGATTCAAGCTACAATGTACAACATCGAACCATCAGATGTTGATAAAAATAATATGTCCATTACAGTCGTAATGGGCTGTTACCGTATCGTCTTTCTGAACGCGTTTGTTTCAAGCTTAATGGTAAAATAACATTTTCTCTCTACGTCTCGTTACAAAAACGGATTCAGACCAATTGATAAAATTCAATTTAACTCAAAATGAATCTGATGCTGTCCATTTTAGTATCGATTGCACAATTTTGCATAGCTTTATTTGCACGATGCGACAATATTTGGTCCGGATTCGGTTTAACAATGCAAATATTTCGTATTTTATAGTGTAGAAATGCACATAATTTTTCAGAGTTTTTTGAGTCACTTCCAAGCAGCGCAACAAGCTATAAAAGACGCATCCGCAGCAGCCGCCGAAGCTGCGAAAACAAACATTAAAGACGTTCAAGAGAGCGCCGAGCGTATTGGACTTGCACTAAAAATCAAGGTTTGTATCCACAGGGTTTTGATTCGTATAAAAATCATTCGTTTGATATCCAACATTTAAGGCTCCAGTTATATACGTGCCAATGCATTCGAAGAGTGATCAATGTTTAACGCTTGACATGGGTAATCTCACTGTATGTAACGTCATTAAGAAGTTGGAAGCTAAAAACGAATATTCAGATCATCCTATTGTCGATGAAATGAAAATTGAACTGCAAAATCTGAAATTGTCAAGGTGAGGATATTAACAATATATAGAATTTACTGAAAAACAAATGATACAATTAAATCCATGCGTAATGTACACTGATGCACAAAATTAAGGGTACACTAAAATTTTTCGAAAAATTTGGT
Organism: Perdita meconis; assembly: GCA_030770465.2. NCBI lineage: Eukaryota > Metazoa > Arthropoda > Insecta > Hymenoptera > Andrenidae > Perdita > Perdita meconis. Next base: position 683,643 of record JASKOS020000032.1, on the reverse strand, counting down.
CATTTTCAAGTGGCTATATCTCCGCGAAAAATAGGTATAAAAAATATATTGAACGGCGCCATTTTATAGCTTGAAGTTTCTAGTTTTTAAATCATGTATTCAATTAATTTTTTGTGCAGTATAGTTCCAGTTTTTTCAAGATAAAAGCGCAACAAAAAAATGTTAACAAATTTTCGTCAACTTTGAAGTGATGCATGGGATGAAAGAAATTTTTCTTTGTGAATCCATTTCAATTCTCTTAAAGAACAAACTTTTCCCTTTAATTTCGTTTTTTTGGATTTGTTCTGCCATTTTTTTTACCGTGTTTACGACTGCGTAATCGTAGAAAAATTGCAAAGGGTGTTTTGGAAAGCTGAAAAGTTTTCCTTCAAAGGCGTTTCCTCGAAAATTTGGTGAGAATTTTTTTTCACCGTTTTTTTCAGTCATTTCAAAATGACCTAAAAAATTAGGTAATTACCTAAAAGATTTTTGCGAAAAGATTTGATAGAAATGCTTTCCTACATTTCGCAAATCTTTTTCTCTTTTCAAATAAAGTGAAAGCAAGAAAAAAAAAAAAAAAAAAAGATGCGATTGGAGCTCACACGCCGCGAGAACCAAAGGAACCCCTGGCCCCTTTTCAGATCATATCGCATATTTCATTATCAAGGGCACAGGGTAAAAAAAATCTGATCGGTTCGGCCTTTGGCACAGGTGTTACGGGCACCTTAAAGTAAAAAATACGTAGACACCTAAATGTTTCCATGATTTTTCTAAAAGTGGCATCATGTTTTGTGAAAAGTGGTAATTACCTCATTTTTTAGATCGTTTTGAAATGAATTGTATACGATGAAAAAAAAATTGTCACCAAATTTTCGAGGAAACGCCTTTAAAGGGAAACTTTTCAGCTTTCCAAAACACCCTTTGCAATTTTTCAACGATTACGCAGTCATAAATTATAAGCGCTCAAAGTTAAAATAGTAAATAACTCGGTAAAAAAAAATAGTAGAACAATCCAAAAAAACGAAATTACAGGGAAAAGTTTGCTCTTTAAGAGCATTTGAATGGATTCACGAAGAAGAATTTCTTTCATCCCATGCATCACTCAAAGTTGACGAAAATTTTTTAACATTTTTTTGTTGCGCTTTATCTTGAAAAAACTGAAACTATACTGTACAAAAAATTAATTGGATGCATGATTTAAAAACTAGAAACTTCAAGCTACAAAATGGCTGCCTTCAATATTTTTTATACCTATTTTTCGCAGAGATGCAGCCACTTAAAAATGATCAAATTTTTCGAAAAATTTTAGTGTACCCTTAATTGTGTGCACCAGTGTATTTAATATTTGTAATTGTTAACTCACGAATGTATTATTTTTATGTAGAGTACGATTGAACATGGAAAGCTTAACAATGGAAAGTGAAATACTGCTACTGGAGCCAGTTAGTTTCACGTTACTTATAAAGCGCAATCTTTCGACCGCTTGGTTTACTTCTATACCGGATATCGAAATGTTTGGGAGATTAAATAAAATTAACGTATTATTAAGTAAAGAGGATTACCTAACAGCGATGCAAGTGCTGGAACAAAATTTGGGCGAAACGATTGAAGATACCAAAGTCGTACAAAATATTAGTCAAACTGAGAAAAAGCTTGAAGTAGAAGTGGAACATCATCAAAATGGTAAGTACGAATAATCGTTTCTATTCTACTCAAAATTAGCAACGAGTGAAATAATGAACATTTTGACATACATAGATAGATTTGGAAGCACCGTTGTGACGGATTCAGAAGCTACAGACTTCCAAGAACAAACACATACACACACATCGACAAAGTTTGAATTCGTTATGGACAGTCTCGTGATTAATTTATTTACAGGAGGTTCAAAGATGGTAATTTAATAGTAGTTTGTTTTTATACCTTTTGCTATTTCATAATTGTACCTAACAATTATTTAACAATTAATTCACAGCTACGATCGCATAGTTCTCTTATGTTTCTGCCCGAGAATGGACTAGCGAAGTTCTCTTTGACACATTTCGCATTAAAGGGCAGAATATTTGCTGATGGATTAATGGCAACATCGATCATTCTCATGAATTGCACATTAGACGATACGCGTTACAATAGGCAAGGTTCTCTCGTTAGAATCATGGAAAGTACAACGGCGATACCTTCTATCGACGACGTGGAAAATGAATCAAAGCCTATTCGCAGTATGTTTGATATGACTATTAGGCAAAGTTCGAACGACACATTTGGTAAGTTTCGATAGCACAAAATTGATCTGAAATGAAACAAGAATTGAAATTGTCGTTTACAGTTGATGTTCGAGTCTTTTCTTTCGGTATAATCGTATCTCTCGATTATTTAATGAAACTAAAAGACTTCTTCACTATCGAAACAACACCAACTACTAAGCCAGCAGCCCAAAGTTCATCAAAAAATAACGAACCGACGACAAAAAGAAAAACTTCCGCGGTGCCGAACAAAAAAATGTTTACGATTAATTTGCACGTTGAAAAACCGGATATTATTCTTCTCGAAGATATGGATGACATAAACTCCAATTGTATTATATTAAATGTAATAACAATGCGTGCAATTTTCTAATTGGTAAATAATTTATCCATTAATGATTTTCTATACAGTATGATTTCTTTTTAAGACCGAGCTGCTATTAAAAGTTCGTTTAATGGGCGAGCATCAAGTAATAACAGGTTCTATCAAGGATTTATCAATTTTGGCTGGTATTTACAATCCAATGAAGAGAAGCGATTGGATATATCAGGTAAAGCTTTTACATTCCGTTTCGTGATTATGCTGTGCTGATAATTTATGTGGCATACTGATTTTTCGTAGGTTCTGCGACCATGTAGTGTTAGCGTAGCAGGTTCGACACCAGAAGGAAAGGGATTTCATGTAGATGTTTGTTGCACGGATATTCATATATCCGTTTCGCCAGGTAATTTAATCGATCCTCCAGTTTTAACGCATAATCATTAATACTCGTGAAAAAGAAATTGAAACAATAAATTCTTAATCTGTAGGCGTTATAGAAATATTAAATAAAGTTGTGCATACCGCTACGAAGACGGAAATAAAAGATCAAGAAGTGGTTATTTCCGAGCCAAATCACCAAGGATTATGGATCATAACGCCATTTGAAGAAAGTGATTTTTGGTTCTTAAAAACAGGTTCGATGCGGTTTAAGAATCCCTAAGTTTTTTGCATACAATTATTTTCCTCATAAATTCTCTCCTCTCTTTTTCGTTTTTATCTCATTTTAGAAGTAGGCGTCGAAGCTGTAGAAGATTTTGTATATCCCGATGACGAAGAGGCTACAGTGTACCAAGCAGAACTAGCAATAATTTCAGCACCAACAATTTTATTCACGCTGGAAGCAGGCGTCGGCAACAAAACGTTACCTATGCTTCTACTTCATATTGGAGTCCAAAGTAATGTTCACGATTGGAGTTCGAAAGCTGTAAGAAATATCAAATTGATAGTAACAATATTTCGCTTCGCGTTTATTCGAGAATTATTACTTTCAGATGAGTATAGAATGTACGATGTCGTTAGTTATGGCCTACTACAACAGTTGTTTGGCGTTGTGGGAGCCATTAATCGAACCAATCGAGGGAACTAGAAATGGAAAAAGAATATCAACGCCTTGGGAATTGAAAACTAAAGTAATATATTGCGTTTCAATAGATAAAATTATTATAACAATATTTCATTAGAGTCATTGATTCAACAAATTTTCGCTTGGATCTGTTCAGATCCAATTTAACGAGCTGTCATTCGACTCTAAAGGAGCAAGTGCAGTTAGTCCAACTTCGGATAGCGAAGGGGAAGAATTCCATCAGACGGCAAAAATGTCTATCGATATAGTGTCTTCTGTAAGTTACTATAATCAATTATAAAACTAGTATTTTTCATTTTCTACCAAAAACACATTTCCAATATTTCGTAATAGGAAAATTTGGAAATAACTGTAACGAAAACTTGCCTCGACGTGCTGAAGCAACTTGGCAATGCGTTTTCATCTGCAATGGAAATGGATGGGAAGAAAACTGCGAAAAATGTGGCACCTTACGTACTCAAGAATGAAACTGGCTTAGCAATGACTTTGAATTTAGAGCGCAGTCACTTCAAGGTTATTTATTTTTTATTTTCAATTTGATATTACCTACCGAATTTATAACACTTCTAAACAAGATGTTGCTTTAGGTATTTAACCACGGATCGAAAGTTGCGAATGAAAACACGGACTCGTACATGGAAGTAATCCTGGAATCCAGCGCTTCGGTCGAACTTGCACCGAAAACTATAAAAAGCCAAATACCTTTGCTCGATCAATTGAAAACTGATTCGATTAAAGAGAGAGAAAACGACAAATTCATTGTTTCGGTAATAAATTATAGTTTCGTATTAAGTCGATTATTTTTAAATTAATGTTCAGTCAATTATTTTCTAATTCAATTAGGTATAAACAATATTTGCTGATCTCCAAGAAAGTGCGAAAATCCAATAATCGAGTTGTCTAGGCTAAAATATTCTCTGAAATTTGTGTGATCGTCGTATTTGTTGTAAGATAAAATTATTTTTAATTGATACGTCATATTTTGTTGCAGTTTAAAGAAATTGGTAGCACCTTGGCTATACCAGTTTTAAAAGCTGACAAGAGATTTTTTTCATTGAAATACCGAAAAGAAGGTTCTGAAGAATGGGGTATCGTTTCCGATGTTGTAGTCGATGAAGGAAGTACGATTGTTACTCTCAGAAGTATTCTCCAAGTGAGCAGTATTACTTTTAATCGACAGTTTCTGTTTATATCTCGATAACTAGCAACAACCAATGATAACGTAAATATTTCAGGTCCACAATCATTTTAACGAGCCAATATCTGTGTATTATATGACCAAACGTGGAAATGAAGTTGAATGTGTAGGCACTGTTGCTCCGGATAGTAAATTAAATCTTCCATTGGACACTGTTTATACTCCAACGAATGCTTACTGGTTATTTTTCAGCGTTGACAAGTAAGTTTTTAGAAATTTCTCCAAAAAAAAAAACTAAAAATAGGTGGATTTTTTCACGAATCGCTTATTTTTGTGATAGATATGAACTTCTGAAAAATCACCGTCGATCGGCTGCCGGCTTCCCCCCTTTTCTGGGTCAAATGTTAAAAGAAGTAGTTTTTCGCAAATAACACAAAAATGGTTAGTCAAATTGAAAAATATTTTAGATAAAAATTTCAGACCGTGGAATTCTATAATATTTTTTCATACATTCAATCCTTTTTACGATAACGTTCAACAAACGTGCTCCTATTAACCTCGGATCACTTGTACAAACCCGAAAAATAGGCTCTAGTTCAAATGTGCATAACTTCTACAAGAACAGTCATACTAACATGGTCCGAAAGGCTTTTGAAAGCATGAAGTCTCTACTTTCATATATTTCTTCTAGATTTTGATTGCGTTGTTTTTTGGCAGTGTTATAGCGATATAAATGGCACGTTGAAAATTTTTAAAAATTTTGTTCAAGTTTTTAATGCTCCATGAAACGCAAAAAATTGTTTAGGCGTGTAGCACTTATACCATTCGAAAGCGGCTACCTTTTGCTTTAAAACGAGTCCTTGGCGAATATTGTACGTTTTTTTTCGTAAAGTTATTCAACTTTGATGCAAAAATGGTTCCCTTAACTTTCAATGCTTGTAGAAAGTGATAGAATTATCGTAGAACATGGCTGAAAAAGCAACAGAAAGCTTAATCTTTCCTCTTTAAGATGCAGTTTTTACATTTACAATTAGATTAACATTTCGATAGTCTACGTCCTTTCGAAAATGGCCTCAAAAATGCCGATGCCGACGATGGTAGTGGAGTCAATATAGGTCCGCCACTGGTGAAAATTAGTGCGAAACTTTTTGTGAATCGAAAACATTAAAACATAAAGGCCATGGCGAAAAAATTATCGTAGCGAGTTCACATTAGGCTTAAATGAATCGGTAAACCGTCCACTTTAAAACGAGCTTAAGATCACGATGTCTTAATCAGCCGTTACTGAGATACAGTGAGTTAAAGGAAACATGGAATTTGTGCCATTTTTAAGGCTATTTTCGAAAGGACGTAGACTATCGAAACGTTAATCTAATTGTAAATGTGAAAACTGCATCTTAAAGAGGAAATATTAAGCTCTCTGTTGCTTTTTTAAGCTGTGTTCTACGATAATTCTATCACTTTCTACAAGCATTGAAAGTTACGGGAACCATTTTTGCATCAAAGTTGAATAACTTTGCGAAAAAAAATCGTACAACATTCGCCAAGGACTCGTTTTAAAGCAAAAGATAGCCGCTTTCGAATGGTATAAGTGCAACGCGTCAAAAAAAATTTTTGCGTTCCATGGAGCATTAGAAACTTGGAACAAAATTTTTAAAAATTTTCAACGTGCCATTTATATCGCTATAACACTGCCAAAAAACAACGCAATCAAAATCTAGAAGAAAAATATGAAAGTAGAGACTTCACGGTTTCAAACGCCTTTCGGATCATGTCAATACGACCGTTCTTGTAGAAGTTATGCACATTTGAACTAGAGCCTATTTTTCGGGTTTGTACAAGTGATCCCTTAATTTTTTTGCGGAGTGTATAATGTACATACCACCGTGAAAACATTAAGAACGTATTATTGCAAAAACGGTTGGGTTTCTCAAAAAATATTATAGAACCTTTTTTATGCAGAATTTCACGCTTAAATTTTTGTCTAAAACATTTTTCAATTAGATTAACCATTTTTGAGTTATTTGCGAAAAACTAATTTTTTTAACATTTGACACAAAAAAGGGGGCGGAAGCCGGCAGCCGATCGACGATGGTTTTTCAGAAGTTCATACCCATCAGAAAAATAAGCGATTCGTGAAAAGATCCACCTATTTTTTTAGTTTTTTTACAGATTGCCCACGTTTTAGTCTAATGCTCCTGAGCTAATATGTGTCTATATATTCTTAATTTATAGATATATGGTATCGATAGAGCCATTTCTATGGAAGGATCTACAGAAAACTGTTTCAATGACTAAACTTTTAAAATGTGAAAGTCGAATGAAGCAAGAGGTCACAGAACCTTTTTACATAAAGGTAATAAATTCAATTACATTCTTGTATCATTCCTATACATTCCTATTCTTACGAAAGTATTCTACACTGTATAGTGCATAACGCAGATTTCACTCTATGCATTTTAATAACAGTGTTTTACGTACGTTCGACAGTAATACAATGAAATTTAGATGATTTACTTTTTTAACGCTGTAATCGAAGGTTTCGTTTGAAAGATGCTTTCATAAGCAGCAGTTTTTACTTTTAGATGTTTTTCGTGATGATTGTGGTCGGTAGTATTTTCTATAATAACAACAGTATTGGCTTATTATTGAATGCTATTAACTGGCGTTCAATGTTCTGTCATTTCATTGATTACGTCAAGCGTCGTTGCTTGAAAAATTTACCTTCCGAACACCCAAAATATCTGGAAGCACCTATTCAGGTACTACCATTTTCCTATCTAGTTTGAGACAAGTTTGCCGTTTCTACATTATATAAAATGAGTATTAAACGACGTATACTTTTCTTGTTGCTATTAGATAGTCAATATTCTAAACGTGAATGCAAACAATTATTGTTACACTAATTTAATTTCACATAGTATGCTTGAGTATCTTTAGTTACATAATTAGAATCGAATTATTTATATATACTAACAAGAATTTAGTCAAGAGAATATTATGAATAATACCGTGAAAGAATGTTTCGATTTTCGAAATATTTTTTTCAGATAACATTTATTATAATAATGAGTATTTTTTTTTTGCCAGGTAAAATAAAGTAATAAATACTTTACTATTTTTTTTACGCTTCACATTATAATGATGTTTACATGTTCGAACTTTGTTTTAGGAGTTACATTAATATTCGTTATTGTCTGTTGCACGTTTTTTTCTTTCATTCCTGTTGCACAGTATGAATGCGTCGTTATTATTCCGTTCTGTTGAAAGTATTGTTCATCAGTTTAAATAGTGGCATAAAAAGCAATAGAGCAACATTGTAGAATATAAAATAATGCAGATGTATTGCAAAAAGTGCACTAACTTCATAAATTCATTGAAACCTTTACAGGTTGTCGGCGAAATAGAACAAATTTATTTTGAAAATACTAGCCGGCACACAATGGCAAGTACCATTTACAATGTTCATTTGTATCCATCCGTGTATTTGAAGAATTTCCTTCCTATTGACATTATTGTCTGTTTACCTGGAGCCGTTCAAGAAAAACTTTTGGAAGCAGGCACTTCTTATCAGATCCCTACTATTGATCCTGAGAGATCTAGTATTATCATAAAGGTAAGAGATACTCACGAAAACGTAAATCGTTTGTTTCTGACGTTTAATATTATTTTTTTAGCTACCGAACTACTTGGAAAAAGATTGGTCATGCAGAGGCGAAATATTAGCCAATCCACCAGAATTTTCAGTCTGGTCTTTCGAATCTTTTGACAGCGTGCAGAAGGTAGTAATGGATTTAGGAATGCACACGTCGCACAAGCACGGTTCTATTATTATGGCGTTATACTGTCCATTTTGGATGTTGAATAAAACAGGTTTAATGCTGTCTTATCGAGTAAGTTTGAACAAAATTGTTTTCTGCTATAAATTTTTTATTACTACCTATAACATTCGTAATATTTATTTTTTTCTTTTCTTTTTTTTTTTTTGCTTTATATATTATTCGCTTATTATTAGACTGCGGATTTTATGCATTTATGGCGATAATAAATGTGTAAAAACTCAAAGAGACTGTAAAGCTATGCCAAAATACGCAAAATATCAAAAATATAATTCAAGTTAAAATATTTAGAAGATTAAAATTACCATTGTTCAAGTTCCAATTCTTTATTTATGCTTGCAAAATTTCATTTTGCATAAAAATCCGCAGTCTACTTATTATATTTCTGTGTGACTTTATGTGATGCAACATGTTTACAGAAAATTTCATTCTACTTTCTAATGTATTTTTCTTTTTCACGAAGAAATATAAATAAGGCGTAATTGTCTTTGATTCGCTATAAAGTGTCGAAAAAGTACTTTACCCATGTATTTAAGTATTTCAAAATATACGCATATCATTTCTTTCTGTTTATTAAGCGAAAATAAGTTTCACAACATTACGAAATTCGTAAAGTAATAATATTCATCGTAACGATGCTATTACGTTTTAGTAGCTGTATTAAGCATGCAATTAATCTCCTTACGCAATGCTTTAGTTTGATATTTTTCACAACGTTTGAGTGCTATGTTGTATTATGCATGATGGAAATAGAATAATGTTGCAAATCGTTAAACCTGTATGATCCCCGTCTTATTCGATACATTATTTTACAGAAATCAAGTAAGGTTGGCAAAGAACACTCAAGTCCAGTCAAGGTAGTGATTTCATATTATAGTAATCTTTCAAGCTTTTGAATGCAACACTTTAATATATGAGTTGTCGTATGCAAGGTTCATTTAAAAACAAAAAGATTAAACTTATTTTTACGAATGTATAAATTCAAACTGTTTCATTTTCGAAACTTTTGGTTCAGTTAAAGACTTTTTATTACGTTATTAGCATGTTTCAAGTTTTATCAGGTTCTATAATAGCTTATTAAAGGGAACTTTTATTATATCGAATATAACGTAACAGTAATAGGGGAAACTACGAATCTGCTTTTATCCATATTCAGGAAAAATGTCGTTGCTGACAGTAATACGAAAATACATAGAAAGGTATCTTTCAGAATTTGGTTTGTGTCATGAAACCCCATCGTCAACGTGCAGAATGCAGGAAGAAGAAAGCACGTTCGGTGATACATTCTTTTCATTTTATATTGGTGACGTTGAATTAATCTTTCCTTGTACAATGCAAAATTTAACCGTGTCTGTCTATTCGTTAACGTACTAACAATTGGTTCATTGTCGTAATCAGTGTTTCCTTTTTAACTAGATACAAGTAGCAAGTGGCACGTATTCTATGTGTATTTAACACAAATAATAGTGTATGTAATTTTGAGCTTCTCAATATCATTTGTGTAATAGTGTTTGTAGTAATTGGGACATAACTTTGTTCCAAGCGAAGTTAAAGACAATTTATTACCGTACTAGTTTTCTCGTGGATGCATCGATGCATTTCCACAGTGCACTTACACTTTTTTTTTTTTAATGGAACTTCATATTTTTTTTGTATAAATCCATTTTCCATATCATTTTACTTTCTTCGAAAACTGAATGTTATTTGAAGTTCTATGTCAAGTTGGAATCACTATGTTGCTATTATGTTTACTAAAATCGTGCTAACACTTTCTACTTCTCTTTTGACTATTTTTGCAAAATTTTCTTATACAATTTTTCTCAAACTTCACTTGAAACGGAATCCTAGTTTGTCCCAATGACTAGAAACACCCTGTATAGTGTTTCAAAAGGAACGAAATTTATTATTCGTATTTTCCATTTGTATTTGTCTTTGTTTATTAACTCGTGGCTGCATTCTTATGATCTTGCAACATTAAGCAAATTTTTCACGTGCTGTAAGTGTATAAATATTGCTTCAAATTACACTGTTCAACACGGATCTGATTTTGTAAACTTGAATAAACATTTCTTATAGATTTCGACGTGCTGAATACGAATCTGCAAACCGTTTTTTCCAGAATGTACAGTTTTTGAAAAAATCAATTTTGAAAAAAATAAACTAATTTTCAACTTTGGAATTTTTTTCTGCTTTTACCATAATAGTTATTTAGTTGCTCTTGCCACGAAATTATTCTGTGGACTCTCCCGAATAAAATGATATAAATAATTATTAGATTCTAAGCATCGAAATAGGTTTAAATAACAATTAAAGTGAAAAGGACACCCAAAACGCACCCAGTTTTGCTGATATTTTTCACTTTATTTCAAAAAGTAAGGGTCTAGGAGAAAATTTGAGCATACCACGCGATAGAGCAAACCTTTCTACTAAGTAAAGCATCAGGCGAATTTCCAAAATTATTTTTGTTTTCAATATAGAAATAAAATAGTTTGGCGAAGCGCGCAGAGGACGCCTCGCTTGCCGCCTCGCCTCGCCTTAACTATTTTATTTCTATATTAAAAACAAAAATAATTTTGGAAATTCGTCTGATGCTTTCCTTAGTAGAAAGGTATGGTAAAACTTTCTCCTAAACCCTTACTTTTTGAAATAAAGTGAAAAATATCAGAAAAAATGGGTGCGTTTTAGGTGTCCTTTTCACTTTAATTCGTATTTAAACTTATTTCGATGCTTAGAATCTAATAACTATTTATATCATTTTATTCGGGAGAGTCCACAGAATCGTTTCGCGTCAAGAGCAACTAAATAACTATTACGGTAAAAGCACAAAAAATTCCAAAGTTGAAAATTTGTCATTGTTTTCAAAATCGATTTTTTTAAAAACTGGTACGATCTGGAAAAACGGTTTGCAGAGATTCGTATTCAGCACGTCGAAATCTATAAGAAATGTTTATTCAAGTTTACAAAATCGAAAAAAGTCGAAATTTGTCGAACAGTGTTATAATTGTGGCATGTGTAAGGCATGATATGATTACTATAACAATAAATAGCATTGTTAACAGAGGTGTAAAAATGAAATAGCGAAGAAGCTTATCTTTAGTTATAGCAATACATTGATAAGAAATTTTTTTAAAAATACGCAAATCTCGACATATGTAAATAATTATACTTTTATGCTTTGTTTTCTGATATATTACATGTAAATGATTTGCAAGAATAGAATTAACTGGTGTTGGCAAATTTATGTTCATTGTATTATGATGTAATGTATAATATTGTTGCTTCAACAAACAATGTTGTACATGTGTAGAAATGTTCAAATCCGTTATATTTTGATTGCACAACATAAATGAACTGACAAAGTGTAATTGGTATTAGTGCGAATGTTTAATTCAATAAACGTTTTCAGAGTGGAGAAGACTACTTAAATGTATTGTATCATCCAGAGAACTTTAAAGGACCAATATTATTTTCATTTCGCTCGAAAGTTTTCTTCGGTAAGAAGAAGGCGATGGTTAGAGTGGAGGATGGTGAATGGTCCGACAAATTTTCGATAGATGTTGCGGGAAGCGAAGGAATGGTCGCTTGTAGATACAATGGATTGACGTACCAGGTTACTTAAATTAAATTATTCCATCGTAAATATAATGTGTTAATTACATTTATTTAAATATTCCTCTTCTGTTATAGATCGGAGTTCACAATCAGCTGACATATAATTCTCTAACGAAGCAGGTTACATTTACTCCATATTACGTGCTTATAAATAATTCGAATTTTCTCATCGAATGTCAGGAGGGTGACAGACCAGCTGATCCTATGATCAAGGTCGTAGTTTATTACCTTTTATTACCTTTTATTACGAAGAAATAGCATTATATATTTCCTTATCTTTTCGTTAACAGATTCCTCCTGGTGAATGTACAGCACTTTGGCCTCGCTCTGAACACGAACAAAAGACTTTAAGAGCAAAGATCGCAGGTGAACCTGAGAAAACTGCACCATTCATTTATACAGAAAGTCACACAGCTTTATTGAAATTAGATAATAAGGTTTGTTTACTTACGATCAGCTCTTTCCTTATAAGAAAAACGAAGAGCGCCGAATTGCATCTATATTAAAACGAAGTTTATTTGACAGTATGGAGGAATCAATGTCGACGTACAAATAAGCGAAGGTGGAGTTTATATTTCTTTATCTATTTATACTTATGGAAATGCTCCAGCGTTAATTGTTAATCATACTCCTCACACTATCAACTTTTGGGAGAAAGGTTCACTGATGAATGTTAGGTGTGTTTCGTTTTATTTTTACATTTGTATATTTTAAAAAAAATAGAGGAATAAAACGTCAATTGCTTACAGATCTGTACAGTCGTTTAATAGAATGTTTTATACTTGGGAAAATCCAGCAGGAGTACGAAAGTTAATATGGGAAGACAATAATAAGAAAGAAATTGTAGAAACTCTCCGAAAGGTAAGAGTTCAGATACAAATTAGTACGATTTAATTATCTAGCACTGAGATTTTTCAAAAATTGCATTGTTTAGGATACTTTAGGTGCTTTTCAATTGCCAGATTTGGAGGAAGAAGTGTTTTATGTGTCATTTTTAGACGGTACACAACGAATACTTTTATTTACAACAAGTATGAAAATTGCCGAGGACTGTCAATTAGCAGGTGATCTCGAAACCATAGCACAAGAGGTAACAATAAGCATCCATGGCATTGGACTTTCGCTCGTTAACAATATAACGAAATCAGAATTACTGTACATGTGTATAGCTAGGTAAATAAATAACAATCCGAAATTTAGTAATTGATAATCTTCGTATCATAATTATAATAATGTCAAATATCTCTTTCTATAATATAGTTCAGGAATTATGTGGGAAGCGTGTAAACCTACGTCCCGTCATTGGCGTGCTCTTAATGTAAGAGAAGTGAATCTAATAGAAGAAGGGCACCAAAAATATATGCGCGAAATACAAATAGGACATGAACCACCACAAAAAATAATACTTGAACCGAAACTGGAGGTAATTGAAATTGAACTTTCTTTCTTACAAAAATATGTTAACAAAAACATACATACATATTATTAGAATTCTCTGGAACAAATTATTTATTTACATTTATTATGAAAATATTAACAAATCTCCAGAATTTGGCGTAAAATGTACGCGTAATAAGTATTCATACAGTCCTTGAATCGTAACATGCTACATAGAACAATTACAAGATAATCTATGATATCTAAACATACTTACAAGGGAACATATCGAACCCGCACACTCCGATTTTGATGCAATTTATGTGACACATAGTTCTCAGAAAAATATTTCACACGTATTTTTTCTTATCTGCCATCTTCCATGTTGAAGAGGGTGATAACAGCCCCTAAAGTTGAGGGGTGAAAAAACGTTTTTTAAAATATCTTTGGAACCACACAGTGTAGAAGGTCGCTTTTTTTTTAAATTCCGCGTTTTTAAACGACGAATTCAGATATGTAATCAGTTTAGAGAGAAAGTTATTTGTTTAAACAATATAATTAAAAAACGTAATTTTTTAAATAAATTTTTGGCTACACGTCAATCCACATTCTTGTAAATTTATATACTGAAACTATGGACCAAAATAGGGGACACGTGTCTCGGGAAATTTTGTTTTTTTTATTGTATAACAAAAATTATTAAATGCACAAAAATATTTTGGTAAGTATTCGGAACAGGGACGACCTCACCAATTTTCATGACCTTGAAATATATTATAAAGACCATAATTCTGAACAACTTTTCCCTATTACATGTTACAGCCGCTCGACTTTAGTTTCCGAGGTATACATAAAAATAATTTTTATACTTTCATGTTCGGTTTATATGTCAGTATGGACGTGTTTTACTTTCAATATTTAGAAAAGTCATCGAAATAGGTCTGGGCTAGGTTATTTAACGAGGAGGGGGGTTGAATAGACGAGCTTTCGCCTGAAGTTATGTATTTGAGCGTTGAAAACATTTTTGGTGTATATCTCACAATTTAAAGCTGAGCGGCGGTAACATGTATGTACATGAACAAATAGTTCGTCTTTATAATATACATATTTCAAGGTCATGAAAATTGGTGAGGTCGTCCCTGTTCCGAATAATTACCAAAATATTTTTGTGCATTTAATAATTTTTGTTATACAATAAAAAACAAAATTTCCTGAGACACGTGTCCCCTATTTTGGTCCATAGTTTCAGTATATAAATTTACAAGAATGTGGATTGACGTGCAGCCAAAAATTTATTTAAAAAATTATGTTTTTCAATTACATTGTTTAAACAAATGGCTTTGTCTCTAAACTGATTACATATCTGAATTCGTCGTTTAAAAACGCGGAATTAAAAAAAAAAAAAAGCGACCTACACCGTGTGGTTCCGAAGATATTTTAAAAAACGTTTTTTCACCCCTCAACTTTAGGGGCTGTTATCACCCTTTCAACATGGAAGCTGGCAGATAAGAAAACATACGTGTGAAATATGTTTCTGAGAACTAGTTGTCACATAAATTGCATCAAAATCGGAGTGTGCGGGTTCGATATGTTCCCTTGTTAGCATCAGTATGTCTGGAGACGCTGTCGGTATGGACTAGTATCCTAAATTCAGACATTATCAACTGTAAAATGGGACGAAAACGCAAGGAAACCTCTAAAGAAGAAAGGAAAATTGTTATGAATTTACATAATAAGTGTAAAACAGTGAGTGAAATTTTTAAACGTTTAAATAGACCGAGGTCCACGATTCAAGGAATCATTGACAGATATGGCGATCGAAAAACTGTAAAAAATAATCCAAAAAACGGACATAAACGAATAATAAATGAGTACACCGGCCGATGGATAATTCGAAAAATAAAGCAAAATCCAAAGATAAGTGCGGTGAAAATCACAGCTGAACTTAAAAATGATCTGAACATTAATGTATGCAGTAGTACAGTGCGCAATTTTTTACGGGATAGAGGATATCATGGCAGAGTAGCTCGTAAGAAATATTTCGTAAATGAAATTAATAAAAAGAAACGATTGCAATTCGCGAAAGAGTACGTTAATGTTCCTGTGGAGTACTGAAACCGTATTATATTTACTGATGAGAGTAAATATAATGTATTTGAGTCAGATGGACGATGTACAGCATGGCGGAAAAAAATACCGAGCATGAACAACGAAATTTGAAGCCGACCGTAAAGCATGGAGTAGGATCGGTCACAGTTTGGGGCTGTATGATTGCGAGCGGGGTTCAATCCCTTCATTTTTTCGATACTATCACGGATCACAAAAGGTACATCGATGTTCTAAAAGAGCATCTTCAGGCTAGTGCAAATAAAATGGAGTTGCAGGACAATGATATAATTTGGCAAGATAATGATCCGAAGCATAATGCTTCTAATACACGGCACTGGATCCTATATAATGTGCCGCAGCAATTCAAAATCCCTCCACAGTCTCCAGACGTAAATGTGATAGAGCACTTATGGAGTCATCTTGAAGAAAAAATTCGAGACCATCACATTTCTTCCAAACAAAATTTAAAAAATTCACTTTTAAAGGAATGGAACAAAATTTCCAGTACTATGACCAAAAATTTAGTAAATTCGATGCCGCAACGGCTTAAAGCGCTTATACTACAATCTAAAGAGAATCCCATTAGATACTGAAATAGCAAATACATTGATTTTTGTTACGCTTATGTACTAAAATTGATAGTTTTTGTTGTAAAATTAGAAGTGTACGAGTGTACGAATACTTATTACGCGTATATTTTACGCCAATTTCTGAAAATTCGTTAATATTTTCATAATAAATATAAATAAATAATTTGTTATTAATGACATTTGTTTCAGAGATTTCTAAGAATATGTATGTATGTTTTTGTTAACATATTTTTGTAATAAACAAAGTTTTGCAAAGTTTTTGTTCAAATTGACTACTGTACGAATACTTTGTACATTCACTGTATGTTTCACAATATTTAGTAAACGTAACACTTTATCGAATATTTAATCACATTCTTTAGTTTCAAATTGAAACAAAATATAGCGGAGAAACTAAACTTGAAGAATTTAACGCAACTGTTTAAACAGTTTTCTTTCCGACGAAGCAAAGAGAAGATTGACTAGTCGTTGTACATAGTTACTAACAAAATTTAATTTCAGATTGATTACTTGAATATGGAAATGTTGAAACCACATCGTCGCTACCTACGACGTACCTTTCAAACTGGATTATGGCTACTGTATCGAACATCAGAGCATCAAGTACAGTTGCATGCGAAAATCAATAGACTTCAAATTGACAATCAGCTTTCCGATTGTGTGTTTCCCGTTATATTAGCCCCGGTTCCACCTCCAAAAAGTGTTATGCAGGATTCTGGTAAGTTTTCTTTATCATAAATCGTATACTTTTTTCTACCGCTTATTCATTTCTTTTTTGTTTCCAACAGTGATGAAACCATTCGCTGAACTTAGTCTGGTTAAAAGATTATTAGAACACAGTACTGTCCAACAGTTTCGATACTTCAAAGTCCTTGTACAGGAATTTCATGTGAAAGTTGATATCGTGTTTATTAATGCGCTAATGGGACTATTCGAAGCTAATGAAGTCAATGACACGGAAGAAGTATATTACATTTATATTCTTTTATTGCGTTTATACAAGGTCTTTGACTACAGGTGGGAGAAAGGAGTGATTTTAGTCGCTAAAAGCAGGGCTGGCTTTGTGTCCACGAAGCGTTGCTTCATAAACGCGTACCAAAGCTGACAGAAGCTTACTGTACGCTTCTGTGCAGCGAACAATGTAAAACAAATGTAAATACAAAAAGATCCGTCCATAAATCGTCAGAGTCACACTTTTGTCGCGAACTGTTTTTCGCAAATAACTCAAAAATGGTTAGTTTAATTGAAAAATGTTCTAGATAAAAGTTTGAGAGCGTGGAATTTTGCGTAAAAAAGGTTGTATAATATTTTTTGAGAAACGCAACCGTTTTTGCAATAATACGTCCTTAATGTTTTCACGGTGGTACGTACATTATAATAGGAGCACGTTTATTGAACGTTATCGCAAAAAGGATTGAATTTATGAAAAAATATTATAAAACCTTTTTTACGCAGAATTTCACGCTCTTAAATTTTTATCTAAAACATTTTTCAATTAGACTAACCATTTTTGAGTTACTTGGGAATAACTACTTTTTTTAACATTTGACCCCCAAAAAAGGGGGGGGGGAAGTTGGCAGCCGATCGACGGTGATTTTTCAGAAGTTCATACCCATCACAAAAATAAGCGATTCGTGAAAAGATCCACCTATTTTTACTTTTTTTTGCAGAAATTTCTACAAACACTGGACTAGAAGTCCAGCGTACGACACTGTTGATCGCTGGGCGTACAAAATCTTGCGCTCTAAATGTGGGTACTGCATATTCTGTTTACAAGCAAGCTTCGCTTTATTTTTATATTGTCTGTAGTGATGGGATTTCAATTACTTCGAATCAGTGACGAAAACTTCGAATTGTTTGGAACACGATTCGAAGCTTACAACTCCTGAAAATCTTGGAAGTCTTGAAAGTCGTGAATCGTCAGAGTTCCGACAGATATTGAAAGCTTGATGATTATTTCATATTTTACACACTTTTTGATTGCTTCTTTTACTTTCAAGACTTCTAAGATCGTTCAAGACTTCCAAGACCTTTCAAGACTTTCAAGGGTTCTAAGCTTCGAATCGTGTTCTAAACGATTCGAATTTCCACAGTCTTTAAAACTTCGAATCATTTCGAAGTTTAAATTCAAATGCCCATCACTAATTATCTACGTACGAAATGGTGAGTGTCGAAGATGTCATAGCCCTTTATAATAACACTGTCCAACAGCCAATGTTTGTTCCGATATTCATTATACTTTTCTTATAGAATTTCGTGCGCTGATCACGAATCTGAAATCCGTTTTTTTCTATCACCCTCAGTTTTTGAGAAATTTAATTTTTTAAAAATGACACATTTTTCAACTTTGAACTAATTTTGTGACGTTATTACAAAAGATATTTCAGTTTTGTTTATATATAATGATTCTGTAGACTTTCCTCTATACACTGATATCAATTTTTCGCTCGCTGTTTCTGAGCACCACTGTCGGCAACTCGGCGCCTACGGACCAATTTTGCTTCCTACTTTGGAAAAAATATTTGTGTTCCCACTTTTCCAGAACGTTTCCTTGAGAAAAAAAGTCCGCTCTATCGCGTGGCGTGGTTGGATTTTACGCTGGACCCTTACTTTTTAAGATATACTCAAAAAACCTCAAAAAATTTGTGTCAAATCGGTGTCACTTTACCTTTAATGACTGTTTAGATATATATATATAATCATTCAGAATACAATAAAAATTGATATCAGTGTATAGAGGAAAGTCTACAGAATCATTATATATAAACAAAGCTGAAATATCTTTTGTAATAACGTCACAAAATTAGTTCAAAGTTGAAAAATGTGTCTTTTGTTAAAAATTAAATTTCTCAAAAACTGAGGGTGATAGAAAAAAACGGATTTCAGATTCGTGATCAGCGCACGAAATTCTATAAGAAAAGTATAATGAATATCGGAACACAAGAAAAAAGTTAAAATTTGTTGGACAGTGTAATTATTACATTCGATATTGAAGGAGAAAAAAAAAAAAGAATTTTTATACATCCGAATATCCGAAACAATATAAATTGTAGATTTTTGATGTTTCAAGAAAGTTATTCGAAGTTCATACAAAATTTCAAACACGTTATAGAATGCGGAAAAATACATTGAAAAATGTCATAGAAATATTAGGGCCAAATATAGAAAGACAAAACACAAACATAAAGTCGGGGTCCCAGTAGAGAAAAGCGCAGCGCGCACGGTCCTGAAAACCAGCTGGAAAAAGTCGATTTTCACGAGCAGACTCGTCCTGAAGTACCTAAAGTACTCTGTCAAGGCGCGCTTGATACTGTAGAGTATGTATTTTGCATTTGTAATATGCATCCAGAGCGTTAAACGATTGCAAATAGAGGCGAAAGTGTAACGTTGACGATTTGTGGACGGATCTTTTTGCATTTACATTTGTTTTACATTTTACATTACCCGCTACATGGAAACTTACATACAGCAAGCGAAGCTTCGTGGACAAACGGACAAATAATCAAGCAAAAATAATGAAGCGACGCCTCGTGGACTGAGGGCCTAAGACGAAACTTAGGAATATTAACATTGCGATAAGGTCTTCGTTTATTAGTTGTGAACGCTCAAAGTTCGATGACTTGAACAGTGGTGGTCACAGAGATTCCACGTCGCCACTGCTAGAGTCGGGGCGTAACAAAGATCAGTTACGGTGCACGGCGGTTTGCCAACTTTCAGGCTTATTTAACTTATTTTATAGACTCAAGTAAACCGCTAAGAATGATGCGATTTCCAGAGATTTTTTTTACGAAACATTGGCTTGACGGAAGTTTCTGAATCTTCTGAAAGGTATTTTTGTCTACATTCCAAAACATAAAACAAATTTTGTTTATGTTAGTATATCTGCTTCCTGCAGAGTTATTAAGATCGTTAATTGGCGTGTGATATAACTCAACAAATATTTCATAAATTGAATTCTCCAGTAGAAGAACCTATTCGATTAATTATATTAATCATTGAAATTATATTTATTGCATAATTAAGAAAAAAATTTTCTTTCCAGCCCTGTATTATTAATTTTGCACTTTTCCTCGCCCGACTTAGGTTCTTTCGATGTGTAATTTCATTGGAAAAATAAATTTACTTGGTTTTTTGTTGCGGTACAACAGTTAACGCCATCGATTCCGAGGCCATGGAGAACCATCGTAATAACTCCGCAAAAAACAGACACACAAAAGTAAACAAAATTTTTTTCATATTTCGAAATGTAAACAGAAACACCCTAAAAGTTGGAGAAACTTTCATCAAGACAGTACTTCGTAAAAAATGATTCATAGATTCGTTCACATGTATTCCAAATGTTAATTAACTATGGAATTCCTAGTATTATACTTTCTCTATGAATTTATATTATTCCTGCTTACACATTTAATTGTTTTTTAGTTTCTATAACTTCTAGTGTGTCAATTCAAATACCTTTTTAAGAATTGAAACAAATTTAACATACTTGTTTGTGAACAAATTTATGAGTCACTGTAATTCCTAGCGGTTTAAATCAAGGCTCTACCGCAACGTTGGTATTTTCTTCTTATTTTAGCGTCTAGAATCACCTTCATGTTCTCCTTCTCGTAGCCGAACACCTTGCATACAGAATGATTCACGCAACTGTAACAGGCCATATCATTTATTTGACTGAACTTAGAAAAAAAATTAGAGGAAAAAGATGAATAATTTAAAATGGACCATAGCCATAGTAAATGGACTACTTATTTACGATCATGTGTTTTTTCGTGAGTGTAATAATGTAAGTTAGTGAGTGTAACACCTTATTTTTTAAACGATCCCACGTAAAAAAAATAAAAGTTAAAGGGTTCAAGTCGTCGGAGACCGTGTACTAAAGAACTTAAGCCGGGAAATCCACCAGAAAGCTAAGCTAAGCTATGCTATGCTATGCTATGCTATGTTTAAAAAAAATTAGCTTCAATACATTTTAATGGATCCGTTTCCACCAAGAGCTAAGCTAACAATAAGTTAATGAAAATGTATTGTTTAAACATAGCATAGCATAGTATAGCATAGCATAGCATAGCATAGCATAGCTTAGCTTAGCTTAGCTTTCTGGTGGATTCCCGGCTTGCATAAATGCTGTTCCATTCTATCGAACACTATCTTGTTAGAAATATTCAAAATTTAATCGAGTTTGTAGTGGAACATCATGAAAAAATGTTGCAACTATTGATTGTGAAAATTCCAAGTATCATTCGGCATCTAGAGTATCATAAAGCAGTACTTTAGCATCTTCTTTGAATGAAGACATTCTTTCAAAATATCACGCGAACTTCTCATTTTTCGGTCATATTACCCTAATACTTTTTTTACGAAGAACAATAAGAAGATTCGATGCAGATAATAGAAAATGAATGTTTCTGTTTTGAAAAATAGTGCAACTGCATAATTGCACTTGTAAAAAAACATGATCGCAAATAAATAATCCATTTTGAATCATAAATCTTTTTCCTCGAACTGTTTTTTCTAACTTCAACCAAAAAACAAAAAGATATCGCTCGTTAGATTTCGCGAATTACCCATTACCCACTATAAAATACAGGGACTTGAAATAATTTTTCATCTATATTGCAGACCAAATTATTCAAAATGGATATGAAATTGGTCGACGAGCCTTTAATGTATCACGTCAGTTTAATTACTACTGCGGAACAGAAAAACTTCTTCGATTTACTTCATTTTTCTCCGCTGAAGGTTTGATCGTCATACATTTTTCCATAAACTTATTCAAAATTGTGAACAATATGTAGTTAACTTTTTCCCTACTTTTTCCAGATACATATAAGTTTCTCCATGTCTGGCACTGGTAGTGGACCTTCCGCAGTGCCTCCAGTATTAAACGTATTACTACAAGGAATAGGTGTTACGTTAACCGACGTTAATGACATTGTTTTCAAGTAATTAACTTTGACAGTGAAATTTCGATTTGTAATATTCTTGAGATATAATGCTGACTTCTTTTCAGACTAGCATATTTTGAGAGGGATTACACTTTTATGACCAATAAACAGCTTATTTCGGAAGCAACAATGCATTACGTAGGACAAGCAATCAAACAAGCGTACGTTCTCCTTTTGGGACTCGATGTTATTGGCAATCCATACGGACTTGTAGTTGGCACTATGAAAGGTATCGAAGATTTGTTCTACGAACCTTTCCAAGGCGCTATACAAGGGCCTGGAGAATTCGCGGAAGGACTACTTTTGGGCGTACGAAGTATGTTTGGTCATACCGTCGGCGGTATGGCTGGCGCAGTTTCGAAAATAACTGGAGCTATGGGTATGCTTGAACTTTCTTCAATTATGTACTTTTCATTTTACTTTAATTGCAGTTGTATCTTTTAAATATGCTAATTTTATTCTAGGCAAGGGCATAGCTGCTCTGACATTCGATAAAGATTATCAAAGGAAGCGGCAGGAACAATTAAATAAGCAACCGTCTAACCTACAAGAAGGTCTGGCTCGTAGCGGAAAAGGTTTAGTAATGGTACGTAATAATATAGAATGAAAATTTATCTTAGTCTATACAAAATTCCCGCGTTTTGGTTGGAAAAAAAAGGACTGTTCACCAAACAAGAACTTGGAAAGTCGTTTTATTATTTAATTACATTTCGAAACATTTTCACATCGCATTATTCAAATCTGATTTCATCGGATTATAGTTTATGGCGATTAGATTTCCGCTAAAATTAAGAACATCTGGGATTGAATTAACGATTTTATTTATAGCTCAGGAAAGTATGATCTGATATCAGAATATAAATAAGCATTTTTTGACGAATGAGCGATGGGAACTTTGATACAGACTTAACGAGGAAACATTCGAAATAGGGGGTCGCGATGTAAACACTGTAAAAATGATCTGTAGAATATTAGCTGCTAATACAGCCATTAGGCTTGTGCAATACAAGAAAATAGGCTAGAAGAATTCTAGCTACTTGGCAAGATCAGAACTTCTGCGCCACCCAATGTAATGATTAGATATCGGATGTTTATGCACGTGAAATATGTAAAAAGCATATGCCATTTATGCTCATTAATGCTACCCACATTTTATCATGCATATACTACAAATTATAATTTACACCGAAGCATTATAATTTGCATTACAATAAACAATAAGTGCACAATAAATACTTGTACGCTGAAAACGAGCGTTCCACATCAAAAGATGAAACAGGCGCATACTTAAATTTACACCAATGGTGTTCTAATGTAGTTGTCGGACGCTTCACATGTTCGCCACTTAAAATGTTTCGAATTTGTAGAATAGCATCTATTTTTTTACGAATCTTTTCGTCGCAATCCCCAGGCATATTCTTTAAATGATTTACGCAATTCCTAAAGATGCTTGCAATTCATATCTATTGATATGATATCGCTGGTAAGAAAGGTGCTTGGTCGTGTATACACGTATTTTAAATGATCTATAATCTATATCATCGGTAATACGCTATCGATATTTATGAATGATCGTTAATGGTACACGAATCCAATATTATAAGATAAATATGTTACATATGCACAAAATATGCAATATGCTTATACATATACTCTTATATGTAAATATGCAAAGCATATGTATTATGCAATTTATGTAAAATAAAAAATAGATTTTTAGAGTCTCCTAATCATAAAAGAAATTTCGATCTCGGTTTTGCATCCTTATTTGCATTTTATCAACATATGTATTTGCATGAACATCCGATATCTTCTGGTAATGATCATTTCTTTCATCGTAATATCTAACATAGAATCCTTTTAGGCTAAAAAGTAGGAGATTCAAAAATTTCAAGGCACAGATTTAGAGGTTTTCAGAGTTGAAATTGAAGATTTTAAGATACCATGTTACAGTTTTACAGAGATTTTCAAAGTTGAAATTGATGATTTGAAAATTTGAAGTTTTAGTCACTTTTCAAAGGTAAAATTAAAAGTTGAAAATTTGAAGGTTTCGAAGCTGAAAAATTGGAAGATTTCAAAATTTTTCAGAGTTGAAATGAAAGTTTCAAGTAGGAAATTCGAAAATTTTAAGTTGAATAGTTGAAAAGTTAAGATTACGGATTTATAGTATAGTTTCTTCCATATTTTCTATGCTTTTTCAAACGATCAGATTAGCTCAGATTGCATAGTATTTCAACTATTTTTCAACAATTTCTAAATACTTTAAGTTCCAAATTTAGATATTTTTTAACGTTATCCTAGTATTTGACATGGTATATTTTTAAACTCCTTTTAGTGTTGTTTCTAATATATCGCGACCCTCTACTTGGAATGTTCCCTTGCAGAAATTTCTCTCATAAAAGAGGTAGAAAGATAAAGATAAATCATCTCTATGTACAACACTATTTTCAGGGTGTGGTTGATGGCGTAACTGGTGTTGTAATGAAACCAATATCAGGTGCTAAAGAGGAAGGAGTAGAAGGTTTCTTTAAAGGTTTTGGAAAGGGTGTTGTTGGCCTTGTCACTAGACCAACTGCTGGTGTTATAGACTTCGCCAGTGGTTCATTTGGAGCAGTAAAACGGTACAACAAATTCTGTTGAAGTAAAATTATTTCATTGCATTGTACAAATATCTATAGTTATTTCAAATGGTTTTAGTGCAACTGAGTTACATGAGGAAGTAAAGAGAGTAAGACCACCTAGATTTTTCCAACAAGATCACTTAGTCAGAGCGTATATAAGAGAAGAAGCAGAGGGACACAAAATCTTGATTGTTAGTACACTTTTTCTTAATTACAGGATCATTTCATGCGAAATCGAACATGAACGTGTTGAACTTTGCTAAAATTTGGATACATATGTTGTAGTCTTCAACGACATAACGTATTTCGAAGGATTTTTCAATATTTCAGACGTAGGATTAACAGGAAATTTCAAACTTTTCAATATTCCCTTACGGTTAAAAATATTTCTTTTCAAAAAATTGCAAAATAAAATGGTTTTCTTAACTAAAATAATTTTTATTAGATACTCTAATCCGAAAGTTTATTTTAATCGGCTTGTTAGTTTAACCACTGTAATTTTTGAAAAAGATTAACACCATATTTGAAAGAGCTGTAAAATCGATATTTTTAAAATTTCGAAAAATCCTTCTAGATACATTTTTATATAAAGATAACAAATCAAAGTTGATCAAAGTCCAAAATGTTACTCCAAAAACTGGCCAATTTCGCGTGGAATAAACCTATATATATATATAATCAATCGATTTTATTAATATGAATATTTTATTGATCCTCTTAGGAATTAGAGAAAGGAAAATACGCGAACACTGATATTTACTTTTATCATGTACATCTTAATAAAAATGTATTACTGCTTACTGATAAGAGAATCGTGTATTTAGAATACAGCGATTTGTTTGGTGGTTGGCGGGTTAGTACGTTATTGGAAAAATGAGTTTACGTTACGACGAAATCTATAAACAATATCATTTTTATTTTTATATCATAAACTTGTAGGTGGATTGGACTTACACCTGGCAGGAAATAAGCGAATCACCAAAATTAGTTGATAAAGGAATTCAGATTTCTATTAAAGACAGTAGCAGAAAGAAAAAACTTGGGAACTTGTTTGGCACTGCGGAGCATTCGAAAATAGTTTTAATACCAGATCATAATGCGAGACAGGTTAGTAATTTAAATGATGTGCATGCAGAAAATTAATTTCTGCTTCGTAATATAACACATTTTCTATTTTTCCAGATATTATGCAATAAGATTCAAGAGCAAATAAATCAGTGCGAGTTATAGTATCAACAAAAACAATTCTGAAAGTAGAAGACACATGCAATACATATGTACTTTTATGATACTTAAATACAGTTCAGTAAACTTATAGTGCCTGGCATCGATACAAACTAGCTTTCCAAAAAGAACTTTATAAACTTCAGACGAGTTATAGAATTTTGTATGAAAACTATTCATAAGACTGATGTTTCATCGGAATCAGTTTAAGGTAGAAAGAAATCAGTATATAGTTTTGTATTTATTATATAGTTGTGTTTTCAGTTTGAAACCTTTGATATTTTCTACGATTGATATTTTTATCGCAAAATAGGCTGACTTTTGAATTCAGTAGAACATTGCTATAGAAAAAAAAGCTCCCACTAATTATTTATATATATTTTTTTAGATATGGTTTACAACAGTTATTAAGCTGCTTCATGTTACATGAAATAATTGTTATACTATTCATTTCTGATATTGCTGAAGAACTTTATATTATACTTTGTATACATACTGCACAAACATGAACAAAGATAATATTGTAACGATAGTTACGGATTTAATTATTTTCATATGTAAAATTGCACGTAAAAATCGATCAAAAGCCATAATTATACTGTAATTTTACAGTAATTTATTCAAAAATCAAATTTTTTTTAATCGAAAAAGTGGGACAACAATTCAGTGCATTCGAACGTATTTTGATCCATTTTTTACTAATGCTTTAAGGATTAATTGATAAATACATGTACATTTCAATGCAAATTTAAGCACACACTCTAAGTTCGATCAAACTTGTTAAAAAATGTACAGTTATGGTACATCGATATAAGTACATAAAAAATAATCTTAAAAATACATCATATTAATTTGACATACCTCTCGCTTGTAATATAGTATATCACGTTTTATACAGTTTGTTACTTGTTACTTTTACTTGTTGTATACTACATAACTTGTTTACCGCGTGAATTTGTATATTGATTAGTTGTAACACCAATTATTTTGAAGAATGTTTTATGACCACTAATAACGTATATAATTCTTATTGTTACAAAGTTTTAAGCTTCAGCTGAATATATGTAATATATACAATGAAAAGGAATAGAAAGATCCAAAGACATTTCTGTATATCCTCTGCAACTTCAAAAATGAATTATATTATTGTAAATTTCAATGTTACTTACGAAATATGTTGTCATTGAAAAAAAAAAATATATATATATTATTTGTATAAATCAAATATACTATGCTGAAAAAAATTAAAATAACTTTCGCTTTCTATTATAATCTTTACATATTTCCTTTAACTTTTACTTTACGCAATGAATCATTTCATTGATTCAACAGATTATCAATTTATACAGGGTGTAACAAAAATGTTGTAGTTCCTTGAAAGGGGTGATTCCTGAGGTGATCTTAAATAACTTTTTCCTTAGCGAAAATGTTAGGTGTGGCTTTGTTAACGAGTTATGAACGAAAAACATCGACCAATAGAAGCACGAATACAGTGGATGAATTTTAGCGCGGACTTCAGCTGCGAGTAGCATTGGCCCGCCATCGTCCGCGTCATCATTAATCCGTTGTACACGCTCCGTGATTGGTCGGTGTTTTTTGTTAATAACTCGTTGACAAAGCCCCACCTAATATTTTCGCTAAGGAAAAAGTTATTTAAAATCACCGAAGGAATCACCCCTTTCAAGGAACTGCAACATTTTCGTTACACCCTGTATACAGAATGGACCACGAAGCGTGATCAGCTTAGATTATTCTGCTGTTAGCGGTTCGATCGGAAGTGTTTTTAACTAAAATATCAAGATTCGAGAAGAGCTTTATGGTGATTGTACCAAATTTTTTTATATCCATTTTTCCATAGTTACCAAGATCACCTTCAGTTTTTTATAGTGCTTTTTAATATGCATGGTGTTTGCCGATTACTTATATTTTTATGGTGCTTGCCAAATTCGTCTCAGTATCTCCTAAAAGATGGGTGTAAAAAAATTGTAGGTTTACCTATAAAAAACTGAATGTGACCTCGATAAATCTGGAAAAAAAGGATTGACAAAAAATTTAGTATATACCATCATCATATATACAAGGTGCGCCAAAAGTAGGGAAACGGTGAAATATTTCGAAAACGGAACATTTTTGAGAAAAATGATTTAGATCAATGTTTTAGGGTTTTAACGGTCGTATCTATTTGACCTTCAGAGGAACGGTCAAGGTCACGTCAAGGTCAACATGATTTTTTTTTAATGGAACACCCCATTTTTGATCACGCAGTGTTAAAGCAGCTGACGATGAGACCTTTTCAAAACACTAGCTGATGACCTATTTCTGTTCAGAATTGCTTAAGTTCTGAGCGTTGATACTCTCAACTTGAGAGTGAAGAAAATCTAGTGTACCAAATAGTCTGGAATAGTCTGAACGGTCAAATATTTCGGAAATGGAACTTTTTTGAGAAAAATGATTTAGATCAATGTTTTAGGGTTTTAAAAATTCTATTCAACAGTCGTATCCGTTTGACCTTCAGAGGAACGGTCAAGGTCACGTCAAGGTCAACATCATCATGCAGTGTTAAAGCTGACGGTGAGCTTTACATGTATCGAGACCGTCAGGCTTATTGTTAATATTATGTCGTTTTATGTTAGAATTAATGTCGTTGGGTAGTAGTATGGAAATCGGCGTCATGATTTCGATGGTATTTCTAGCGCATGTACAGTAACATCTCTGAGATGCGATTTCGGCCGAGTGATGTGACAAACATTGGAATGATCATTGTGTACAAGCAAGAGTGTATTTCTTCATTTTCAACGCTCAGAACTTAAGCAATTCTCAACAGAAATAGATCATCAGCTAGTGTTTTGAAAAGGTCTCACCGTCAGCTGCTTTAACACTACGTGATCAAAAATGGGGTGTTCCATTTAAAAAAATCATGTTGACCTTGACGTGACCTTGACTGTTCCTCTGAAGGTCAAACAGATACGACCGTTCAATAGAATTTTTAAAACCCTAAAACATTGCTTTAAAACATTTTTCTCAAAAATGTTCCGTTTTCGAAATATTTGACCGTTTTCATACTTTTGGCGCACCCTGTATATGTATACCGGGTGATTCACGAGAAACAGAACACCTTAATATCTCCGTTAGGCTTGAAGATAGAAGAAAATGTTAGAGAGAAAAGTTGTACTGTTTAAAGAGGCATATATGGTGATATAAAAAAGTTGTCCGATTGTTGTCGTTTTCAAGGTCTTTTGAAAGTCATCGATGATTTTTAAATAGCATCATATATTTTTAATTTCATGGCGTTGTAGCTGATGTCAAGACGAGTACAACGATGTGCTACACTATGACCTTCAAATGATCTTGAACTAAGAAATTTATGATAAAGCAATGATAACTTCAAAATGTTCAATCATTTTATTTAAATTAAATTAAATGTTCAAAATGATTACCTTGAGCAGTAACGCAGCAAGCATTTAAAAGACCTTGAAAACGACAACAATCGGACAACTTTTTTATATCACTATAACTTTTCTCTCTAACATTTTCTCCTATCTTCAAACCTAACGGAGATAATTAGGTGTTCTCTTTCTCGTGAATCATTCGGTATACTATATACACAATATTGTATGTATGTGTGTATGTACATACAAAATATAACTTCACACATTTATTCTATTTGTATACTGTATTCAATTGTTTATTTGTCTATATTGCTATCTTGACATTTTATATCCATATTAATTTAAAAACTAGCAGTTCCATTGAAGTACGAAATTATGTGCATACAAGAGGAAAAATTGAAATTAGATGTTTGTTGACACGCATATCACCTAGAAGCAGTTCGATGCTTCAAGTGATTTAAATATTTAATGTATCATCGATAAAACTATTCAATGAATGCAAGCGTAGCTAAAACAATAACACCAGGCCCTCCACAATTGCCACCTTTGTTCGTAGGGCAAAAGATTCAATCTGTAAGTAGTAAAACATTGCCAATTGCGAAGTATTGTTCATCGTGTCTAATCTTCAGTTATGATGGTTTTGCTATTAGGGACCGTATACTACTACGGTTACAAATGCGATGGTAGCAAGGAGAGAATGGGAGAACCAGCAATTGTATAAAGCTTGGTTAGAGCAACAACGAAGAAGACAAATGGATTCGGATGACGAAGGATCTGAATATGTGGGAGATTTCAAAGAAAATATAGTGAGACGAAGCTTCATTAGAAAAGTTTTTTGTATATTAACGTTTCAGTTATTATTCGTAGCTGCAATCATAGCTATATTTATATATGTGTTAGTATTACTATTTAGTAACATTTCTGTAAGATCATACAACCAATTAATTAATATAATACATTTTATCATATGTACTTTAGGGAAAGTGCAAGAAAGTTCATGATATTACATTGGTATTTGTGGCTCATAGCATTGTACGTAAATCTTGTAATTTTTTATGTATGTTACATAATTACTACTATTTATTACTTTTGCAGGATATGTTTCACCATTTCTTACTGTGCTATATCTTGCTCTGAAAATGCTAGACGTAAATCACCTTATAATTATATATTGCTATGCATACTGGTACGACATTTTATTACTGAGAGTTTTTTATTACTTCATAAATACAGTTTGAATAACATAAAACGAAGTTTGATGAAAGTAAATAATCAGCAACAGAGATTATTATTTGCAGACACTTGCTATGTCGTATTTAGCAGCCTTCACATCGATCTTCTATAAAACAGAGATCATTTTTATATCGATGGCTATGACAATATTCGTTACGATAGGAATAAGTCTGTCTGCAACATTATCAAAGGTATTTTCTGCTTCAAAATCTTTAATCATATTTAGGGTCATTCCACGCGAACTCGGACATTTTTTGGAGTAACATCTCGGATTTTGCTGAATTTTGGATATGTGTAGTTAGTTTTTAGGGATATATAAACGTGTGCGAAAGGATATTTGAAAATTTTGAAAATTGTTAATTTTAGAGCTCTTTGAAGTTTACTGTTCACTTTTTTTTCTATTAATTTTAGCTCTTAAACTAGCAAACTGATAAAAATATGCTTTTGGGTGCTTATAGAGCAGACATAGCAGTACCTAATAAAAATTAGTTTAGTTGGAAGAAGAACTTTTTTAATCATTTATTTTGCAATTGTTGTTAACAAATGTAAGTATTTCATAGCAGGGAATTATTTAAAAAATCGAAAAAAAATTGAGAATGTAGCTCTATTTGTGTCCTCTTTACGGGCCACTTTTCAAAAATACGGACACTTTAAAATTGGCCATAGGAAAATTAGCTAAGCGCTGCACGACTAGACATCGCGCCGCATTCGGCTGGTCGAATCAGTGGATTTCGACGCGCAGCGTACAATTCAATTAATTTTCTTATGGCCAATTTTAAAGTGTCCGTATTTTTGAAAAGTGGTCTGTAAAGGGGACAAATAGGGCTACATTCTCAATTTTTTCGATTTTTTAAATAATTTCCTGCTATGAAATATCTGAATTTGTTAACAACAATTGCAAAATAAATGGTTAAAAAAGTTTTTCTTCCAACTGAACTAATTTTTATTAGGTACTGCTATGTCTGCTCTATAAGCATTCAACAGCACATTTTTATCAGTTTGCTAATTTCAGAGCTAAAATTAGTAGAAAAAAAGTGAACGGTAAACTTCAAAGAGCTCTAAAATTAACAATTTTAAAAATTTTCAAAAATCCTTTCGCACATGTTTATATATTCCTAAAAACTACAACATATCCAAAATACAGCAAAATCCGAGATGTTACTCCAAAAAATGTCCGAGTTCACGTAGAATGACCCTATCTATAGCAATACAAGAAATTATTTACATAATAACATAATATATAATAAATGTTTTAGTGCGATTTAACAATGAGAACAGGACTAATGATGATTATTGGACTAGCTTCTACGGTTTCCATTTTGATGATGATAGTAGTCTTGATGTTTACCCAGATAAAACTGTTTCACTTCGCAATTGCTATTATAGGAATGTTTGTACTATCAATGGTTATTATACAACATATTTATTTTTCATTAAGTATACTTAAATTTACGAAATTATGAATATTCATTGAACAATGACTTCGACAGAAGAATGAATTCCTTTTGCATATTTTTCAGTACCTGTATTTCGATGTACAAACAATTATGGGTGGACGAAGAATAGAGTTAAATCCGAGCGAAGTTATTTTCGCAACAATTCAACTTTATGTTGACGTTGTGCTGCTATATCAATATATATTAATGTTTGCTGGTTTACATCATAATTAGTAAACATTATGATGCTGCTATATTTCTTGTGTAAAATTTCCATTATTTAAATTAATATTTAGTACCGTATGATATCTCGAAATTAATAAAAATTATGTAATGAAAGCTACTATCAAGAGATATAAAGCGAGAGTAAAATGTATCCTCTTTTCTTTTATTTCACAAATATTTTATCGCGATTTGTAAAATTGAAAACTGTAACAGTAGCTGCTCATGATAATGTTTCGGTTTCTTAATGCTTATGCAACAAATATTTCATTATTTTCAAAAATATCGAAAAATACCTGCCTTGAAACATAAAACACTGTGGAAGGTTATGTCCCTATTATTGGACGTCATCATGGATATAGCTGGATATAGCAATTTAGGAATAACGGGATGGAGCATAAACCCCGTTTATAGGCGAGGGGAGTGAAGCTGCTCCTGAGGTGCGGGGATACGGTCACGTGGTTTCTGGGGACCCGTCGGTGATTGGTTCTAGTATAAATGCGCGAAATTTCAATGTGAGACCTTCACTTTGTTAACAATTATAAATGTACATACGATAGAATATTTTCCACAAAATACAGAAATAAAGTGTCTTATTTATAAATCAATATATTGAAGTGTTAATGGTGTCCTGTAAATGCATGTTATTGAGAGATCAAAATAAAATTATTAAAGGTTAGAATCTATAGACATGAAAAATCTTTATTTTTGTTCCATTTTGTTTTCAAAATAACAATAATTGCAAGCAATTTTTACCTCAGTATTTGCAATTTAAATTCTTTTATTATTTTTATTTTTAAACACAGCGTCTCTTATATTCAATTATGTATTCAAATATTGTTAATATTCAAATTATATAGTCGTATTTTAAAATACGAATTATAAATACGTATTACAAATTTATATACTCAATCTTTTTGAAAATCATTTAATTTGTCTTTCAATAGCGTAATACAATTATTCAATACAAACTTATATTTATACAATAAATACTAAAATATATGATACAATTGACATCTTTTGTTTAGAGAAAGATCTATATTGGCCTGTGAATAAAATTAATTTATTAAAAATTTGTCGCATACTAGTGGAAGTATCATTGCTGTTCTGCTATATAATGTATAGTCGCACCTTAATATAGATCTTTGAGATACGGCTCTTATCAAATGCGTGATGTGGTTTTCTAACGCATTTTGATTCGACACATGATTTTCCAAGTTTTTAAATAATTTATGTCCTATTAAATGCTGCTATACTTGAATTATCAAATATGTACCAGTAAATTTTTTGTTTATTTGCATGCTCCCACTTTCCAATAATGAACTTCTGATTACTTTCTTTCGGCATTTATACTAGAACCAATCACCGACGGGTCCCCAGAAACCACGTAACCGTGATCCTCGCACCCCGTAAGGCGGCTTCACCCCCCGAGGCTATTGCTCCATCCCGTTATTCCTATATCCATGGACGTGATTGAACGTCGGACTCAGGATTCAGGATTGCCATATGGAGAAAAATGGCCGCCTTCAAGAGCAAAGAGGATTAGATAGAGTGGAAGGTTCTGTAACCTTAGAGTGGGTAAAAGGAGAGTGTGGCAGACAGGGTTGCTCATCGATGATTGGTTCCGCCATTTGTAGGTCAATGTCCGGCAGCTATTCTATGTAGTTGTGCAGCAATTGTGTACGGATATACACTTAATTCACCGAGCGAGTCACAAATGTTACCAACTTCATCAGCGAAAAGCATGAATACATGGATAATATGCCATGCATGAATACGACATATTATCCATGTGTTCATGCTTTTCGCTGATGAAGTTGGTAACATTTGTGACTCGTCTCGGTGAATTAAGTGTAGATAGTATGTGTGTAAGAGGCGCGAAGTTTAAACTGAATGTAATAGTTTATAATAGGAAAGGGAGTTAAGGATGAACTTGGTATAAATTTATAGATTTGAAATTAGCTAATAATTCTTTTAAAAAATATATATCGGAGGTATGAATTAGAGAGCTTCAATGAATGGATTAAAAGCGTTAATTTAAATTTGTAGCAAAATAATTCGTAGTATAAGGATTTTCTGGACAGACAAACAATTTATATGAAGGACATTTTGAAATACAAGGAGTTCATGGGAATTGGGATACGAAATTTAATTTTTAAACATTCTCAGTCTTTCGCTCTTTTACAATTCAATCAATATAATATAAATCTTTCGAATTTCATCTACTTTCGGGCGTCCAGATAGTCCCGTCGTAGTATCTAAATATGCTCCTCCTAATATAGGCGTCCAGGTATTATCGTCGAACTCTCCTGTCGGAGAGTTGCTAATCCGGAACAGTCTAAATATCCAATTATAAAGAAGATCATGGGAACGCATGGTCGATTATAAACCTATAAATTTGTGCCAACTTCGCTTTTAATTCCTTTTGCTATTACATTCAATTCAAACTTCGCATCTCTGAAGTTGAAGTTAGCGTTACATAAAACATGATTTCAGGCTTTTGAAAAACGCGCCCGCTGATCCTTAAAATGGCGGCTCCCGGCTAATCGGCCACACTCTCCTTTTACCCACTCTATGTAACCTTAGTGATCCTCCAGGGAGTGATCGGACAATATGTTAATACTTTTCTATTGGTCGACAGCATGTTGATCTAAACCGGAAGCAAAGAGAGCAAGTAGACAAGAAGTAGAGAAAGAAAGAGATACGTTTTGCACCATGAACATAGTAACTTATCTATGGTTTGCATCCATTTGTATGTGCAGAATTTCCGTTTTAGATAAACATGGCTGCGCATTGTCCGATCACTCCCTGGAGGATCACTATGTAACCTCCTTTTAGAACGCCATCTGATGAGTCGCAACTGAAATAATTTACAGAAATGACAAGTTCTATTTCCTTTCTTGAATTTTTGTTATGCGTGCTGACGCCACCCACGCCAAGCCAAGCTACACCACACTATTTTTCATTTATTGAGGATAAAGATTGCTTGAGTTGGATTTGGTGTTTTGCGTATTGCATTAATATATTTAGTAAAACAATGCCCGTAAAGTGTTGCGTTTGCAACAAAGATAGGAAGGAGAATAATATTTGAGTTTATTTGGGATTCCAAAGGAGCCACATACGTATAAGTATAAAATTGATTTAAGAAGTATACTATTTCAACCATTCCATTTACACACGTGGTTTATATTATCAGATATTATTAATATATCGTAATATAATATTTTTACAAATATTCATCCGAATTCGCTGCCATTGGGAGGCGCGCTTCATCATCAGGAATGCTATTACAAAAAAATGTGATACTAATAAATACAACAAATTTTTATAATAAAATCGTGTGATGCGTTTGAGATGTGTGTGATACGTATGTGTGTGTGAGATATTTTGTTTATATATGTGTGCTATAATACATTTAAAAATAAATGTAAATATATCTTCTATTTGTATTTTATTTTCTTCCTAATAATCTCTATCATGTATGTATGTAAATTGATATTTCAAGTTTTTAAGTTTTATAGTCTAGAATGAAATTGCGAGTTCAAAACCTGAACTTGGAATTATATAAAAAATAAAAATTTAGTCATAGAGTTTACTGTGAATCGAACCGTGAATTCAGGGGTTGTGGAGGGGGATTGTCTTCGGGCAAGGGGCAAGGGAATGGATGAATAGTTCGGTTTTGACTCGTTTGGAGCGCTGCGAAACGAGGTTACACTCTTTTACATAGGGCTCTTATGGGAGCTTCCACTTATCTAATCCTCTTTGTTCAAGAGGAGATATACTATATCAACCTCTTTCACACAACGATTCGAATATCCCGATTCATAATGTCGCGGTTTTCTACGGTAAATTTCGAGAAAGGAATGGGTTGGTGCCCGTGGAGCGCTGAACCGCTCTGCTCGTAGAGAACGCGGTACCGCTCTGCTCGTAGAGAACGCGGGAAGTTACGAAATAAATTCAGTAGCACAAATCTGAGTGATATTTGTAACTTTATTTTTCAAGGCACAAAATACAAAATACTACGTCAAAACTCCGGAAGCGTTTGACTCCCAAGCACGCTGCTTCCCTCGAGGAAGTTTCCCGCTCGTCGGGGCGTCCGCCCCCGCAATTCCCCCTCCAGGCCTGCAAGGCCCAATCCTGAGACTGCTACTCCCCGCCGGGGAGGAATAATCACACCCCTTGTCACGCTCCACCCCCGAGTTGGTGGAAGTGGAGACGTCCAGCACAGCTGCGAGCTCGTGCATCATAGGAAAAACCCACGGGAAAAACCGACGTAAAGAATCTACGTAAAGAAAGGGGATGCAAACAAAGAAAAATAATATCGCGGAAGCCAAGCGTCTTTCACAATCACACGTGTTTTAGACAAAATCGCCAATTCGATATATTACAAAAGACAAGCCATCCCAAGAACTTTCTCTAACAGTTACTTATTCTATTCTAAGAAAGAAAAATCCGTTTCGAACTATAGTTAACTATAACAACTTCTTTCGGAAAAATACATATCCGCGATTAATTAAAAATGTTGCACCTGAGCATCCTCCTTCTCAATTCCCCTCTGCAGTAACCAAGCTACTCGGTCCACCCAGCATCCCACAGAAAGTACTATGAGTCAAAAGATACTGCAGGACACATTACATTATCCACAATAAATAAATGCATGATAGCTATTTCATCTCTAAATAAATCTATTGAATTTAAAATACATATTCTAAGATTCCAACAATCAACGAGAAATTCTGCTAACAATAATCTCGAAGGTATAATATGCTCATCCCGAATATTCTCCCGTAACGTCGCACGCAACGTTCATTCAAGATCACGCATAACCAGCGTTTGAATTTCGCTCTCATAATGCGTATCGATATTATTCAGTATGAAGCTACATTCACCCCGCAGTATCAAAGTCAAGTTCTCGCGATAGCGTAACAATAAATTGATTTAGAATACCACAGTCAGTAACCTCGGATACTACTACAAAGACTCGCCATCCCATATTGTTCTCAAGGGGTCATGCCACAGACTTCTAATATATAGTGTTGCGTGGCCTCCTGGTGGTTTTTCAGTACCGGAATGGATTCTCGCCCGTGGAGTGCTAAAGCACTCTGCTCGCAAAAATGATTGAGACAATGTAAGATTTGAACAGAATGATTTTATTTACAGAAAAGCAAAATGCGTCTATACTGTTGAAGGAAAGGTATCGAAGTGCAGTACAAAATGAGTTTTCACTTGAATCTAATAAATCTGTTGATTTTTCACGTACCTTAGTTACTAAGAACCAATCAAATAAATGTCTTATAATTATTAAATTCTTATTTGCTAACGCTGTCGTCATCACTTATCGATTAATTATTTATTGAGTATTTTACAACTTGGTGATGAATATATTTCTTTAGAGGAAGGGGAAAAAGGTGAGGTTTGAATGTTTAAACAAGCGTTTCTAAGCAAATATTGATTTATACAGTACTCTGAAACTTCTTGTTAGAAATGTTCTTAACTATTTTCAAACCTATTGATTTGTACCAATTTCACCTTCGACTCCTTCTTCTATTACATTCAATTTGAACTCCGCGCCTCTTGAGTGAGCGTTTCACAACCACTGAACTATAAACTATCTGGAATGAGCAGTACGTGTATAAGCAGCCGTGCCGACAGAGAGGGCTATACGGGGTATCTCTGTCTCTTTCTTATACACGTCGCGCGGTCATTTAATTACGCGCAGTTAGTCATTTGTTATATTTGCAACAGTGTATTAGAAAAGGACAAAGATACCCCGTATAGCCCTCTCTGTCGGCACGGTTTCTCTTATCCCGATCCACTGAACTGCTCATTCCAGGTAATTTATAGTTCAGTGTTCACAACACGCTCTGTATCGACCTCGACATTTCGATATCTTTATCTGTAGTTATGTTCATACTGTACACAGGAACGAAGTTCGCAACAATAGAAGTCTGTGGGTCATGCAGGGTTGCAGGGTCATGGATTTAGGGGATTTTGGGTAATGATGGGCGATATATAGTATCGATATTTAATGTGACGATCGATATCGAAACTTCGATATAACCGTTGCACTAAAAGTTAAAGGGAAAAAACTGATTTTTGGTCATATTTCTCATGAAGATAAATTTTAAAAAATTACGAATTATATAATGACAATGAAATGCCAGAGGAATCCAAATATTATTTTAATCAAGTTCTAATAAAAATAGTGGACTATGTCCAATTAAATTTTGAAAGCAACAAAACAAATTTACTTATAAATAAAGTAGCCACCAAATATTTAACTGTAATTGAGACATCCGATTCATCCGAATGGCTATTTTCTAAAGTGTAGAATATATGAGGCCATAGATGAAACACTAAAGCAATTATTATGTTTAGGATTGTTATATGTCATTTGAAGATTTTTTATAAACGTGTTAAAATAAAGATACTATTTTATTCTAAATACATGATTTATTTTAATTTTTGAATTGTTTTAATCTAATATACTTACAATGGACAGAACACGCATAGGTTAAAATTTTTTTATACCAAATTCTTAGGACGGCCACGTATATACATACTTACATCTCTGATAATGTAATATTTAAAAAATCCGGAAACTAAGAAAATTATTTAAAAAACCCGTCTGTTAAATATAAAGTATCGATATTTCATTCCCGATATTTTACATGTATCGATAATTTAGTCATCGATACATCTCGATACTAAATATCGATACAATGCAGATGTATCGCCATCACCTGCTATTAATCTGGGTTCTAAGGACCGTAGGTAAGGTAGAACTCAATGTTCAGCGGAATTAGCAGTTGCGAAACTAAATTTGCTACATGATTTTACTCTGATTTTACTGATTTTACCTTATATATGGTAAAAATCTAGTAAAATCACTCAACACTTCCGTAACTGTTGAGTCCGCTGAAACCCTCTCTAGAGGGTTTTCTTCTCGGGTTTTCTTTTTCCTAACCCGTATTATTTTTTAAAAGTTCCTTGCAAAAAAAAAAAACGAGCGCGGTTCAACGCATTATGGGCACCAACCACAACCACCAACCCACAATCCACTCCATTTTAGTCAAACACGAAAATTCGCAATTCGCAACAACCACAACAACTCATGCAATTCAATACGACTATTGATACTTCTCTTACGAATTCGAATAAATATCAATTTTTCTATTCGATACAAGTACAGTATTTTCTTGATATAGGCTCTTTCTTTGAGACGCGACGAGCCTATATCGTAGAGTACTACTTTTTTTGTAATGTGCCGAACGTAGAAAGAGACAACGCGCGAAAAAGACGCTGGTTCAAAGACGGATACCGCTACTAGTGGGGATAAAATACGAGCGTGTATCGTACGGTTTTTTTTTTTATAGAAAATACTGTAATGAGTCGAAGTATCGCTATCTTGGCGGTTCGTTAAATGCCTCGCGGCAATTTGTATTTGACGTGAAGACACTTTTTGCCCCTTCTACTGTTTACAATAAAGATTCTTCACATTTGTTTCAGTCAGAATTGTTATTTAATAATTTAAAACAATTACTTTCGGGACCTTTTAATTTCTGTTAATTCCCAGATAGCCAAACCTGTCGAACAGAACTTTACAGACTCTGCCATTACAACATTTGTTGCGAGATTGACAGCAAATTTGATACAGAATCTGCAATGTATAAGGACTGTTGACAAATTGGCGACAAAATCTGTTGATAACTTGCTGACAAATTGGCAGCAAAATTGAAACGAATGCTGTTGCCAATTTTACAAGTTTTGTTTGCAAGATCTGTTCACTTTTTGGTGCAAATTTGTATCCCGATTTGGACATTACAGACCCTGTTTCCAAATTGGCATCCTATTGCGGAAACAGATGACTACGGTTTTGGTGAGGGTCTGTTTGAATTTGGTGCCAATTTGGCATAAATTTCGCAAGTTTGGCTATCTGGGTTATGCCAATGAACTATTCGTTTTAGAATTTTTTGAATTTTTAGATTTGAAGTCAGATGATACACTCTACATTTAAATATTTAAAAAAATCCAAGCCATATGTGCTTCTTACATTATTTTGTGAAAAGCGTAAACTAAAAAAAAAAAAAAAAAAAAAAAACTAAAAAAAAAAAAAAAAAAAAAATATTAAAAAAGAAATAAATACCTTTGGATAAAATAGAAACTTTGAAAAAACTTGAAATCTTGATATACCTACGGCAGTCATTTTAAATGGAGGAACAGTTTGCTGGATCTTTGCTGTCAATCGTGCCAATCTATCCTAAGGTTCTATTGGCAAAATCTGATCGATTTCTGTCACCAATTTCAGTAGACTTACAGAACTTACAGAACCCAAAACAAATGCAGACAAAAACGATACCAGATCTATGGCCGGGTTCTACTTATATCTACTAACAGTTGGCAAATAGTTTGCTTACTCGAACTGCCAATTGTTTTCGTAGTAATAAAAGATTTATTGAAAAAAATTGTCACTGGTGGAATTTGAAGAAAATATTTTAATAGCGAAGATTAATAAGAAAAAGGATACAATATCATTGAAATAATATCACGATTATGTGTTGCTAATTTAATTGTTCACCTAATGTCATCTAGTATTAATTTACTAGTAACCATAAAATTAAAAAAAAAACCTCTAGCAACCGCAAGAAATAACGATTTAAAATATGATGAAATATTTGTTATAACGTTTGACATCGAATAATTCTATAGAATATCCTCATACTCAGTAACAAAATTCAAACATCTCTGTCAAATGTTCAACATTGTTGAGGTAGTTACACGAAGATAAATATTTAATGTAGTATCACGTTTTATTTGATTTTTATCTTATGCAGCTTGAGCTTAAACCCAAGCAATTCTGAGAGCACTCCCGAAAGAGCGGATAATAATACTACTTTTGTGATTGTATATAGATAGGGATTAGCAGACAATCCAGATATTTTAAACGGACTTTCAAGTTCCTGTAAAACACATATTAATCATCTGAATTAACGAAAATACACGAACACAATTAGCAATGAAGAACTAAATTGCCTGCGTTACCTTTATCAAATCTGCTGCTAATTTCAGAACATTATTTGCTACCATAAGCTCTTCTTTTTTATGCGGTTTCTGCTCTATTTGTAAATATAGATTAATCTAAAAGAGCAAGAGAGTAAATAATTTGATTTCGTGTAAAAATATAAATTATATATAATTGTTTATCTCGATTATACGTATATAAGCGTTTATCTTGAATTAGAAAAAATTATAACAGTGCATTTACTTGTTCGGTTATCAAGACGGAAAGATTCCTATATTTTTTATTGATTTTTGTACCCAACGTCATAAAACGCAGTATAAATATTCCGAGAGAAAAACTCCAAAGCAGTGCTTCAACATTGTAACGGGAATGCAAATTATCAATATCCTAAAAAAAAATCTTAACAATAACTATAAAATATTATTTACTCTTTCTTTTATATTATATATTTTATATCGTATTACCTTAATTAACTCCAGGCTTACAAATGACAGCAATAATAACGTAACAATAAATACTGCTGACACAATAACATCCACAGAACGTTGCGGTCCTCTTCTCTGTACAAATTGACACATCAAATAAATATTTGTTCTAAACGAAATGTGTTCATTAAAATTTTCAGTGACGTAGAATTTATATACAGAGTGTTACAAAATTCGTGGAAAATTTCCGAGATATACATAGGTAGTAGACACGAAAATAATAAAAGTTCTTTTGCAACATGCTCGGAAACGCTTGGTTTGTTAGTAACAAGTTGTTTTACATTTCGTCAAATGCTGACATAACACTGGCTTATCCCCTTTAAAACCAGAGACCGCGCTTTAAGACCCGGGCATCTCTGGGCCTAATAATAAGTGGGCCCCGGTGACTCAAAACTTGTATTGAGATGAGATGTTTCTTCGAATGGAAAAGCACATATTTTGTAATTATAAATTGAAATTTGACGAATGTAACACAACTGATACTTTTCCACGATGTAGGGGCCCAAAACGCGATCACTGACCTCAGGGTCGGCGCTAGTGTTCTTGGCGCCCTAATTTATACAGTGCCCTAGAATTTAACTAGACTTATTATAAGATCATGGGAAGAAAAGGAAAAAAAACATACAAACAAAACATAAGTCATAGAATCTTCTCAGAATAGCAGTCAGTAAAAATTAAAAACATTTTTTCGCGACCAGAGTGTTCCTATCTTTAGCGATTGGCGCCCTTATGCCTTGCATTTGCCTGCATAAGG
Organism: Perdita meconis; assembly: GCA_030770465.2. Classification (NCBI taxonomy): domain Eukaryota; kingdom Metazoa; phylum Arthropoda; class Insecta; order Hymenoptera; family Andrenidae; genus Perdita; species Perdita meconis. Next base: position 641,019 of record JASKOS020000032.1, on the reverse strand, counting down.
GGTCATGTCTAGTCAGGAGGTCGAAAAAAACGTGTTTTTTAGGAATTTTTTTTTCTAAAGGTATAACATTTACAGAGAAAACAATTCGTGTATTTGAAGGCGCATGTCTTTACGAACATTTTGTAATTTTTGTAACAAAAAGTATATAAAAATAACAATAGTATAGTAATTTTACTAAAGATCCACTTAATGAGCGGTGACCACTCTTGCTCAGACTGGACTCATCTAAAATCAAAAAACGAAAAAGATTTATTTTGTGTATGAAATTATCTAGTACTTGAACGAAGGGTTTCTCGAAATATTCATTTGGAACAAAATGGCGGGCGTTTGAAGTGTATGTTACGATTTTCGATGAAAATGTCACTCATTTTTTGTTAAGAAAAAAAAACCTATGTATCGCAAAAAGAAATCCTTCGTTCAAGGACTAGATAATTTCATACATAAAATAAATCTTTTTCGTTTTTTGATTTTAGATGACCCCAGTCTGAGCAAGAGTGGTCACCGCGCATTAAGAGGAGCTCTAGTAAAATTACTATATTATTGTTATTATTATATATTTTTTGTTACAAAAATTACAAAAAGTTCGTAAAGACATGCGCCTTCAAATACACCAATTGTTTTTTCTGTAAATGTTATACTTTTAGAAAAAAAATTCCTAAAAAACACGTTTTTTTTTTATCTCCTGACTAGACATGATCGCATAATGCGTTCCGCCGGCCCTGACTGACCTTACAGAGGATGAGCCTTTGTTGCGTCGACAATTTACAAAATATAAAACAGCGTGTAACTAATAAACTAAGATTGCATAAGAACTTTTCGTATTATTTTCGTGTCTACTACCTATATGCCGAAGATTTCCCACGAATTTTTTAACACCCTGTATAATACTTTTTATCTTAATTATATGGAATATAAAAATTTCTTACGATATACCTTCAAATAAGACCTAACGCTCAACCATAATTTTATGTTGCGCACTTTATTTAATCGAAAATGAGGCAAATCTGATTTTCTCGCACGTCTCGATGATGTCAAATGCGAGAACAATTTAGCGTATAAGAGTCTTTGTTTGTAAGTACGTTCTGCGACAGCTAATAGAAAAAATAATAGGGAGGACAATATTAGCCTTTCAAAAGCTGATGTAATTATCACTACACGCTCCCTGAAATAAATCGAATTACCTATGAAATTCCAAAACAAGCTTTTAACAGCATATATTTAACCCTCGTATCAAAGGCGGATTTACATACAGGGTGTATCTAGTAACTAGAATAGACTATAACTCCGTTCCAAGTGTAGTTAGAGAAAAATCGTACGGAAAATTTTGCACGGTGTAACACGTTCTATCATACTATCGGACTACTTTTTTCATGGATGTATCGGTGTAGTTGCACTGTTTTTTCAATGAATTTTTTTTTTTTTCATAAATCCATTTCCCATGTCATTTTACGTATAAAAGATGTAAGGGACAGTCATCGAAAACTCAATACTTTACTATTTTCAAAAAGGTAATGTTACGTGAAGTACAGTATTTTCTTTATATAGGCTCTCTCCTCGAGACCGGTGACGAGCCTATATCGTAGGGTACTACTTTCTTTGTAATGTGCCGAACGTAGAAAGAGACAACGCGCGAAAAAGACGCTGATTGAAAGACGGATGCCGTTACTGGTGGGGATAAATGCGAGCGTGTATCGTACGGTTTTTTTCGAGCCTATACGGAGAAAATACTGTACTATGTTAAATTAGAACCACTGTCGTGCTATCGTGTTTACTAACATTGTGTTTACAGTTTATCGCACCTCTCCTTCTCACACAGTACGTGTTTTTTTTTTTACATGTTTATTGTGTACATAAAATGTGACACAAATTTAACTAGTGCAAAAATGGATCGCAGCGTGAACGTATTTTTCAAAAGTAAAGTAAAATATCTCGAAAAGTATTGAGTTCGAAGACAGTAAAATATCGCGAAAAGTATTGAGTTTTCGATGACTGTCCCTTATATCTTTTATACATGAAATGAGATGGGAAATCGATTTATGGAAAAAAAAATAGATACAGTTCATTATAAAAAAAGTGCAATGGAACTTTGTATAAATCCACGAAAAAACTAATCCGGAAGTATGATAGAACGTGTTAAACCGTGCAAAATTTTCCTCTACGATTTTTCTTTAACTGCACTTACAAGTAACACTACGGAACCGTCACTCTCCGATTTTGATGAAACTTTGCACACTTGTAGAACTATGAAAAATAATCGAGACGTATTTTTTTTATATCTGCCATCGTGCACTCCAAAGGGTGAAAACGACTCTTAAAATGTTCAATTTTCGAAAATTCTTTCGCACACGTTTATATATCCCCAAAAACTAGAACATATCCTAAATTCCACAAAATCCGAGATGTTACTCCAAAAAGTGTCCGAGTTCGCGTGGAATGACCCAGAAGTAATAATCATTAAAAAAGTGTGATACGCATAAAGATTTTGTGCACCAGGCAAACCTGATTACTGCTGTTTTACCTCATAATTTACATGTTGGAGCACAGTTTTTAAAACAATAGTCAACTGGATTTTCAAATTCAAGTTTTTCTCCAGTACAACCGCTGACATACCACGAATATTTAACCCTCACCCGTCCCCTGTGTCAATTTGACATAATTTTTCCCATGGAACATATTATTCAGACATTTATGGGAACATTTACTTGAAACTTTGTGATTTTTTTTTCATATAAGAAATTATTCATTCATTTTTTCATTTGTTGATTTTTTGCCATTGTGTCTATTTCATATCAAGGGATAAACGAATCTACTTGTAAGTTTGAAAAATGAGAGACGGATAAGGATTAATAAGATTAATAAATCGTGGGGATGAAAATTAGTTATGAGTAAGTGATTTAAGCTTGATAATATTATGGCGCAGATGTCAATTTATATCGTAGTTGTATAGAACGGTATCCGAAAAAAATTTGATGAAATTCTTCCACGGTCTAAAGGACACCGGGGCGCAGAAATAGATGCGCATCTAGCGATCGCTGATTTTTCAGATCCCACTTAAATGTTAATAACTAGACTTCGGATGTTTAAGCCACGAATCCACCAGAAAGCTAAGTTAAGCTATGCTATACTATGCTATGTTTAAAAAAAATTAGCTTCAATATATTTTGATGGATCCTTAAAGGGTGCATCCTTCTTTCAACAAAAAGTCATATCCTTATCGCACAATTATGAAAACGAAGGATGAAAAGCATATTTTTGGCTTAAGCTTTGAAAATTCTTACCTTGGTATCGAGTCATTCGATGCGAAAACGGACACTTTTCGGAGTAACATGTTGGATTTTGTTCAAATTTGGATATGTTGTAGTCTTTAGGAGCATATAAACGTATGTATCTCGAAGGATTTTTCAAAATGTCAAAAAATTTCGATTTTACAGCTCTTTGAAGTTTGATTTTTCTTCAAAAAATTACATCTGTGACCTTTCTTCGAAAAGTTATAACAGTTGAACTAATAAACTGATTAAGATGAGCTTTGTGGTGCTTATAGTAGAGACTTTGGAGTATTTATTAAAAATTATTTCAGTTGAGACAATCTTTTTTAACCATTTATTTTGCAATTGTTTTAAACAATTGCCATTTGTAACCGCAGGGGAATATTTAAAAATTTGAAGAAAAATGAGGGTATAGCCTGATTCGTCCCCTTCATAGTCAACTTTTTAAAAATATGGTCATTTTAATTTTAGCCACAGGAAAATTATTTGAATGTAACGCGGCGCGTCGAAACATACCGCTCGCGCTCGACTGGCCAAACCATACGGCACTACGGCGCACTGTGGGGCGCTTCATACAACAATCGCGGAAAAAACCTTATATCTTTGATGTTTTTCAATATTTTTCAAAGATTTTTTTTATATTACTTCTTACTATTCAACTGTTATATGGACATAAATATTAATAAAATTAATGCATTTACTACTAATATAATTGCAATAAACTTTGGATATATTCGCTACATAAGGACCATATCTTATAATCTTGTATTAATAATTACGTAATATTGCATTAACAACGGTAAATATTGTTCGAAAAATTTTTGAAAAATATTGAAATACATCAAAGTTACGAGGTTTTTTCCACGATTCTTATATGAAGCGCCCCACAGTGCAGTCGATCGGTATGTTTCGACGCACCGCGTTACATTCAAATAATTTCCCTGTGGCTAATATTAAAAAGACCATATTTTTAAAAAGTTGATCATGAAGGGGAGGAATAAGGCTATACCCTCATTGTTTTTCAAATTTTTAAATATTCCCCTGCGGTTACAAATGGCAATTGTTTAAAACAATTGCAAAATAAATGGTGAAAAAAATTATTGTCTCGATTGAAATAATTTTTAATAGATACTCCAAAGTCTCTACTATAAACACCACAAAGCTCATTTTAATCGGTTTATTAGTTCAACTGTTGTAATTTTTCGAAGAAAGATCACAGATGCAATTTTTTGAAGCAAAATCAGACTTTAAACAGCTGTAAAATCGACATTTTTGGACATTTTGAAAAATCCTTCGAGATATGTCTATATGCCCCTAAAGACTACAGCATATCCAAATTTGAACAAAATCCAACATGTTACTCCGAAAAGTGTCCGTTTTCGCATAGAATGACTCCTCATATCTCTAACATTTGCAAATAAATTGGGGGCATACGAGGTACCATTAGAAAGCTTATGGTATCTACTTTTACCACTTGGTAAAAGTTACTTTGGTATTTACTGATAGCCATCCCCAACATTTTAAGGATCGTTCCCGCCGTTTCGAGTGCACGATTGCAGATACACAAAAGTACGTCTCGATAATTTGCATAGTTCTGCAAATGTGCAAAGTTTCATAAAAATCGAAGAGTGACAGTTTCGTAGTTTTACTTGTTATAATGTGATAATCTGTTTCAATTACTAGAAACACCTTGTATATAATATAGTATATAACGACATTTCATTCTTTTTCGATAATTACATTTATATTTCGCGTAGATCTCATTCTTACCAAAGTGTTGCTCCAAGTGCTAAATCCATCACTTTCGATAAAATATCGGTATAAGTTTCTAAATTAGCATAAGTCAAGTCATTTGGTATTAAAGCACTGGTTACATTGGTGGTGCTGTCCACTCCGAAGTGATCGCTTAATCGTTTAATAGATGGTATTAGTGATAGCACTACACTGAGCATTAAACCTCCATAAAAATAATTCATACTCTCAGGCATTGATTCTACTCTAGCGATGATGGCCGAGCTAATATCCAGCACCGATAGTTCAGCCTTTTTTATGTCACGACGTGTCCATAAAGTGCATGAAACTGAAATACAAAATAATATTGGATATATTTAAAATTACCATTCGGAATGATTATAAGATGAAAAATTGATCGCTAGAAGTAACTTACGTTCAATTGTATTTCGTAAAAATGAACAATTGATCATTTTAGAAGTTAAAAGTATATAAGAAAATTTCGAAATTAAGAGTAATTTCTAATTATTATCGTGATATACATTACCACGATCGTATGAAGCGCAACTAGAACTAAGCATTATAGAGGGTGGCAATCCAAATTCCCAAGAAAAAGGATGCTCTACGAATTCTCCATAATTTTTGTTAGTTTCGCTGTGTAAATCGGACTCCTCGAGTTCTGAACTGCAAAATTTTCATTCACGAAAATCCAACTTATTAATGAAATATAAACAAATAACTTACGTAACTTCACATACATATATCCTACTTTATATCAATGTAATTGTGCAAAAGCTATAAAAATATTTACATCGATTTTGACGAAACTTTTTCTGGTGAATCTAGAGCAAAAATAAGCCAACACTTGTCCGGCCGTTTTTGTCAATACTCATTATTTAAAAAGATATAATTTTTTTTATTTAATATTTAACTCTGTCGAGTTACTTAAAAAACGAATTTTTTCTGTTTTGATTTTTTTTATGAATATACTTAAATAGTTTTGCACGTTGTTTGTTGTTAAAATTTTTTGAAATTATTGTATTAATTTCGCTTTTTTTCGTTTTTCAGTAAAAAATAAAAAAAATACATTTTTGTATTTTTTTTATTTTTAATAAAATAATTTCAAAAAATTTTAACAAGAAACAACGTGTAAACCTATTTGAATATAATCATAAAAACAATCAAAACAGAAAAAATTCGTTTTTTAAATAACTCGACAGAATTAAATATTAAATAAAAAAAAAAACTATATCTTTTTAAATAATGAGTATTGACACGTGTCGGCTTATTTTTGCTCTAGATTCACCAGAAAAAGTTTCGTCAAAATCGATGACCCACTGACTGCGACTTCTCCTTGTTAATGTTAAAGTAAATGAAACAGTCCTTTATTATTTTAATTTATCATTTTTTAAATCTAGTAAATCAAGAATGTAAGATCGAAACTTTAAATCGGTCTAAAATTTTGTTTCAATGTAGAATATGTTACACTCAACTCAAGTAAGTGTTAATAATTCTAACCAAATACGAAATAAGGAAAGTGTGACTGCATTGTTTGACGACTTTTGTTTCTAAAAAAAAATCAGCTACAGTACTCGAGTGGTTAATAAAAAAAAAAATTAATTTTATGACAATATATCTTTGCACCTGTAACTACATTCGTCACTATTTGTAGTGACTCCCATCCATTCAGTGGCCGATGTCGTGGCTTCTGTTAAATGATTCGTAACAGCTTCTTCGCATTCTCCTTCTTCCTCACTTTCACACTGTCGTCGACCTTCTCTCAATCCAATCATAATTCGATTATGTTCCGTATCCTTGAAAACCGAACAATTATAGATCTTACTATCCATAAATATGTATAGAAATAAAAATTTTATGAAAGTTAATTATTAAACATGAAGTAAAGAATTAAAGAAAAATTGAAAATTTAGTGATGAACAAATATTTGAAAATGTTTCGCAATGCAGTATAAATATTTGTTTACTTATAATATAATAAAAAAAAAAAAATAATTTTCACGCAAAGCTTACATCGTTCTCTTCGTTGTAAATCTGATCGCGGCTCTCATAAAAGTAATCCGTGAACGTTGAATACGTATATATAAACGCTTAAAAAATTACACAAAAATTAGGAATGTGTTTAACAATTATTCCAGAGAGTTATGTAACTTATTATTCAAATATTCGTACATTGGTTATGCGTTCTCGACTTACAAATATAATTGTAAATACTATATGAAAAGATTAATAAAATAAAATATCTGAATGTGAGTAGAAAATAAATGCGATTCAGACTTGATTTATAATATGATTTATTAGGTATGATAACTATGGTAACATACAAATAATTGTATATACGAATTTTTTTTTTGCCGTCTTCTACTACATTATACGATTTAAATCATTAAGTTTTTATTAATACAGTATAATGATGCCATTAAAAAGACTAAAGTAAAATTAGAAATACAATAAAAGCAAATACTTACCACTTTACTGGAAGCTTCTCCCTCATTCTTCGAAGTATTCTCATCTGTTTTTATTAACTCACTTGCTGCGTGGAAAGCGGAAGACAATCATTTAAGCCAACGTGTCAGTTTACTTTTCCATAAAAAATAACGGATGTTAGCAGTTCACAGCAAATAATATGTTACAAATAAGTATGAAATATCATACTATTAACACTTTCAATGCTGCTGACACAATCTTTGCGTTTGTATCTTTCAATAAATCTTTGATATCGTAAACGTGAAAATGAAGAAAAATTGTAAAATAAATATGATTACCTAAAAGAGATCGATTTTCAATAGAACAAAATGTAGCTTATCAAAAATGGCATTCATATCGCCATAGCAGCGAAAATGTTAAACCCAGAATAATCCTAACTCGATACATTTAAACATTTCGTATTAAAAAACAAATACATATTACTCTTTAGATTTGAAAAAGATATTATTTCGTCCTCTATCTAAATGTATAAAATATCGAAATGAAAATGATTACAAATCAAACCTGAAGATTTAGGCTGCAATGAAATTTGTTGAATTGTGTGTTCTTCATTATTTTTGTGTAATGTAGTTTTTTTATTTTTATATTTTTCTATGGTAGCTCGTGCAAGTCCTTTGTCATTATCACTTGAAACATTTCCGTTCAAACTTTCGAATCCGTCATCGTCTTGGTGTACATTTCTTATATTCTGATCTAGACCATCATGAATAACAAAGACATATTTCATTTAACATCTTTGGTGATATCGTAGTTGCGTAGATTGTTATTTTCATATGAACGATGTGGCATTTAGACAATGAATACGCAGTTAAGTAATGAAGTACATATGTAATATACTAACTTGATTGAGTATGACTAGCTGATGCTTCGTTACTAGGAAGAGGATTGTTCACAGCCACTTTGATTGGCTCGTTATCACATAATTCTTGAGCACTCACAGATTTCTGTAAAAGTACTTTCTCTTAATATCTTTCGTATTAGTTATCAATTTAATCCAAAGAATCGATTGTCAATTACCTGAGGTCGATTAACAGTCAAAGAATTTTCAATTACAATTTTTTTAGCAAATCGAACGGAAGTCAACACTTCATTGCTTACTGTACTTGCTTTTTCAGAAGCTGTGTCCTGAGATGATTTCGAATCATCGTGTAGTCCTGTAAAACATACAGTGCTGTGAATAATTAATTTTCTACATTATTTCTTTAATATTTCTAAGAAAGCGCTGATCACTCTTGACTGTATTTAATAAAAACTTTTATATATGTATAAACAGTTTCTTGTTGTTATTTGCCGATACAACGATTGAACATTACAAAACAAGACTCTTAGGACTGTAAATATGTATACACTTAGTTGCTGTTCAGAACTCGTCGATATCGATTCCGCGGTCTTGCGTGATGGATTTAATCAAATGATATTAGAATAGATATCTATAATACATTCACCGAGACGAGTCACAAATGTTACCAACTTCATCAGCGAAAAGCATGAATACATGGATAATATGTCGTATTCATGCATGGCATATTATCCATGTATTCATGCTTTTCGCTGATGAAGTTGGTAACATTTGTGACTCGTCTCGGTGAATTAAGTGTACAAACAGTTTATTTCAAGATTCATTAAACAGTTTTCAGCTGTTCAGTATGCCACGTGGTATTAAAGAATTAAATGGTTTCGAAAAGTAATGAATCATTGATCTCAAAAGCTGTATAAAACTACAGCGATAAATTGCAAATCTCAAAGTGTAGTAAAGAATTTCTTAAAACTTGATGTCGAAAATTATGGAAGGACAAGTAATAAAAAAAATAGTCAATCGCTTCAATTTGAAATGTAACTTAAGTCTAATAAGAAAGTGGGTTGCAGTCAGAGAAATTAAAGTATCAGAAATATTTGTGAAAGTTAGCGTTAAAGAAACGACGTATCGTTGCAAGACTGAAGTTGACAGAAAAATTGATCCATAAACGAAACGTCTAGAAATATAATATAATTTGGAGCGACGAAAAAAAATTAATTTAGATGACCGTGATGACTTTCATTGTTCTTGGTACGATATAAGAAAAGAAAAGCCGACTGTTTTGTGGAGGCCTTAGAGTGATATAAATCATTAGTTATTTGAACATTGTTTAAATAAAGTTTTAACAGTAAAATTGATTTTGTAAAGGATAAATCGAACTGCCACTACAAAAAAGTAGTTTCAAGATTTTTTAATAGAATTATTGCCACTATTGAGTCTTGATCTGAATTCAATCGAAAACCTGAAGGAAATTCTATTAAGAAAAGTTTCCGATGAAAAGAAGCTACTCATAAGAGATATTGTTGATCTTGAAAAAAGAATAAAATCTGCTTGAAAAAAAATTCTAACCGAAACTTTCAATAAGTTAATAGATAATATTCTTAACAGATTAATACAAGAAATATAATACAAATGAAAATACACTAAATATTGAATGTAAAATGTAAATGTAACAAAATTAACATTGAAATATTATATAAATTATATTTTTTCACAGTGAGAAACACAATTTTATTTTCTTCGACATCAAAATAAACAAATTTTTTGTTTGTATTATACTACGAAATTATATGAACGATTTTGTCGACTTGTTTTTAATATTACAAAAAATCTAAAAATAAGGTTGAGCTTATAATTCTTCACGGTATTGTATACACAGCGTTTCCGAAATAATGGTGTAGTTGTCAAAGGGGTGATTCCTCATATAAAATTGTGAAGGAAAATTCGTCAAGTAAGTGTCAAAACGCCTATTTTAAAGGGGGAATCTTATTTTATCGGCCTAAAATACATAACAAAGATTGGGAATTTTTTCTTTAAGAAACTAGTGATTCGATTTATTTGAAATTTGTACACCATAGTTTGCTTAATATTTAATGACTTTTATAGAATTTTTATTACTTTTTTAATAATAAATATAGGAGTTATTACAAAGCGCCGCGCTACGTTTGCTATCCACTGGTGTACAGAATATTTCTGTAACCACTGGACCGATTGCCTTCAAATTTGGCTTGTATATTCAGCAAGCACTGCTTTATCGTTTGATAAATCAGAATTTTGATAAGTTATGTAGTTTCATTTTACATAGAAAAAAATTGACGAATATTGCTAATAAAAATTAAATTCTTTCTTTGAAACCTCATAACTTCCTTGAAAAACTTTTTTTTTTTTGGTTCAATTTTGATTCATTGAACGAAAACTGCAAGTGTATAGAGTAAAACGCAGTCTCATTTTTTTATTTCAGATCATCTGGAAGATAAATGTACACCAGTGGACGGCGGACTGTGCGCGGTACTTTCCTATATTTATTATTAAAAAATAATTTTAAAAAACTATAACTTCTTTAAAAATAAAGTAAACTATGGTACAAATTTCCAACGTTTACAATGTTTTCGACTGATATAATAGGATTCCCCCTTTAATGAAACTTTATACAGTTATTGTTTGGTCCAAATTAAGAATTTTGTCGTATTCCGTTGATTCTCATTCTCGATTTTAAGGTTTAACTTAATCGAAAACACTATTTCACTGGTACATGTTTTCACTGACGTTCTATTTTCATTGACATACTGATGTTACCGATATTAGTATTCATCGACATTCTAAGTTTTCATCGACATTCTGATTTTACTGATATTAGTTTTCAACGACATTCTGTTTAACTTTTGTTGAAACTACGTACTGCATGACGAAATACACAGTATGAAGTCTGTGCTTTCAATACATATAATCAATTATTAGAGCTCATTGGATAAAGGAAAACTTTTGCTTCCGTAATACTGACTTAGAATTTCCATCGATTGTTTAAAATGATTTAATTCGATAATCTTTGGATGTTTCTCTAAATAAAAATTTGAAATTATGTTATGTTAAATAATATTGATCAAAATGCGCTATCTTTCTTGGGTTATCTCGCTGGTTTCCATTTATAGCAATTTAATTTATATAATCAAATTTTCTCTTCGTAAAAATAAAATTCTATACTGGAGAAACGAGAAATACTGCTCACTTCGTCATGCAGTAAGTACAGTTTTAATGAAAGTTGAACAGAATGACGTTCAAAAATGATCTCGGTAGAGACAGAATATGTCGATGAAAACAGAATGTCAGTGAAAACATACATCAGTGAAATAGTGGAACGGACCCAACTAAACAATACACACTCGCCTCCGGTCCCGAGGCGCGAGAATAAATCGAGAGATTACTGTAATTATGAAAAATTTTTCAAAACCCTCTTGTTAAAGTTTGCAGTGAAGCAAGAGGTATTAAAGGAAAATTGTTGAAGATATCTTATAATTACAGCGAAAAGGAACATTGCACAGCTGAGGATATAACGTCCAACTCCCCTTAAGATCCGGTAACTTTCTAACTTTTACAGACAAGAACTTACTTAAATTTTGCCTCGTTCTTGACTTTCCAACTTTACATCGTATGTGTCGCGAGCGTCTAATTATTCTTTGTTTACTTTTTTCGTCGACCATTGTCGGACCGCAATGAGTCGACACAATATGGGAATGAACGATGCACAAAGTTAACATCATGATTGCAGGTATTAATACTTCTGATGTTGACACAACCTGTAAATAGAAACTTTGTTTGTTATATTTTTACACATAATTACAACAGAAATACGATTGTTTCATACATCACTTTCATTATCCTTGGTTATCTGATAAAAGTATATACACATGTTGATTAACTGCAAACTGTACAGTAATAAAAATAATATAAAGATTTTTATTGTTGTCTGCTGTATCCACCATTTTTTGTATACAGGAAGAAATAATAAACGTTGGAGCGCCAAGCAAGCTACTGTCGACAATCCGTGCTTTGGCTTAGCTTTTGGGAAAGACGAACCTGTGCACAATGAATGAGCATTAAATTAACATTTCAAACTTATCAGAATAAGTAATAACTAGTGATGCACCGACTAGGGTTTTGGCCGACTAGCCGATTAATCGACCTCCAAGAAGCCGACTAGTCGGCCGATTAGTCGGCTATGCCGATCATTTTCATACACCGCGCCGCTATAAAATGAGGCAAATCACTTCGTTCATTTTCATTATCGTTCGTCCGTTTTCGGACTCTCCTTCATGCGGAGAGTTGAAAAAATTTAATTATCATAGTTTACTCACCTTTATTACAAAAAAGATTCAAAATTTATTATTGTTTAATATTATTCAAAAACGAAATTATTACATTTATTTTATGATTTTATTGCATTCTGTTTTTTGTTTTAAAGAGTTTTTTATTTCGATAAAATAAAAAAATAATAACCAAAGTTCGTAATAGTTAACTAGTATATTTTTAGTTGGTTTAAATAAATAATAATTACTATTTGTAATGTTTTATATAATAATTATAATTATGTTACATACAGATATGTATAAGTATGATAAATAAGTAAATATAAGTACAATAGACAAAAAGCATTTTTTTCTTTCTGTGATATCACAATATTATTATTACTAAAATTCAAGGCCGATCAATCGGCCTTTTTTCCCGACTAACCGCCGACTAGTCGTCAACTACAAAACTGGCCGAATAGTCGGCTTAACCGACTAGTCGGCCACTAGTCGGTACATCTCTAGTAATAACGTGACATTAAAACAACTCTTGCAAAGATTATTACTACAGTATTACACGGATAATTGCTCAAATGCTCCGTGCTGTCTGGTTCTAGTAGCGGACGACACACTCGAGAACTCGATCTTTGGGTAACAATAGGGTCCTAAAAAGAACAACAGCATCGGTCCCGAAAAATCAGAAGCATTTAGTCCAGTCATTTTAGAAATTTCTGCGAAAAAAACTAAAAATAGGTGCATCTTTTCACGCATCGCTTATTTTTGTGATGGGTATGAACTTCTGAAAAATCACCGTCGATCGGCTGCCGACTTCCCCTCCCTTTTTTGGGTCAAATGTTAAAAAAGGTAGTTTTTCGTAAATAACTCAAAAATGGTTAGTCTAATTGAAAAATGTTTTAAATAAAAATTTGAGAGCGTGGAATTCTGCGTAGAAAAGGTTCTATAGCATTTTTCATAAATTCAATCCTTTTTGCGATAACGTTCAATAAACGTGCTCCTATTATAATGTACATACCACCGTGAAAACATTAAGGACATATTATTGTAAAAACGGTTGCGTTTCTCAAAAAATATTATACAACCTTTTTTACGCAGAATTCCACGCTCTCAAACTTTTATCTAAAACATTTTTCAATTAGACTAACCATTTTTGAGTTATTTACGAAAAACTACTTTCTTTAGCATTTGACTCAAAAAGGGGAGGGAAGCCGGCAGCCGATCGACGGTGATTTTTCAGAAGTTCATACCCATCACAAAAATAAGAGATTCGTGAAAAGATCCACCTATTTTTAGTTTTTTCGCAGAAATTTCTAAAATGACTGGACTATAGTGTCGTAAAAAGCAGAGCATCGGTCCCGAAAAATCAGGAGCATTGTAGATCGCACTTTTCATCGGATTTTGATACGAGTACTAACAATCGATTCCTTGTACTTTTTTTATTAAAATAGTACCAAACACGATGAAATTCAGATTATTTATACAGTAGATACATGAAGAAACGAGCTACACAGTTTAAGCTAGATTCGTTAAAAATTAGAGATTTGAGGCTTTCACGACCCGGTGTCATACAGTTCTTTAAAAATTAGAGATTTGAGGCTTTCACGACCCGGTGTCATACAGTTCTTTAAAAATTAGAGATTTGAGGCTTTCACGACCCGGTGTCATACAGTTCTCACTGTTGAAGCTTTCAGGTGTAAACCGTGTTCGTGAGGAAATGTTTTCCCAACGTTTCGCTAGCATTGCAGCTGGCTTCTTCAGGGGATCGAAAGACACACTGAAACTGACGTGTGTCTGGAGCGGTACGCTATTTAAGTGTACCGAGTGTAAGTTCTGGATCATTGAGCACCAATGAACACAGCAAAGTCTAGACGTATCCTGGAACGCACAAGCTTTGCCTTGCTACGTAAAAGGATCGCCTGCATCAAGAAAGAGATATCCCACAATTCCGATAAGCTCCTTCGCCTGCACCTTGAATTGGGTAACCTAATACATCCGGAACTGTGGAACAAAGTGGACAGACTAAGTCATGAACAGGCATCAAAGGTACATGACATCCGTACTCAAAAACAAACTCAGAAGTTTGATAAACTACTGAAGCCCAAGACTCCTGTCGAACCACTTCGCGATACAGTAAAAAACCTCACCAACCTTTCTCTATCCTCTGACACCTTATCCGTACTGTCCAAAGGACACAACTCTGCTATTGCTCCCAGGGTTATTCCAACAGAGGACATCATCTGCCAGGTTGAAAACGCCATGCATAACCTTCCACCTGAAAAGGCCAACGAGGTCAGAAGGTTCACCATCAATGTCCTAAAATCGGCGAGACAACCAAAATCTAATCTGACCAAAGCGGAAAAGATGGCTCTGTTGGAAATAAAGAAACGAAAAGACATCCTCGTTCTACCCGCGGACAAAGGTAACACAACGGTTGTGATCAACAAGGACGTATACATAGAGAAGACCCACACTTTACTCAATGACGAGACCTACAGAACCACTTCCACTCTGATAAAACAGGCTCAACTGCCTGACAACATCCAGAAATCCATCCTTCCTAAAGAACCCAAAGCACCCAGACTCTACGGACTACCCAAAATACATAAACCCGACATACCATTAAGACCTATAGTTAGCACAATTGGATCCCCTACATACAATCTCGCCAAATACCTCGCTTCCGTTCTCAAACCTCTCACGGGGAAAACAAATAGCTACACCCTCAATTCCACTCACTTTATACAGAAAATACAAAATATCACAACCCAACCGGGTGACATTCTCGTCAGCTTTGACGTACAATCCCTTTTCACTAACGTTCCCATCAACGACAGTATAAACATAATCAAAGACAGAATTCCTAATAACCTTGTTCCTCTAGTCCACCACTGCCTCATCTCCACCTATTTCCTCTTCCAAGGCACATACTACGAGCAAGTGTCGGGAGCAGCAATGGGATCCCCCATCTCCCCCATTAGAGCTGACATCTTCATGGAACATTTGGAGGACAAAATCCTCAACGAAGCTCCACTGAAACCATCACAATGGTTCAGATATGTTGATGACACTTTCGTGGTTTGGAGTCACGGAAAAGACCAACTCTCAAATTTTCTGACCTATATCAACTCCTTACATCCTAGTATCACAGTCATCGACAAGACGTCGGACGGGCAAGTCGTGATTTGTAACGCTCGCGAGTGTAAACATATATACAGTTCATATCAGAGTGTTCCAAATATAAGAATACACGCGGCTACCGCTGCCGTGATTTGTGTGCGTGTCCGTGTGCCCGCCAGAGCACGGAGAAGGATCCAGAAATGTCGCCGATACAGCTAAGACTTTCTAAACTCGGTGGAGATTATATCTCACAAAATCTGCCAAATGCTACAAACGATGATGTCGAAATGAACACAGGTGAGCCAACGAGCACTGCCAATAAATCAGCCATAAACAAAAAGAGGAAGCTTCTACTAGGCAAAGAGGTAACAGAAACAATGACAGACATTCATACACACACACAAGCAGAATCGTGGCTTCAAGATATACCCACAAGCAATACATACAGCGTCTTAACAGAAGTTAACAATTCACAAGCGGACATAACAAACGTAACTGAAACAGCAAAACCACCACCTATCTATACAGCACAAGTTATCGATCCACTAATAGAATTATTAGAACAACAAGCAGGTAACAATAATTTCACCTTAAAACAACTAAAAGATAGCCAAACAAAAATACAACTAAAGTCATCAGAACATTACAAAAAAGTAGTGAATGCATTAAAAGACAAAAAAGCAAACTTCCATACGTATCAACCTAAAACAGATAGAAGTTATAAAGTAATACTTCGAGGAATACACCCGAAAGGAAGTACAGACAAAATTATCAAAGAATTAAAAGTTCATAATCACACCGTCAGAACAATAACTAATATAGTAAAATACGATACCAAGTATATAGTAAAATACACTACCACTATTTGCACTTGAACTTGAACCAAAAGATAATAACAAAGACATATATAATATAGAAAAGCTACTAAATACCATGATTAGATTTGAACCTCCTAGACCGAAACGCGACATACCACAATGTTATCGTTGTCAAACGTTTGGACACACAAAAAACTATTGTAACAGGCTACCAGCCTGCGTGAAGTGCGCAGGAAATCACTTAACAACGCACTGCCCACAGCAAGGAAAAGTAGAAAACGTAAAATGCCGTAACTGTCAAGGGTGTCACCCAGCAAACTATAAAGGTTGCATAGCACGCAAACAACTACAGCAGAAGCTATTCCCAACCCTGAGAAATAGAACTGAAAGACACCCAGTAGAAACAAACAACAACTACTTATCGCATGCATCATCACACAGCCATAACTCAATGTACTTATCAAATTTCTCTCAACCTCGCCAAAAAGACGATAGAACTTACGCACAAGTAGCAACTAACAATACTCAACAAGCAAATCGAACTTCCACCACAAACCCAAACGTCCTAACCGATAATGAAACAACAGAATTAAAACAGCTATTAATTATATCGGTTAGAAACACAGAACTCATAACTAAAATGGTGAAAACACAAACCTCACTACTGCAACAACAAACTCAACAAATAACTGCTATGATAGAACTACTAACAAAAATCGTAAACAATCACAAGTAAAATGGACCATCAAATCAAATTAGCTGTGTGGAATAGTAATGGGCTACAACAAAGACTACAAGAACTTAAAATTTTTATCTACACACACAATATTGATATCATGGCAATTTCAGAAACTCACTTTACAAACAAAAATTATGCAAAAATTCCACATTATACAATATACGATACCAAACACCCCTCTGGGAAAGCACACGGGGGAACTGCTATCATTATTAAAAATAATATCAAACACCACTTACACAGTTCGACCACATACGACTATCTACAAGCAACAACAGTAACAATAGAGACTACAAATGGAGAAATGCAGATATCGGCTGTCTACTCACCACCAAAACATAAACTTACTCTAGAGCAGTATGAAAACTTTTTTCAATCCTTAGGAAACAGGTTTCTAGCGGCAGGTGACTTAATACAAAACATAGGTACTGGGGATCAAAACGAGCATCTCCCAGGGGTAAAACATTGATGCATGCCATAGAGAAGTTAACACTAACTCCACTATCTACCGGCGAACCTACCTACTGGCCAACAGCAATGGAAAAAACACCGGACCTCATAGACTTTGCAATAATCAAAGGCCTAAATAGGACGCACTTTAAACTACAGTCAAATTCGGAACTCAACTCAGACCATACACCTATTCTAATGGATTACCTGCAGAAGCCACTTTACATAGAAAAACCACCCACACTATACAACAGCACTACAGACTGGAACATGTTCAGATCAAAAATTAACGAAAAACTAAATTTTAAAATTCCACTTAAGCAACCAGAACACATAGAAAACGCAGTAGACTGCCTAACACAAATAATTCAAGAAGCAGCTTGGTCATCTACTTTTCCCATTAATAAAGAAAATACTGGTCTACCATACCCAGATTACGTGCTACAAAAAATAAAAGAAAAAGAAAAGCAAAATCACAGTGGGAAAAAATAAAACAAGAGAAAATAAAAGGCAGTTAAACATACTCACTAAAAAAATTAAAAAGATCATACAGGAACACGCTAATAAAGAATTCAACAAATACCTCTCCAACCTTTCACCAAACGAAGAGACAAACTACTCACTATGGAGGGCGACGAAAAGATTAAAAAGACCAACAGTATCGACTCCAGCAATAAGAAAACCAGATGGCTCTTGGGCAAAAACTTCTCTAGAACAAGCGTCGACGTTCGCAAATCACTTACAGCAAACCTTCCAACCAAATGTTTTTCCAGCAACAACTACAACACCAAGCTTCAACGTCCACGATGAGAGTCAAAGGAAAGCAATACGCAGTACCACAAAAGAAGAAATCAAACGTCTGATCTGATCCATAAAAATCAATAAAACTCCGGGCTTTGATTTGATCAACGGTAAAGTAATTAAAGAACTCCCAGACAAGGCCATCAGAATGATTGCGATAATTTTCAACGCCGTACTCAGAATACAATATTTCCCAAGTACATGGAAACAGGCTGAAATAATAATGCTACCAAAACCAAACAAAAATATCCATGAACTGTCCTCGTACAGACCAATTTCCCTTCTACCTATATTATCAAAATTATTAGAAAAAATATTGTTAACCAGAATTAAAGAGACAATCAACAGCAAACAACTAATACCAGATCACCAGTTCGGTTTCAGAGAAAAACATGCTACAGTTGAACAAGTACATAGACTAATTAACAAAATTACATCTGCTTTGGAAGAGAAGAAATACTGTACATGCCTATTTCTAGACATAGAAAAAGCTTTTGACAAGGTCTGGCACGAAAGTCTGCTGAAAATCATAGAACAGCACTTCCCACATGCAATTTTCCAACTGTTAAAATCTTATCTCCACAACAGAACATTCTACGTAAAAGTAAAAGACTCATATTCAGACATACAAATAATAAACGCTGGAGTACCACAAGGAAGTGTACTGGGACCAGTACTGTACACTCTATACACAGCCGATATCCCAACTACAGCAGAGAGCACAACATGTACATTTGCAGATGACACCGCAATATTAGCAATACACGAAGACCCCCAAGAAGCAGTCAAACACCTACAAAATCATGTAACCTTACTAGAAAAATGGCTAATCCAACGCAAAATAAAAGTCAATAATAACAAATGTAATCATATTACTTTTACGCTCCGCAAAGGACAAACACCAAAAATCACACTATACAATAACGAAATACCACAAACAAAAGTAGTCAAATACCTGGGGCTCCATCTAGACTCAAAATTAACTTGGAAACAGCATATACGCAAAAAAATACAACAAATCAGAATTAAAAGAAAGGAAATGCACTGGTTAACCAGCCGACAATCGAACCTAAGTATAGAAAATAAGTTACTAATCTACAAAGTAATAATAAAATCCATATGGACGTACGGCATCCAATTATGGGGCACAGCAGTCAAAAGTCACATCGCTAAAATGGAAACAATGCAATCAATCATCCTTAGGACAATAACAGAGGCACATTGGTATATAAAGAACGAAGAATTACGCAAAGATCTACAAATTCCTACTGTACAAGAGGAAATCAGGCGATTATCCGACAGCTACGAAATCAGAACAGCTAGACATCCAAACCCCATAACTAGTACACTGTACACCTACCGTACAGTTAGAAGACTAAAGAAGAAACACCCGCAGGATTTAGTGACACCAACATAAGTACCCACACAAATGTACACGCAGGTACAATTCTGCTACTCCTGTCGAAGTAGCGTCCACATGTTACCCATAATGATACACCAACTCGCCGAATGTCCAACAGGACAAATTGCGGGAACAAATAGGGGTCATTGAGGAGGAAAAAAAAAAAGAAAAAAAGAAAAAAAAAATCCTAGTATACATTTCACCATGGGAACAGAATCCGAACAACAAACACTACCTTTCCTTGATGTACTTGTGACCAGGAAACCGAGCGGCTCTCTAGGGCATCAGGTATACAGAAAACCTACACACACCAACAGATACCTACATGCCTCCTCCCATCACCATCTATCACAGAAGAACTCAGTAATTAACTCTCTTAACACCTACCTCAGGAACTCAACCACATCACTACCAGCTTACAACAGAACGGCTTCTCTAAACACAAAATAACTCGCACCTTAAACAGAATCATGAATCCACCAAACAAGCAATCCACCCCAGACAACAGTGACAAACGAGCTACCACCTTCCTCCCATACATACAGGGTACAACTGACCGCATAAGTAGAATACTCAAGAAGCACAATATCAGGACCATCTTCACTACACACACCAAAATCAACCAAATGCTCACCTCCCCCGAGGATCCTCAACCGCAGCTCTCATCAGCAGGGGTATACAAAATAC
Organism: Perdita meconis; assembly: GCA_030770465.2. Lineage (NCBI taxonomy): Eukaryota > Metazoa > Arthropoda > Insecta > Hymenoptera > Andrenidae > Perdita > Perdita meconis. The sequence continues at coordinate 620,407 of JASKOS020000032.1, read as the reverse complement.
TCTGTTTATGCGGAAAAGTCTACATTGGTGAAACTGGGAGGAGCGTGAGCACAAGGCTCAAAGAACATGAGCGCTGCACCAGATTGGGATATGTACAATCTGCTGTTGCAGAACATCAGAAGGTAACAGGACACAAAATACTCTTTAACGAAACGGAAATCCTAGCCAATACTAAAGGCTACTTCCCCAGAAAACATCGGGAAACGTTGGAGATAATGAAGCATCCTAACAACATCAACAGGGACACTGGTTACCACCTGAACCCAATCTGGAGCTCCCTCCTCCCAGTTTTTTAAATGTTCAGCTGAACATTAAAAACAACACCATACCATTGGTGCTCAGTGATCCGGAGCATCGGTGCTCCATGATCCAGAACTTACACTCGGTACACTTAAATGGCGCACCGCGCCAGACACACGTCAGTTTCAGTGTGTCTTTCGATCCCCTGGAGAAGCCAGCTGCAATGCTAGCGAAACGTTGGGAAAACATTTCCTCGTGGACACGGCTTACACCCGAAAGCTTCAACAGTGAGAACTGTCGTTAAAAATTGTCCGATTTGTATGGTATTTAGTATAATTTTAATTGGAAAAGCGTAAGAAATCCATTGTCGTTATTCTCGCAATGATATGTTACAAAATAAGAGTAAGTTCATATTTTATGGCAATCGTAGACCGTGAGTCGAAAGGCTTCAACCGCTCGCGTGGCACAGCGCACAGTGGGCTCAACGGCCAATATAGCTAGAAAAAAATCACAGCTATCTAATACAAGGTCCGATTTTAATTTTGGTGATACCATTATAAAGGGGAGATTTCACTCCTCAAATACATGATACTTTTGATCGCGAAAACCAGTTTTCAATATTTTTACAATCAGTTATGTTATAAATAATTAATATAATATAAAATTTGATTTATGGATATGAAAGCAGAGAGTTAACCATTTAAAATAAGCCCAAAACATTACTGTACTTCTTGTCGTTGTTGCATTTTAAACATTGATAATTTTTCCACTAAGCGTACAGTGCGTCGAATCTAGCTGATAAAGAATCATACTCATCAAAACCAGCTTCTAATGTCAACTTGTATGGCATCATCGTAAAGAAAAGACTTTAATCTTCAAATTCCTGATTATTTGAATTAAGAACACAATTTTTTTAAGCTTTTACAATCATTTTAAGTATATATGACCAAAAATCATTCACAAACTTTAAAGTTATATAAAATAATAATTCACAAATATTCGCAGATAATTTTTTCAAGACTCAAAGTACAAAGCCTGAGTTACAAAATGCACCAAAAATTTTGGCAAATCCGAGCGGATCTGTTGACTTTTACACTAAAAACTGAAATTCGGGAAGTAAAAATTATTTACATTTGGACACGCTTATCTTAAATGTTATTAAATTTATTCAACTTTCGTTATTACAGAATGAAAGTATGTACTTTTCTGTACAAGATCCACGAAAGGCAAAATAATCCGCAGACAATATCACCGTTAATTAGAAGCGGAAACATGAACCGTTACGAGACACTCTTAAATGCGATTATCATTGCAGACTTCTGTATTTTCTTTACCCTTTTAAAATAGTTTTTAATCGTAAATGATATTTCATTTAAAAAAATTAATCATTGAGTAATCAGAGATGATAAAATTTTGAATTTTTTCCAGCTAGACTGGCCGTTTGGCGCATCGGACCTGCAGAGGGTCTCCAAGGATCCGAGCATTTAGGTGTGAAAAATTTATGTACGAAATGCTAAAAATATAATATATTTATTTAAATTGCGAACAAACGATAGCAGTAATGAATTCCTTACTTTTTCTTCCGATCAAAATGACACCAACTACTCTATAGTTTGGACTATTTTTAGTCAATCTCAGCAAGGCATTTCTCGCGGGCAATAAGGTAGGGCTTTTCTGGCGAGCAACTGGCAACGAGTAAATTTGTCACACTTAAATGCTCAGAGCCTTGGAGACTCTCAACAGGTCCAATGCGCCTCGATGCTATGCCATGCGAGCAGTTGGGATCCTTCGACTCACGGTTTACGACTGCCATAAAATATGAACTTAATCTTATTTTGCAACATATCATTGCAAGAATAGCGCCAATGGATTGCTTACATTTTTTCAATTAAAATGATATCAAATATCATAAAAATTGGACTATTTTTAACGAATCCAGGTTAAAACTGTGTAAATCGTTTCTCCACGTATCTACGGTATAAATAATCCGAATTTCGTTGTGTTTGGTGCCATTTTAATAGAAAAAGTACAAGGAATTGATCGATAGTACTTTCATCGAAATCCGATAAGAAATTTGTCGCATCTGATTTTTTCGATCGTTTTTCTATCGACCATTTTTCCAATCGTCTTCCTTTTCTCGAATATGGGGTCCCATGGCCAGGTCAAGGGACTGCATACGAAATTAGTTTTTAGCCACGTATAATTGCTCCTTAGCGGAAAATTTGAGGGAGCAATTATTCGTGGAATACTGTATTCACATTTCTATTTTGTCTACATCAAATTAAATAATATTATACCTCGAACAAGATCTACGTCTATAAGTTCTGGTTTCAGTTTTGCAGTTCTCATTGGAACGTGTGTAAATCCTCCAAGAATCCGTTGTTCTATAGTCTTTTCCCATTGTTGTTTATCATAAGTACCAATTTTCTTCTGATACCTGAAACATCGTATTATTTCTTGTATAAAATTGGCATTGATTCAAATGTTTTTACTTCGAACACCACGATAAAATATGAAATTGTTTACCAATAAACTAGCTCGTTCAATTTCATTTTTGTCAAACGCTATTGCTGTTGTATGTACAACACGATTGTTAATTCTTAATTTTATCCAATAATCGAATGTGTTTGCACGAACGGAAGATAATTTTCCGTGTAATTTTGTTAGTAAATTTAAAGAAAATGTTGCTCCCATAACATATAATAAACGATATTTAAATGGCAACTCTTTTCCTTCACGATACCCAAATAAACATAAAACACGAACGTTTGTCTTGCATTTAATATTTTTCACGGCATTATCCGGACAGTCAATTCTTTAATTATACACGACAATAATGGTTGTAACAATCAAGTCTAATTGACTTTAATTTGCTGGTTTTTGTTAGTAAAATGTGGTACAAGTACTATACTATGTATTCAATATCTCGTATATTCGCAGTGATTCGCAGCTCGCAGAGACAGAGAGCAAGAGAGTCTCTCGTTGTTGAATTGTCGAAAGTGTAATACATATGTGTAATATCATGTAATATTAGTATCAGTGCAATGCAGCCTAGTGTGCAATTGTGCATGCACTATATGCATTAGTATCACAGAGTATGTATATTACACAGAGGCAAAACTCTCTGCTGGACACAGGATCCCTATCCCTACTCGGGATCAGACAAAGAGTTGCAGGATGCGGATTGGTTGTCCTCCATTGATGGGATACTTTCGTTTGAAACTTTAGTATTTGTTAGGTGTTGTTAGTATTGAATGAGACTTCGGCAAAGAGTATAGATATAATAAGAGGCGACACTCCAAGTGTCCCTTTAAATTAGCTGTGTCATTTCGTCTCTTTCTAAGAATGAAGGTGCATAAAAGGCGCCTTTTAATGGCCTCAAAGGCGCCTTTTAATGGTCTCAAAGGCGACTTTCGCTGGTATTAAGGCCTTAAAGGCGCCTTTTAGTCTTCTTTTTCAGGCGCCTTTAAAGGCGTCCAAATTAGGTTGTAAGACGTTCAGGCGTAAAATCGCCCTAAAAAAGGCGCCTTTACGGCGAGGTGTGCTGTCTGGGTGTTAATGAGTTATTAACAAAAACCACCGACCAATAGAAGCACGAATACAGTGGATGAATTTCAGCGCACGCTCCAGCTTTGAGTAGTATTGGCCCGCCATCGTACGCGCCATCATTAATCCACTGTACCCGCTCTCTGATTGGCCGATGTTTTTCGTTAATAACTCGTTAACAAGGCTTCGGATAACATTTTTGCAAAGGAAAAAGTTGTTTAGAATTACCCCAGGAATCTCCCATTTCCGGCTTTCGCGTCGAGTTTGGGACACCCTGTATAAGTTTTTATCAGAGTAAGTTAAGCTAAATTGACATTAATTTTGATCGGGAATCACTCCTATCTTTATACTTACGTATCATTATAAAAAACTCTGTATAAAACTTTTACTTAATTCCAAGAAATCGTATCTAACATGATTAAATTCAAGTGGGAAAACGTTACTGAATTCGAATGATCCCGTGCTGAAAGAATTGGTTTCCGGTATCCCATTATGGCGACGCATTGCCGATCCCTTATATCCCTAGGCACTCATACAGGGCAAAATGTTGGCAAAATTTAGTAAGTGACATTACAGCTTCATAGAAGTCTGTGGTGACATTTCACTTGTGGCGCTGGGTGCGTCATTTAACGTCAGTGTTATTAGTTATTGGTGTTGATTGGTATCTGTACTTACATGCGGTGGAAGTGGGGGAAGTGGCCAGTGGCCATGTGTGGCCATGGCTGTCATCAGCTGTCATATCATGTCATATACTGTGCTTCAGGTCTGTTGAGTGTTGAGGTCCACTGACGTGGGTCCAACGTGGGTTCACGATTCGGATAAATACCGGCTTTTGAAAAATCTCGACATTCTTTAATAGTTTCAAATTAACATTTACTTTTTACGTTGCACATGTATGTAACCATACTACAATTCATCCGATCGAAGACGGTAACATATTAACGAAGCAATCATCGGGATGTCAATACTTGGTGTAGGGTTATTTTTCAGCCTTTTATGTTCAATAAATGGGCTACACGAGTACGAAAAAAAGGATTTGATTGCTTTAAGGGAGGAAGTGCGATCTATGTTTGATCATGCTTACTCGAGTTACTTAACCTACGCTTACCCTTATGACGAACTGCGTTCGTTGAGTTGCGACGGATTTGATACATGGGGTAGCTTCTCCTTAACACTCATCGACGCGTTAGACACTCTCGCTGTGATGGGTAACTTTTCCGAATTCCGCCGCGTTGCGGATATCATAAGCGCTCGAGCGAATTTCGAAGCTAACATAAACGTATCTGTATTCGAAACGAATATACGAGTAGTCGGAGGGTTGCTCAGCGCTCATCTTCTGTCGCGCAAGGCTGGCATTAATGTCGAACCAGGATGGCCGTGCAACGGTCCGCTATTGCGTCTCGCTGAAGATATGGCGAAACGATTAATCGCTGCGTTCGATACGCCAACAGGAATGCCATATGGTACAGTTAATTTGAAGTACGGAGTACCCAAAGGCGAAACGAGCATTACGTGTACTGCTGGCATAGGTACGTTTATATTGGAATTCGGAACGTTGTCCAGATTAACCGGAGATCCGTTGTACGAAGAAGTCGCTATGAATGCTATCAAAGCATTGCATTATTATAAATCGAGCATCGGATTGGTTGGCAACCATATAGATGTCTTAACGGGTCATTGGACGGCTCAGGATTCTGGAATCGGCGCAGGTGTCGATTCCTATTTTGAATATTTAGCGAAGGGTACGTTATTGTTTCAAGATCCGTTGTTAGCGACGATTTTTCACGAGCACAAAGCTGCGATCGAAAAGTATATTCGCAGAGAAGATTGGCACTTGTGGGTTTCCATGACAAAAGGTCAAGTAACATTGCCAGTGTTTCAATCGTTGGACGCTTATTGGCCTGGAGTACTAAGCTTGTTCGGCGAAGTCGGAGACGCGATGAAATCGTTGCACAATTATCATCGCGTTTGGAAACAGTTCGGATTCACGCCGGAATTTTATAACATTCCGCAAGCGGAAGCTGGCACTAATAGAGAAGGGTATCCCTTAAGGCCAGAACTTATAGAATCAGTCATGTATTTGTACAGGGCGACCGGAGATCCTTATCTAATACAAGTTGGTGTGGACATATTGAGAAGTTTGCAACATAGCGCTAAAACGACGTGCGGTTACGCGACTATTAACGATGTTAGGGACCATAGAAAGGCAGATAGAATGGAGTCGTTTTTCTTAGCGGAGACAACGAAATATCTTTATCTTCTTTTCGATCCCGATAACTTTATTCATAATTTCGGCCAGCAAGGAGAAATTATTAAAACCCAATGGGGTGAATGTATCGTCGATGCCGGCGGATATATTTTCAACACCGAGGCGCACCCGATAGATCCAGGAGCATTGTACTGTTGTCGTCGTAGTCAGAATTTGTTTTCCGATCAGAAAGCAACGTTGTGGAAATTCGTTCCTGTGACCGAACAGAAAGAAGTGGAAAGTACAGAGCAAGAGACAGAATATCAGGAAGATACAAAGTATAAAGATAATGATAAGCAACCGATTGAAATTGTAAAGCTATCTGAGATAAGGCATACTTTTACTAGTAGCATTGAAAGCAATCTTAAAAGTTCTGTTCCTGTTCAGTCTGCAAATGATAAAATTGATCAAGCTGAAATAACGGAAAACGAAGACGAATTAAATACGAAAGATCCGGATTCGGAATCGTTGGAAGTACAAATCGTTGCACCTCCGTCTGTGATATATAAAGCTGATGATAGCGAAAATATTGATACCTTTGAAATGCCTCCAACATCCGATGATTATTTTACACCTACCAGCAGAAATAATACAGAACTGTTTATTAAGCAAAGTATGCCGAAAACAACAAGATTTGAACCTCAGATATTATTAGAGAATATTAGGAAAGGAAATTTATATTCTTCAAATGCTTCTGCCAAATTACATTATCAGATTTTGTCCTGTCAATCCCAATCGTTTCTACAACGTATATCAATTATAGGAGAATTTTTTTGATGTTAAAAATATATATTAAAAGCACATATACTGATTATTTTATATCTTCTTTATTGTGATGCTATTTATTTTAATAACAGCTACCTTAAAATTAATTTCATGTAAATTGTTCCTTTTTATTTATTCATTAATAATGTAGAAAATTGCAAGTATTTCAAACGTATTGTGATCATAGAATGCTAAAAATAAGTTAATTTTTGCGAATTTTTTACAAAAAATCTATTTAAAACATCGGTCTAAAACTTTTGCACTTTATATCCATTGCTCAAAGTTATATAAAATATTTTTATTCTTATAAATGTTCGTTACAAATATCAATTAAAGAAGTTGGAACCTTGCCACTGGGGGTATAAATTGAGCATTCGAGCTCCTTCAAATTTGCCTAGAATAAAAAAATTGAAAATGTTCCTCATTATTTATTGAAATTATATCGTCGATGAATCAAAAATACTATCATGGAAGGTATAAATTCTAAGAGATTGTTGAGCTTGTAAAACAAATATATATGTTTCTTAAGGTAACTTTTTTTATATATATATATTTATTACATCGAACATAAAGTGGTATACCTTGGGACCATTGGGACTTATAGTTTTGAGAAAACAGTAACATCGTTCCATTATATAATTTTGTAAAACTTTTACAATCGTCTAATGTTAATCTATTATTCCAGGTGAATAAAGCGTGTACCCCTTCAACTTCCTCAAAAAATTCAAATCTCTATCTTTCCCATATAATTGTACCGTAGTACTTTGTACTGAACGTATAATGTTATATTATTTTTATAATACTGCGCGCAAGTATACATTCGCAGTCCATGCACTGCTGTTCCATATTATTAATTTATATACATATATATATATATACCTCTGCAAATACTTCAAATTTCGGCTTAAAACTTGAGACTGTTATTCAAGCGAATTACTGCTATTAATTAAAGAAAAAAAAAAAACGATTCTTTTTCTTTTTACTAAATTATAATCACTAAGAAACAGCAGGATCAAAAATTACAATTTCGTATAAAAGCATTTTACTATATATATATAAACATATATAATTCATTTAATTTTACACGAAAGTGATCGATAATTCGATTTTTTCGTTATTTGATAACAAAATTGATAAATAACGATAACTTTTTGATATATAAAATACTCTCTTTAATTTTCTACATGTTTTTTAATAAATATTTTTCTTTTCTGTATCTTGAGAAAAACGTAAGAAATTAAAAATAAATACTTTATTAATATTTAGTCGTTTGTAAATGTATATTTGTTGTGAAATTCGTTAAATAATTAGAACAGAAATTAAATTTGTTCGATCGGAAAGATCCAATCGCTGTAACGCATTGATCTCCTTCGTTGAAGCATGCGGTTCGCAAAAATCGCGGAACCAGAAGAAACGAGTGGAAACGAGGCCAGTCTTGATCACTTGATCCACGACTTGATCACAAGAGCTACTACATCAGGTGTCAAGATTTTTCATTTTTGTTCGCAAGGAAATTTATCAACGACGCTCGTACAGTGCAAATGATAAAATTAATTATTCCTCTGTATATATGCGTGTATGTATAGCACATGTTAACCATCTCTTTTACTCGCAATAATGAACAGCGTTCAGTAGAATTTGACATAAGTGTCGCGAGTACGATTAATCACCGTGATCTCATACCTTTTATACTTTCGATCACTTAATCACCGTCAACATACACACTTTACTCGTTTAACATTCTTGTACGTTTACATTGTATCGTTAAATAACGCCACGCCTAGATTAATACCAAAATACGTTCTATTAACTGTAAATTATAGAAATCTTGTTTTTAAGTAAATCATTTTCTCATGAAAGTATTTAAATAATATAAACGATGATAGTTCATTCACACTTGTTCAGTTTCATTAACCTTTTTCGCTCTTCGATAAGCTAAACTGATATCACACTATGTTATAATTCATTTTTACGATGTTAATGATACGGCATTTATCAATAATTATGTTATTCATCTTAATCTCGATTATTATCGAATTATCCCGTTTGCACTTAGATCTTACCCAATTATACGATTGATCGTTACAGATTCGTATACAGTGCGATCTGACATAAGAAGTATTCATGCCTTTTTGTTTGGAGAATTATACACCCCGCAATATGGAGGAATACGCTGTAGTGTCGGACGTGTCAGTCGTAGATGTGTACGATATCGCCTCGGAAATAGGAAAAGAATGCGAGAAGCTCATAGACTCCTTCGGAGTCGAGTCCGTCACCAATCTAATGCCGAAAGTAATTCACGCGTTGGAATTGCTAGAAAATCTCGCAACTAAGAACGAACGTGAAAACACAACCGTTCAAGAATTACGGGCAAAAATAATGCAATTGGAAAGCGACAAGATTGGAAAGGCCGAAGACAGACAACAATTTGAAAAGGTATTGCGCTTTAAATGTATTGCTTACGATTGAAACTGTATTCTAAAATTACCTGTTGCATATTTTTATTTTCAAATTGAAACTCTGATACAATTTTTTAGCATTTTACTGTAAATGAATATTGTAGTACAACGATTACAGTAAACTGTACTTTCATATCACAGTTTGGGGCAGAAATTATGAAAGAAACGGACGAATATAAAAGTTCAATAATTCGTTGACATTCTTTATTTCAGAAATTACAATTATATTGCCTTAACACGTTCCGTGCGGGACTCGATAGATCTTTCGCCATGGTTTCTGGGTTTCACTCGCATGGAACGTGTTAAGGTGCCTTCCTAGTGCGTTCGGTTAAAAACAGCACGATTTTTGGGACACGAAAACAAAATAGAAATATTGCAGATATCTTTTTAACCCCTGACGCAAACAAGGAGGGGTGTTATAAGTTTGACGCATTTTGTGGCTCTGCAGCTCATTAACGAGTGATCCGATTTTTTTTGTTGTGAAGTTCTTTGTTCTTTAAGGTTTTCAAGTTTTTATTTCAAAAACGTTTAGGTTTATGTTTTCGCTCCCGTACTTACAATCTTGAAGGTCTGACGAAGATTAAGAAAACAATTGGATCTAAAAAAAAAAAAAAAATAATGGCAATAGGTAGATACATCGAATTTGGACTCAAATTAGGTTTGTGGTGCTGCTCCCATACAGGGTTGCCAACTTGGCTTTTTTTACGCTCTATTTCGGAAATTTGGCTTTTTTGAAACTTAGTTGGCGTTGGAAAATTCATTTGGCTTTTTTCTAACTCTTTCTCTCAAACATTTTTTTAAATAACTTCAAGTTATAACCAATTTTCAAATTAGCAAATACAATATTCCGTTTATTGTAAAATATAGCTAGATATAAATAATATTAAAGGAAAATATGCATCTGCACTGAAAAAGGGTCTCAAAGAAGTTATTTGTGGTCTTCCATCAGCGAAAGCTACCTTTATCCAGGAAATTCGTCCAAATTACACCCCAAGATAGTAGAAAAGTCTAAAACTATTGTTTTGAAACTTAAATGTATTTAATTTTCAAGGTTTCCAACTCTTCAAGCTTTAAACTTCGAGTTTCTCAGTTTTCAAGCTCGAAACTTGCAAGATTTTAAAGCATCAAATTTTCGAATGTTTGGCCTTTAAGTTTCAAATTTTCGACTTTTGAAAACCTCGAATTTTCAAGAATTCAAGCTTCAAGTTCTAAGTTTTCAAATATTCAAAATTTCACTCTTCAAATTCTCAAGTTTAATTATTTTCAAATATTCAGAATTTCAAGCTTCTAATTTTTAGAATTTCAAGCTTCTAATTTTCACAACTTCATGTTCCAAATCTGCCAATTTACAAATTTACAGAATTTCATGCTTCAGATTTGTAAGTTTTCAAATTTTGAGTATTTCAGGCTTTACATTCACACTATTTCAAATTTTCCGAATTTTCTGAGCTTCAAATTTTTAAAGTCAAGACATAAAACTATTGCTTTCAAATAAGTGCTACAAATATTTGACTAAATTTTCACAAAGGTTTGGAAATTTAAGATCAAAAACTGGAGAAAACTTAGATTTACAATTTTTTTTGTAATTTAATTACAAAATAAAAATTTGTATATATTTGGCTTTTTTCTAGTATATTTTGGTATAAACTTAGAATTTCAAATTGGTAACCCTGCTCCCATACCCGAACACTTTAGGGATAACTGAATCTAAAATATAATGATGATGAAAATAATAATAATAATAATAATAAAAATTAAATTGAAAATTTAAAAAACCGCCGACGCAAAAAAACGCTTTATTAGCTGAAAAACCAATATAAAAAACAGTATATCTGAAAAATAACGCTTTATTATATGAAAATTATTAATTGAAAGAAAGAATGGTTTATTAATTCAATTAAATGAAAAAGGATTACGAACCCTTTAAAAAAGTATGAAATAACTCGTTATTTCATATTATTCATTTTATAAAACTCAGCTGTTTTATAATATAATAATACAACTATTTATAACAAACCTTCATTTTAAATTCTTATAATATGTATTCAAGAATGCGTTGGGGGTCTTCTACGAAATGTTAATGTAGAAGAGAAAAGAGTCGCTGGATCGGATTGCCTGGAACCGGGATTCGAACTCGACGATTTTCCGCTTGCCGGGCGACTGCTTTAATCATTTAAGATTTAAGCTATCGGGGGCGACCGACAACTCTTCTTCTCCCAGTTTATATAAACAGAACAGACGCGGACAGACATAGACACAGATCGGCATAGAAACAGGAACCAGGAACATAAAAACCGATCGCCTACGCCTACGCGAATGAACAAAAAACAGATAAACACGAGCAATCGTAGTAATCAGTGTATTAAGTTACTATATTCGTATGAATCTTTGGAATTTTTCTTTTAATACTATTTTGGTTGTTAACATTTTATAGCAGACCGCCAAGGCATTCTTGAATAATTGAATACATATTATAAGAATTTAAAATGAAGGTTTGTTATAAGTAGTTGTATTATTATATTATAAAACAGCTCAGCTTTATAAAATGAATAATTTGAAATAACGAGTTATTTCATACTTTTTAAAAGGTTCGTAACCTTTTTCATTTAATTGAGTTAGTAAGCCACTCTTTTTTTTAGTCAATAATTTTCATTTAATAAACCGTTTTTTTCCCAGATATACTGTTTTTTTTCCTCCAGTTAATAAAGCGTTTTTTGCGTCGGGGTTTTTTTTCAAATTTTTAATTTAATTTTTATTGCAAATTTTTAGCATTATTTAATCATCTTTTGACAACAGAATTTTGTTTTTGTTGATGACAAATATCGATTTGTATAAGAATTACAGCCAGGTGAATAGAGCGCCTCGACAAAATTTCCGTCCTCACGGTTAACACGATTTCTTCAGTTGAAGTTGTCTGAACACACACGATTCAAAAAGATTCGTAATCTAGAGACTTGTAGGTATCGTTCGTACTAGAACGAGAAAAAAAATTAAAGAATGAAAAAAATACAAGGTTTTAACAGAATTCGATTTTTAAAAAAAAGTACTTTTTTTTAATTGCAAAAATCCAATTTTAAAGATGTTTGCAAGCTTCTAGTACGGACGATAACTACAAGTTTCTAGATTAAGAATCTTTTTGAATCGTGTGTTTCAGACAACTCTAACTGGAGAAATCGGGTCAACGGTGAGGACGGAAATTTTGTTGAGGCGCTCTATTTATATGGCTGTAATTCTTATACAAATTGATATTTGTCATTAACAAAAACAAAATTCTGTTGTCAAAAGATGATTAAATAATGCTAAAAATTTGCAATAAAAATTAAATTAAAAATTTGAAAAAAAACCCCGACGCAAAAAACGCTTTATTAACTGGAGGAAAAAAAACAGTATATCTGGGAAAAAAACGGTTTATTAAATGAAAATTATTGACTAAAAAAAAGAGTGGCTTACTAACTCTTTTATATAATATTTTGCAATTATTTTATTTTGTGCAAACAACCAACTCCTCCAATCTTGAGTGTGTATTACTCATTACACGGCGCAGCATTTCTACTGAGATTTTGTTAATTTCTCCTTGAATTTTGAGTTCAAATTCGACAATGGGTCAATGTAGACCTTGCTCTTTAAATAGTCCCACAAATAAAACTTGCAGTATATTTTTAATTTCTTAAATAAAGAATTTCACTGAATTATTGAACTTTTATAGTCGCTCATTTCTTTGCCGCACCCTGTACAATCAGATAGCGTGTAATTCTACATGAAAAAAATAGGAAAAAATTTAATATAACGTTTTTCCGTCCCAAACGTCTTTTGTGAGAAAATGAATTTTAAAGAATGATCAACTTTGCAAACGACTGAAGAATTATTAAAATCATCGAGAAATAATATTTCTCTAATTTTAATTCTTCAAATCTTTAAATTTCCCACTTCAAACCCTTAAACTTCGAAATTTAGTTAAGTCTCTAACTTGAAGTCTTCAAATTTCCAAATTCAACTCTAAAAATCTCCAAATTTTCAACTTGAAGTCTTTCATTTACTAATTTAGCATACAAACACAATACATTATTTTTTTCTGCTCAGAGCTTTACCTATAAATCGCATTCTAAAGAACGTAATAATACTTGATCAACCAGAAACGGGATGGTGATCAGATGTTCAATTTGTTTTGAAGAAAAAAAGTAAAACATTTTTACTGTAAAACAATGGCAAATCGGACATTGCGTGTTCCATTTGAAGTCTCTTACCACCACAATACTGCTATGTGTATTTTTTACACCTTATACGAAACAGTATCAGTTTAAATAACGAATCTATTTCAAACTAATCTGTACAAAAATTGTTTTTAGCAAAATAAGAAAAGTTTTATTTATTCGTTGCATAGGAACTAGAGCAAATAGAAGAACATTGGCGACAAGAGTCTCGTGATCTAGTGGGAATGGTTACAAGGTTACAGGAGGAAAATAGAAGATTAGCAGAGGCTCTGCAAGAATCACGTAGCGATAGTCAGTACAGCAGTAGACAAAGTACTAACAAACTATCTTTTACTTACTAACACATGTATCGCGTTATACGCATAAATGCATATACATGCACGTATATCGTATGAAAATGTTTTCAGCGTTTACAGCCAGCCAAGAAGTTGATGTAGCAGTGTTACAACACTTACGTTCTATGATAGATAAGCAAAGAGATCAAATTCGAGCAAGAGATAAAGAACTGGTGCAGAAGAATATGGAAATAGAAAATGTAAATTGGTACTTATGTTCGTATGTAATTTAACATAAACAATGCTTGACATACTTCTTTTCAATAATTATTTTACTTTTTAACCGAGGATAACGGTGTGCTTGCTAAAGAGAATATAGTATAGTTATAATTAAAATCATTGAACGGTGAAATTAATCAGCAGCACGATCGATAAAAAATCATGTTTTTTATATGAATATTATAGAAATAATAATAGGAAATATCTTACGATTTTTCGACTATACTATATCTCTTTTAGCGAGAACGTACGTAATTTGCTCTAATCGACTTTTATACTGTGTACAGTTAACGGCACAAGTCGAGAAGCTTGGAGTCGTTGGACGCGAATTAAAGCGCAAACAACGACAAGCGCAGATGCAAGCCCGTGGTTTGGTCGAGGAAAGAGCGGATTTCTTGGCGCAGTTACAAGATCAGAATCGTGAACTGATAAACCTTCGAGCGCGTCTTGGTTTGGCGAAAAAAGAGAACGAAGATTTAAGTAAACAGCAAGGCTATCCAGACTTAACGAACAAGGCTGTCTACGACTTAGATGACCCCGACAGACCTAGATTTACTACAGCTGAATTGAAAGAAATTTTACACGAACGAAACGAATTGAAAGCCAGAGTATCAGATTTAGAAGACGAATTGGAACTCTATCGACCAAAACCTGAAACGTGTGTTATCTTTCTTTTTTGTAATACCGGCGTCTTTGATAAAATGTATTCATTATTTGCTATTGTAGAACGGACGATGACAAGGACGCACCTGTCCAAGGGCCTCTTCCTTACGAACCCGATGATGCACCCTGGAAAAAGTCATCTGAATCTGGAATTCGGAAATTGTAAGTAGTTTTAACGTTGGGTTATTCCACGCCAAATCGATCACTTTTTCACCTCGATGTCAGGGATTTCGATCAAAATTCAATATAATGTAGTCCACATGAAATTAGGTGGGGGTTAAGTCATCATTTTGCTTTTCTCGAATTTATTTAAAAAATACTAGCTTGACCTAATCTAAAAAATACAAGCGGCCAAACAGAGGCGGATTTAGAGATTTAAGTACTCGAACAGGTTGCATATCACAGCTTAAATACTCAATTCGTTCGACAAATTTTATTTTAGAACGGAAATCGTTGTTATTATTATTGACGAAAAAATAAGTTATAGGCACAAATATTTTACTATATTTTTCAATTTCTTTCGCCCAAAATTTGCCATCCCCTTAAAATTCACCGCATTAGGCTGCAGTCTACTTGTGGGGTGACGGGAGTTTGAATATACGAGAATTTCGCTTTCTAAGGAGATTTTATTGAAGCGTATCGTTCGGTCGCTAATCTCCACGCTCGGCTGTCTCGAACGTCTCGAGCTCGACCCGAAGTTTTTCGACGACGCTCGAAGCGGCGCCGCGCCGGTTCGTCACCCGGGCCGCCACATTGTACTTATTGTTAGCCTATATGGAAATCTGCCTCTGCGGCCAAAGTTTTCAATGTCTGCCTATCGTATTTTCGTGAAACCGGGGTGTACTTATGAATTTTTACCTCGGGAACTATTTGACGCATTCAGTTCGTTCTTGTGCCATCTTATTCGGGAAGGTTTGGCCTATTTTAATAATATACTTCGTAACTAGAAATTGGTTTTTATCATGTCGAAAATTATAAACAAATTTTTCTTTTATAAAGGGTATAGCCGAATAACTAGGGGGTCAAAAGTGCCCCCAAACCGATTTCGACTTGCGACGAGTCATTCGAAAAATCATGCAGAAAAAACAAATTTTGCCAAGTTTTAACCCTGTATCGCATCTCGGGGGGTAGTAATGGGGAAAAATCAAAATTCATGTTTTTGGCCAATTACGCCAATGGTATCGGACAAAAGATTCTGAAAAAAATCAGAGACATGCTAGTTATCAATACACATATTATAGAATTATTTCAGATTCTTAGATTAAAATCTCTACCTGTGAAAAATAAAAAAACTCAAAACATTGCAAAAAAATGCCGATTTCGTATTAAAGCAGATTCGATACCACATCCATGTTTTTACAGTAAATTGATATTATTGATACCAATGATAGCTTTTTGCCTGTCAGAGTTACTTATACGCAGTATTTTCGTGTAAGGTTTGTTAAATAAGTGTTTTATAGGGTTTTCAATGAATTGGTATACAACAAGACAGTAGGAATTGAAAAATTCACTGAAATCAGTCGATTAATACAATGCTAAGCGCCTTAAGTTCTATAAAAGTAGCGATTGTTTCGACGGCGTCGGTGGCGTAGCGGTAAAGTGTCCAGCTGCTAAATCGCTGCACAGTATTTTAGCGAGAGTTCAAGACTCCATTCAGGTGAATTTTTTTTTTTGCACTTATTACTTTCATTTACAACTCCCAACTGTAAGTTTCCGTCTCTTCGTTGAGAAACTAATATTCACATTTTTTAATTTTATATTGTTATTAAGTAGTATGTAAGTAGTAGTGGTAGTTTTCCCCTGAGGATGCATAATTACTTCTACAATTGGGCACGCAACATTTATCTGGCATCTTAAAAATGTATAAAATGTTAAAAGAAAGAATAAATATGGAAGTGATATGAAACTGTTAAGAAACGTCAATGAACCGACTGAACTTCACTGCGAGTATGAATAGGACTGATGAAAGCGTTGCCGAATTTTCTATATTACGGCCTGTACTAGAGAGGGCCGTGGCTATACCCTTTTCCTTAGAGGATCGGGGGTAAAAAATAAAAAAAATATATATACATATATACCTTGAAATTTTACCAATGAGCTATTTCTGAAAATGGAATTCGAAAAACTGACTTCATTGCGCTCAGCCAGCCATAATCGCCGTGCATGCGGGTCGCTTACCTGAAATTCGGCGCACCACTACCTTAAGCGCTTCCTACGGAGTTAAACAGTTTTCCGAGTTCCATTTTCGGACATAGCTGATTCTCAAAGCTGGGGAAAATTTGAAATAGTTTAGGTGGAAATAGTGAAAATGCTAAAATAGCATGGTTCAAGGAGAGCTTTGAGATGATTTTACCAAATTTTTTGTTAACCCTTTTTTCCAGAGTTATCAAAGTCCATTCAGTTTTTTTATAGGCAAACCTACAATTTTTCAAACCCATCTTTTAGGAGATACTGAGACAAATTCGGCAAGCATCATAACAATGTATATACAGGGTGTTTCTGAATTCGTGGGAAAACTTGGAGATGTAGGTAGAAGAAACGAAGATAAACCGAAAAGTTCGTATGCAATATTCTCAGAAACGCTTAGTTTATTAATTATACGCGATTTTATATTTTGTAAAATACCGACGTCACAGTGGCCCATCCCCTTTAAGGTCAGTGACCGGGCCTCGGTGGGGCCTCGAGCTTTTAAAGACCTAAGTGGGCTCCCGATGACTCGCAACGTGTGTCGAGAGATATTGTATCGAATGGAAATGCACATTTTCTAATTGAAAATTGAAAATATGAAGAATCTAATACAACTGATATTTTTCTATTTTTTTAAGGGGTTTTCAAAAATTTTTTGAACAGTATTTACCGTTGTTAATGCAATATTACGTAATTCTTAGTACATAATTATAAGATATAGTCCTTATGTAGCGAATATATCCAGTTTATTGTAATTATATTAGTAGTAAATGCATTAATTTTATTAATATTTATGTCCATATAACAGTTGAATAGTAAGAAGTAATATAAAAAAAATCTTTGAAAAATATTGAAAAACATCAAAGATATAAGGTTTTTTCCGCGATTGTTATATGAAGCGCCCCACAGTGCGCCGTAATGCCGTATGGCTTGGCCAGTCGAGCGCGAGCGGTATGTTTCGACGCGCCGCGTTACATTCAAATAATTTTCCTGTGGTTAATATTAAGATGACCAGATTTTTAAAAAGTTGACCATGAAGGGGACGAACAAGCCTATACCCTCATTTTTCTTCAAATTTTTAAATATTCCCCTGCGGTTACAAATGGCAATTGTTTAAAACAATTGCACAATAAATGGTTAAAAAAAGATTGTCTCAACTGAAATAATTTTTAATAGATACTCCAAAGTCTCTACTATAAGCACCACAAAGCTCATTTTAATCGGTTTATTAGTTCAACTGTTGTAATTTTTCGAAGAAAGATCACAGATGCAATGTTTTGAAGAAAAATCAAACTTTAAAGAGCTGTAAAATCGACATTTTTTGACATTTTGAAAAATCCTTCGAGATACGTTTATATGCCCCTAAAGACTACAACATATCGAGGACTTGGTCACGTGAATGTGAAGAGAGAGGTTGTGCGTACAACGTGCGGAAAGAAAATTGAGATTATAGAGAATCGGAGTTAGTGGAGCGGCGAGAAAAGTGCGAATTAATTAAACGAATGTGTATTGAGAGAGTGTAATATTAGAAAAAATACGAAAGTGCGAGATTCAGAAGTAAATAGGACTACAACATATCCAAATTTGAACAAAATCCAACATGTTACTCCGAAAAATGTCCGTTTTCGCATGAAATGAACCACCTATATCTTCCAGCTTTCCCACGAATTCAGAAACACCCTGTATATATTTTTTTAATTTTTTACCCCCGGCCCTTTAAGAAAAATTTGTTTACAATTTTCGACATGATAAAAATCAATTTCCAGTTAGGAAGTATATTATTAAAATAGTTCTCGAGATGAAAATTCGTAAGGACACCTTGGTTTCACGAAAATAGACAAACATTGAAAACTTTGGCCGCCTGTATTTTTTAAACAAATTCGATACAAGCAAAATGATGACTCCCACCTAATTTCATGTGGACTACATTATGTTGAATTTTGAACCAAATACCTGACATCGAGGTCAAAAAGTGATCGATTCGGCGTGGAATTGCCTTGCTACAAAATGCAATTTTAATTAGAGTAAAAGTGTACAATAATGATATTTAAATTTCAGTTTCCGCAAGATTTTCTCCGAATCTAGCAGTAGTTTTTTAGTCGGTAGTAGTCCACGCAGAAGTCTATCTAGTCTATCAAAGATGGCCCTGTCAGGAAATAGTACATACGACGAGTCTATATAATTTTATAACAAATTACTACGTAACATGCGATATGTTATGAAAATTGGTTGAACACAAACCTTTCGGATCTATAGTTTAATTTAGATGGATATCTACAGTATTTTCTTTGTTTGAGAACGATGACGTTGTTTTTTAAAAACAATATTTAGTGATCGTTACAATTAAATAATTGACTGATACAAGATTTGTTTTCTGTTTCTGCACCGGCTGCGCTAGTGCAGAATGAATCACTTGCTTCTCGATTCGTTTTGTGAAATAGAAGGAGATGACGATTGGTTCATTCTGCACTAGTACAACCAGTGCTGCAACAGAAAATGGACCTAAAATTGTAGGCATTTATACAAAAACAAAACATTCGAACATATGCATGCGTTTATACATACGATTTAATATACACAAAACCTCCCAAAGAAACCTTATATATACATGCGTATATATGTATATATACATATATATATAGACGTACATTTTTATGTTAAAAAAACATGATTGATGTGCCTGCAAAGATAAAAATATTGATAGTCATGCATATAGTAATCTTTACTTAATAATTTCATATACTTTATATATGCTTACTTTACACGAAAGACAAACTACACTATACAAACAAAAGTAGGTACAATTATACAGCATCTTTAGCTTCCAAATATAATGACGCGTATTCGTTTCGTTTGCATTTAATACAAAATAGATGTGTGTAGATATATATGAACGAAATTTTGCTGTATCTTGTTAAAAGTTGAGAAATTGCAATTTCTTGCATCGTAATAACGCGCATGTTGAAACTTTAAGCAACTAACATTACGAGTATATTTTCATTCTGATCAATTATTCAAGTATTCGATATCATGGAAATTCATAATCATTTTTTAAGTGCTCATGTTGTAACATTTCTCCCAATTTTTAATTAACAAGACGAACATTTCATGTTTATTGACATATTACAATATTCTATGAATAATATTTTAATCGACGTTTCATTACATTCAAACAAAAAATATAATTTGTTGACAATTTAGCCTAAACGTTAACATTACAGCTTATTGTTTGTATCAGTTACTACTAGACGTCAATATAGAAACGAATGAAAGCGTATTCGTATATCATTTCGAATTTGTAAATATTTGAATGTAGATGTATTCAACATAATAACTGGTGAAATGGTATCAGTATACATATAGAGAACAATACAAGAAACATCAAATTAGCTTCAGTAACTTGTATGTATGTATATGTGAAGGATGAGATGTAACTTAGCAATTTATCTTATTACTTTACGAATTGAAATGATTAAAAAGAAATAAAAAAATCAAAATAGCTTTTCTGTCAGCGTCAGTTTCAACGAAATCGAA